>LR991088.1:3660000-4260000 GCA_905163515.2 Lymantria monacha | reverse complement strand
ACTACAGAGAAGACGTCTGACAGGATTGTATGGAAGAAGATGACATATTGTGTCCAATTTGTCCATTGTGACCCCAAGTAATTGGGATAAGAACAGAATGATGATGATAATATAGAATAGATGATATATAAATACTTACCAGTTGTAAAACAGTAACATACTTTTTCCACCAGAGATACTTTTGATATTTAGGACCTAAACCAGCAATGAGATAATATGTATACATAACTATGTGGACAAAGCAGTTGATAGGCACCAACGATGTTGCATGGCCATCTGTGGGATTAAAAAAAAACAACGATTAGATTTTATTAGAGCAATATTAAATTAAACATATTTTTTTTTCTTCAGTGTTAAATAAAACAACACTGAGATAATGATTTCTATTTTTTAAACAAGTATTACACATTTGAAATATAGCTTCGGTCCTTTCGTGACCGTGAACGCTGTAAAGTGTTCGAAACGTCGGGAAATTAAAAATCAAATACAAATGTGATAGAATCCGTAAAACTAGTCGTATTTCAAATAATACTTAGATTTTATTGGAGTTTACTACTTTTCGATTTTCATATAAGGCGTATGAGAAAAAATTGAGGAGTAAAATCTAGTGATCAAATGACCTCGTTACGTTTTTAGTGCGCAACCTATTCTGCGCATCTTTCACTTTCTGACGTGAGATTGAGATGACTTCACTGAACAGTTTTAAAAAATAAAATAAAATATATTTTTATATTATTTTTAGTCAAATGAGCATTTTTGCGCCTGTTTTGATAATCGTACTTAAGGAGTAAACTCCAGTCGTGCGTCGGAGCTGACACACACACTTTTTTTTTATACATGCAGTATCCATACTAGCTTCAGTCCACGTATAACATGACAATAGTGAAACTTATGAAGTTGCAACAGTGTAGTTGCAATTATGACATTTATAATACTTTTTAACTACATACCCTTGCGGTAGACAAATAAAATGCTAACCATTAATTGTTATTATTTTAGCATACTTTATCAAATTACATAGGTATATAATTTGACAGAAAATTTCAATACCAGTAGGAAAGTCTCTGAACGTAGACTTTAACGGTAGAAATGCCTTACTAGTGTGATGAGGACTATTTACTCGTCACATATATGTATATGTGAGGCAGATGACTGCCTTTTCTGCAGTTATCGTTAAACATAAATAAACAATGCAAGCATATAATATCACTTCTAGAAAAGAGAATCTCTATGCCGTTCGGTTTAGTCTGCGCCGTATAATAATTTGTTTTATTTGAAAAAAAGAGGCTGGCCGTGCTCAACAGTAAACGACTAATAATTTTGATTATGAAAAATTTATACAATGCCGCACAGCATAGCTTTACTTTAAACATATGTGATAAATGACTAGCAAAATCTGTAAAGCCCTTAATAGGGTTCTTATTGCCTTACTTATTTATTACATGCATATACAGCATCATCGAATAATATTAGCAGTATTCGTAAGTGACGGCATACAGTATATAAAATAGCAAAGCATAAAGCTATAAACCATACTTGGATAGTATTTCACTCCTATGAATCCGGCAAAAGGCATTGCAGAATGATGAAATACATGTAAGAAAGAGATTTGTCTGTCCTTTTTCCTCAAGACGAAAAATACTGTGTCAAGCATGTCCAGTATCTTCACTGTAGTGTACCACCATAACGCGTTAATCATCTGAAATATAAAGCGTTAACCATGATTTTTTTTATATTCTTTTTTTTTGTTATAGGCTAAATTTAGAACGTTTTAGTGTTCCCTTATAATAGAAGGCAATAAATTAACTTTCAACAAGGAAGGGAATAAATTAACCTTTTATTAAAAATAAAGATACATACCAAATCACCTACAAAGATGAACGAGATGCAACTCAAACAGATTTCTGCCTCGCAAAGAGATAACATTTAGGACTCTTTAAGGACCTCTGACCTCGGATATAAATTACCAGAGATAAATTGATTACAACTCAACACAGGTGCTAGTTGATGTAAACTTCCAACACCTATTAAAATAAGTCGAAATTTAATACCAAGAGTTAGATAATAATCATTAAAAGGACAGCCAGGAAGCTATTTACAATGGAATTTGCTGAAAACTTCCATAAAGTTCACAGACAATACAGATATAACGACAGACGAAATATGGAAAATATAAAAATGGCGTAAATAAAACCTAAACAAACGTTGGAAGCGAATAAGAAGCAAAAAGGTAGTCTAAAAAGAAATATAATGCTGAAATCAAACGCTAAAAACATCGGTTACTTCAAAAAATAAGTATTTTTTTTTTTAAATAAACTGTGAAATTATTCAAAGTATAGCAGTGACCGGAGACATGGATGACTTTGAATCCATCAACTAGTAAATTATTAATTATTTAATGTCTCACATCCTAGAAACAACAAATACCGTTGCCCAGAAAAAGTAATGGACCTCCCTGCGGACGTTACTCCCGAAAAGATCAAAACTACAGGAAATTATAATTACTAAAACGTCAGATCCAGAGAAAATCACAACAGAAGTCTAGATGTCTCTGGGAAATCAAAAGTAGCTTGGTAAAAGTAGCTCTGGGAAATCAATAGTAGGCAAACTATTCAGTGAATTTACATCGCAAAAGCTGACACCAGACATTCCACAAAACAACTCTCTTATACCAAATTCCTACCTACCAACTAAGGCCTATAAAAGTAGCGAAGATGTGTGAAGACTGTATGTACTATAGTAGCTCTAAAATTAATGTCACGAATACTTAAATTTCAAGAATGAATGTTAAATAACAAGCTAAAACAAATTATATCAGTAACCGCAAACCAATTTTGACTTGTGGCGCAAAACAAGTACTTCAAATATTTATAAAAAGGATAAAATCAAAAGATCTCGTGATTTTTATAAACATACCAAAGGCATTATTATATATTACACGCTACCTAATCTGGGAAGCACTTAGAACAGCATTAATACCAGAGTACTATAAAAAGTATTATATAAATCTTGTACAGGTCATATACAAAGCACACAATTTAATTTGCATTGCCTCTGCCGCGTATTTGAAATCAGATTGGAAGTACATCAAGGTTTCACACTGAATCCACTATTTTCACGCTACAATGGATCACTTAATAAAGTTGCCAAAAATCACTGCCTTGGAAAAATTTGAATGTAAAGTACATTGTTCTGATGTCAGATAGCTTTTCTTGGTAGGCTAGGTCTGGGCACACGCAGTCCGTTCCATATGGGGCGACGGAGGGGCGGCGCAATGCTCCATAACTCACCGTATTTCCTCCCCATCGTCATTGACACGGCCACTGGTACCGAAACTTTAACATCCGTGGCCCGGTTTACTCTTTCGGGTACCAATATTCTCCGCCGCCCCGACTTACACAGAACCACTACTAAGGAATCTTCAATGTAATACAGAGAGGTAAAATTTAACCTTTAACTTTTTTTAACCTTTTTGACAGGCTATGATCGAAAACTGGCACCTAACCCTTGACATCTGTGGCCGGCCTTGCAGGTTACGCTTTTGCATATCATCGACGTCCCGGCAACAAACAAGATGTCGCTAGGGCGTCGTCCTCACGCGGTCAGCCTCTTTGTAAGTGAGGGTCTATTTCCCGAACCAGTCACCCACGGCCTTGGCTAGGACGGCATCAGACGCTGCCGGTGTAACGTATCTCCAAAGAAGATTTCCTCTCGGGCCCGCTCCATCGCCTCATTTCGCAAAACGACTGTCGCACAGAAGGTGATGACCGCGTCCCAGTTCCTGACGCTGTCGAGCATCACACCTTAGCGATGGTTGGCAGCGTCAGATCAGCACCAACGATTGTGACAAGTTCACGATGCTGCTCTGCTCAGGCCACACAGACCTCGTGCATGTGCTGCGCCATATCCTCGTCGCAATCGCAGTGGTGACAAGACCGTGTCTTCTCTTTCCCCACGACCTTGTGCAGGTACTTGGCGAAGTAACTTTGCCAAGACCTGCCGTCCTGACCATCAAAATCTGCTTTAATCGGAAGGGAAGGGCTCCATGTTGTCGAGCCAACCATTCCATCAGCACCGGCTGGAGGGTCTCGAAAGTCCGAACACCGAACCGAGGCTTCATCAGCCAGACTGCCCAAGGGTTAGTGACGTCGCCCCGTCAGGCGGCCATCTTGCTGGGCCAGATGGTGCCGCCCCCTGCCCGCTTCGCCAACGCGCGCCGGTATAATGCGGCGAGCATCTCCGCCTCCAAGTCCCACGGGGGAGTGCCAACTAACAGGCACGTTGCCTCCGACCACGTATGGCCCTGACCACCATGGTCCTGGAGAGGAGATCCCTAAGTTGGACGGTCAGGTTCTCCGCTGACACGAGGGGAGTCGGACCACCCCTACGTACAGCTGTCGGCACGTAACGCTGCGTCTGTCCACATTCGGCATAAGCTAAGAGAGAGCGGACGTCGCAACGAAAAGCTGCAGAGCAAGTCGACGAGTGCCGGAGAAAAAAGAAGAGGCACGCAGGTGCATGATTTTCCTGATAACATTGTTCTCATCGGAGAAGATGGATTTGTGCTCCAAAGCATGCTGAAAAAGTACTTCTTTCTTCAGACATCATGTTCTGTGATTTCGGCGGTTGCTTAAATTTTACACCCATATCTATCGATGGAGTATCTGAACCAGTAAGCTCGAAATTACTTAGTTCATTCATACCTTGGTTCATTTATCCAAAATTGCTTTTGGCGACCGAGATCGTACGATGAAATATAGAATTGTTGCGGGATGGATGAAATAGAAGTAAATCACGGATACAATATGTGACGTTTGAAATTTAAAAGTAAAATCTATAAAACCTTAACAAAGCCTACTGTATTGTATGGATCAGCGTATTGAGGTACAAAAGCAGATAAGAGACCACTACAGGTAGCAAAGATACAAATTTTAAGATGTGCAATGTGACGAGAATGCACAAAATAAGGAATGAGCGTATAAGAGAAAGTTTGAAAGTGGTACCAGTGACGGAAATATTAGGAGAACTCCTGACGTGGTATGAAAGGAGACGAAATGAAGGTAATGTAAGAAAATTTTAAGATTAATTATCTTTACAGACTTTAAGGTAAAAGAAAACCGAAGAAAAGACGATTGGAATGCTTGAATATGCACAGAAAGGGAGTGAACGCAGAGATGATATCTGGTAGGATCGTATGAAAAAAAAGGATATATTGCGTCACTCCAATAATTTGAATAGCAGCAAGATGATGATAATGATAAAAAATCAGTATATATAAGCTGTTACAATACATACACTTCGTGACCTTGGATTTTCTGTCATATCCACTGGTTGACAGGTGTAATTGTATTCATCTAGCCAACCACCTTTTGCATTCTGTAAAAAGAAAATAAAAAGAAAGTTCATTCTGGATTTTATTACTGCCTTTCAGTTTATGTAATAGTAAAGATCTTCATACTAATGTAATCTTTGGCTAGTGCTTGCCTCTAAGCAATACATAATCACTAATTAAATATATTTTGCTATTTAAATTTGCCTATAAGTATAGCATCGCTTAATAGGATTTTTAATTAATTGAAGCATCACCCTTAAGATATGTGTTAATCGACAATTGGAGCACTTATGAGATCGGCGATTAAGGAGTTTGCTAATTTATTTTAGTAGGAACTGGTCAGTTTCTTCTTTACGGGGTCATATAATAAACTTCGTCAAGGCATTTTTCTTTTAGACAGTATAGCTGGAAATGCCTTGGTTCTAAGTTCGTAAAGTAAAGATGATCTATCCAATGTTAATAGAGTTAAAGGATGACGGCGCATAAGTTTTTCTTTCTTTACTAAATTGAATGATATTTTTCTATACAACAATCACACAAACACCACAATATTTCCAATTGACTTACTAGATATATGATATAAGCGCAAATAAATATCTGAAATATATTATAATAGTATAATACAGTTTTCAATTTGAAGGGCTTAATATCTTTCATAAGTCTTGGACCCAGATTTTTTACAAAATATAAATAAAGAAATAAAATAGTAAATAATTGGATTCCAGTCGGGTAGTGCAGGTCTCTAGTTCGTTCATCTGTAACAAATAAATAAAGTTAAAGCGAAGTTTATTAAAAACATTTTTTCCTGCAGACCCTATATCATCCAAGTGCTGGGTTTGAGTCTCATCTGCAATAGGTGAGCAATTGATCTACTATATATATGTATACTGTGTATCATATTAGTGTGACATATGGGTAAAGGGTTTTATTTCGCGATTGAAGAACCTGAAGATATTTTCATTAACTTTCATATTCTCTACTTGATTCTCTGCGATAAATAATCATGTGTTACAATATAATATTTTATTATCATTATCATCATCATTATTATGATCATCATTATCATCATCTTACTATATATAGAGTACTCATATAATACATATGCTGAGTTTTATCGTCCTCCACAATAGGAGAATAATTGCCCTATTATGCCACGCTAGTCAGAATGATTGGCATATGGGTTCATTAAGAGATTTTCTTCTATTACATAGATGATATCTGCATATTTATACTTTCAGTATTATTTCACGACACCCTTGGCGAGAACATTGAAAGAATTGGCAAGAGACGTGGTGGTGGATTATATACTTAATCAAACACCACGTGACTAATATTTTGTAATCTTATAGAAAATGCTTTTCATTTCTTTAGTAATACATTCAATATAATGACAGATATCCTGAAATGTGTTAGAAATAATATTACGGGCAATTTAATAAAAAGACAATTTAATTTTAAATTAAATTTCTAAATTTTCTATCAATATCACATTAAACGTAATAATATAATTACCTGCTAGTTCGTAAAATACAAAATCATAGCCTTCTTTAATTTTTCTTAGTAGCATTGCCATTTTCTTAATTATTTCAGGCACAAATTTTAAAATGTCATTAAACGTGAACCGTTCTATATAAACTGTACTGCCCTCAAAACTAAAAAAAAATCATACTCAACTATTTTCGTGACAATAATGAATTAAATATGAACATGATTTGCTAAATTTAACAATTTACATATTTTAAATATACATACCAAAGTTTAATTCATATGTAAAAATATTTATGTACTTAGAAGAACAATACATACATTGTTTCCTCCTTATAATTGTTTGTGTAAAGCTTTTTCATTTTATACATCGTTATGTTCTATATTTCTTGTTTTACTTCGTTAAATTTAGTATTTGACAGGAAAAAACTGATATAATTTCAACTCACATACATTTCCTACTTGCAATACTCATATAAGTACTACCTACTGCTAGAATCCTTCACATTAGGAGGATAATTACATACATATCATCACGCCATATCCCTTGCAGGGTAGGCAGAGAGAACAGAGTGCCAGAGAACTCTATCCTTGCATACTTCACTCGCTGCCTCAACATTCATAATTCTCTTCATACACGCTCGCCGGTTTCGGCGACTCTTGACTCCACTTTCCTTCAGAACGTGACCAATCTGGTTTAGGTAGGTTAGTCTCGGTCTCCCCAGTACCTACATCCTTCCACTTTCGCATTGGAATGTGGAGGATAATTGATAATTCAATTATATTACAGTAAGCTGTAATACGTTGGTCAGACTAGTTAGCATAAGGTTTTATTTCAATGTTTTTATTGTCTTGCATCGATGTTATTTGTACGTCCATATCCTTTAGTCATTTTTTACAACACCCACGGGCAAAAAAAGGGGTGGTAAATTATATTATTAAACCATCAAGACACGGATTACTGCAGAACTTTGACTGGAGGTAATCATTAATTTAGAACACGAGATCGCTGTATCCTTTAATAGAAATGGGCATATGTTTAAAATTAAAAATATCTAAACTATTGTCCGTGTGGTGACAGAGTAAGAATACAATTCACCACCCCATATCTTACCCGTGGGTGATCGTACAAGACGACTAAGGGATATAAAACGCATATGGCATCTGTGCGAGAGAAGGAAAACTCGAAACAAAACCCTATACCAACACGTCTGACCAGCGCGGTATAGTAGGTTATTTTCCCTCCCATTACGGAGGAGGCCCGAGCCCAACAGTGGGACATTTATGGGCTGTGATGATGATGATGATGATGAAACTATTGTTAACAAAAAAAAATTAAAAAAAAAATCCGCCAAGTTCGAGTACTCGCACGCGAAGGGTTCCGTACTATCCTTACTAATATTATAAATGTGAAAGTAACTCTGTCTGTCTGTCTGTCGCTCTTTCACGCCAAAACAACTGAACCGACCTAAATGATATTTGGTACGCAGATAGTCTAGAGCCTGAGAAAGGACATAGACTTTTTAATGCAAAAAAGGGTTGTAAAGGGGGATGAAAAGTTGTACGGAAGTATCGTCATTTTTAAAGCCAAAAACTTGAAACTTATTTTTAGGTTATTGATTAGATATAAAGAAATATGACATTAACATTTTGTAAAAAAATTACCCTTAAGAGGTAAAATCAAAATAGGGGATGAAAAACTTTAGGAAAGCAACCTTTTACGCGGGCGAAGCCGCGGGCAGATGCTATTACTATATAAAAAAAAATATGTGATGTAACTAAAAATTTAAGGTTTTCAAAATTTTTCCTTTATATATTCTATAAATCGTTGCTTCATGCGAAATTTCAAGATTCTAGGTCGACTGGAAATACCCTTTAGGTTTTGATTGCCTTGCGAGTAGTTGCGTGTTTGAAAATATGCGGCTTAAATCGCTGTTTGTTTTGATTGCGTTGACATAGAAGTTTGATTTTGTTACAGCTTAAAGATCTTATAGATTTGAGTATTTACTATGAATTTCAATTTAAAGCCTCTATGCGTTCATGTGGAAAGGGGTAGTAAGTTTAAAATTATTAAAAATATTTTTATTATATGATGTAATTAAAAATTCACGGTTTTCGCAATTTTTCATTTATCTGTGCTATAAGACGTTGCTTTGTACCAAATTTCAAGATTCTGAGTTCACGGGAAGTACCCTGTAGGTTTTGATTCCCTTGCGAGTGTCGAAAATTTGCGGCAATTTGCAGCATAAACGCCTGTATCTTTTGATTGCATTGGCTTAGAAGTTTAATTGTTTCACAGCTTTAAGGGACAGTAGACTTGAGTATTGGATATTAATTTCAGCTTGATATCTTCACGTATTCTTGAGAAAAAGGGTCTTGACAGACAGTCGGACAGACTGACGGACGGACAGACAGACGGACGGACAGACGGACGGACGGACAACAAAGTGATCCAATAAGGGTTCCGTTTTTTTCTTTTGAGGTACGGAACCCTAAAAACAATTTAACTAGCGCATTATTTAAAACACGTTTTATACTTTTGAACAAAACAGTTTTTTTTTATAAATAACCACGTTATTGTTAAAATTGGATTGACATTGACGCACAGGATTGACCGTGGCTTAGCAGTCATTGAACTTGCATGATAGCTGTTTTGTCTTGATTCCGCAAAATTCTAATTAAAATACATATTTCCTTTATGACCACTTATTAAAAAAGAAATCATTATAAATGGGATTTCTTTTCTGCAAAATGCGATCAAATTTCTTGTGACCATAGATTTGTAAGCTTATATTCATCTTCTTTTTCCATGTAATCCTGCTCAACGTCAACCCTGTATGAGGCTAATGAAGACTAGGCTACACTAATTGATTTGAGTATTGGAGTGTCAAGGTTAGCTTATTGGAAGCCGTATCTGATAAAAGCCACCACCTCAGCTAGAAGGCACGTGTAGCAATACATAACGCAGTACTTGTCCCAACATAACTATATAGAAGCGAGAGTTGGGTATGCAGAAAAGAGCATGAAAGTAAAATTAATGCGGTCGAAATGCGATCTCTACAGAAAATCTGTGGAGTTAGGCTGATCGATCGCATTCGCAACGACGACGTAGGAGAGCGAGTAGGTATGAAAGATAGTATCGGTGTAAAGATGCGAAAGGGAATGCTCCGATGGTTCGGATATGTGGAAAAATGCCGAACGAACATCTGGTTAAGAAGATATAGAATGCGAAAGTGAAAGGATGTAGGTACCGGGGGAGACCGAGAGACACCTACCTAGACCAGATTGGTTACGTACTGAAGGAAGGTGGAGTCTCCGAAACCAGCGAGCGTGTATGAAGAGAATTATGAATGTTGAGGAAGCGAGTGAAGTATGCAAGGATAGAGTTTTCTGGCACTCTGTTCTCTCTGCCTACCCTGCAAGGTATATGGCGTGATGATATGTATGTATGTATGTATCTGATAAATAATCTCAACAAAGAGATTAACGGCTTTCATAGTTGAAAGTAGGTGCTCTGGTCTACTTGTTTTCTTTATTTTTGTTGAGATCGCCTCTCTGATATACAACCGTATTATTAGTAGTAATCTTTCAGTTTTACAATGTAATATTATCTTGTGAGGTGAAAAAGGGCAAGCTTATTATCACAAGAGTCAAGGAGATTTAGCAATCTTAATATGAAATAGTTCATTTAAATTATTGAAATTTAGCATTTAATATCCTTAATTATTTATAAAACCCGATTACGAAATGAAAAATGATGTCACAAGCGGGATTCGAACCCGCGCCTATTGGGATTCCGGCCCAATCGTACTGCCACTACACCACCGTGACTAATTATAGGACATGCAAATTTCACTTCGTATCATATTTACGTCTTAAGGTGACGGTATGCTATCTACCCGATAATGTTTACACATTGTTATAGGCTTAATACTTAAAACTTTTATTACAAAACATTATTATTATTACTTTCTCTCTAATAGCAGGATGTATTATCATTACTTATATCTGCATTTCATTCCATGACATCATTATGACAATAATTGGCATCATTAGGCAATTGAGTAATATTGTTTTAAGATTAAGAAAAGATATTCTTGAAACATTATTGTTTAGTTAAAGTTGAAGATAAGCCTCTCATCTCATCTCAAGATAGTTTTGTGCCTCCTTCTCAATGAAAAGAAAAATTGACGCACTTTACCATCTGGTTAGACATATTGGAAAAGGTTTCTATATCGAGTGTAATTTCATAATATTCCTTTGTCTTTTCCCACGGAGAAAAAAGAGGGTGGAGAATTGCATTCTTTCTTCTGTTATCGCACGTAGAAGCCATTAGATGTCTTTAAATTGAAAGAAAGCAAACTTATCTAGTGTTTTTTTTATTTCTTATGGTGTCAAACGAGCAAGCAGCACACCTGACGGTAAGTGTCACTACCGCCCATGAACCTTTGTAATACCAAAGGGCCCGCTGCTTAACAATAAAATCTCCAAACCTGCCCAGTTGGGCTGCCCGCTCTCTCGCTCACCGATCGAAGCGCAAAAGCGCATTGCCATTACTCAGACGTCGATCTTCTTCGAGAGTGTGGTGCCACCCCGGTCGGACCAGCCCGCGGCTGTAGACAGAAAACTTTTAACAGCGTTGTCCTACCATTATTAATAGTGAACATAGCTTGAAGAACGTTTTTGTAGGATTCTTTTAGTAATACAATTGAAATTGTGATATTTTCATTCAACGTAATAGTAATCTATACTTAACAATTACGATTTACGATTAAATATGCGCATTATGTAGAAAGGTTAAAGGTACATGTCATAGGTGAGACATTCATTTGGTTTAGCTACTTGAATCGTAATTGAATTTAAATTATTTAATATTATGGTTTAACGGCTCATTAACCCTTTTTATATATTGAGAGTACAGAGTTTAGTGTTATAGCTATTATATTTTCGTTAATTTACCATAATTTTCGCCTTATATGCATAAGATCATTGAGCATGAGATTCTACAGTAATGTTAATATTTCCTTACTATATAGGTTTACATAAGGTTTCATTTCGAGGTTTTTATGTGCTAATATTATTTACTTAATCTTCCTAATCCGCTTCTACAATACTCGCAGAAATGTGAAGGCTGATATATATTACTATGATGGCAATCCGGGATACAGAAAACGAGCAATCAATTGAAAAACGGATGTTACCGACATAGTCTAAAAAGTAAGCATGTTATTAATCATCATAATCATTGCCTTGCTCTTATCCCAATTACTTGGGGTCGACGCAATATGTCCTCTTTATCCATAAAGCCCTAACAGACGTCATCTCTGTAGTCATTTCCTGTCTATCCATATCATGCTTCGCGCAGTCCATCCATCTTTTCGTTGGTCTTACTTTACCCCTAGAGCCTTAAAAATTCATACTTAAAACCTTCCTCACAACATTATTCCACATTAATATTTAACAGAAGTTAAATATTAATGTGGATTTTTAATTTAAGTGGGAATTAAGATAACCCTTAACAAGACGGAAATTCTGTTTCTGTTCTGCCTCGTATAATCCATCTGCTGACGCTGGGTACACCATCGATTTGATCCTCCTCGGCACGCATGCATCAGTCCAGGTCCAAATGACCTGGTGACGTGCGATGCTAATTTCAGCTTTTCCGTCAATGTGCTTCCCGGCTCGTGAACTCGGCCTCTATCTTATCTTTCTACATGCCCAATTGCTGTGTAGCCTTGAGTCTATTGGAAGACTAAATATATTATTTATAAAATAATTAATAGTTAAATGCATCGCGGTACGTTGGCGTTGCATTTGTTAGTAACGAAAGATGCGACGCAGCGCTATCGCGTCGCCATGTGTAGAGCGAGTTAGTCAATCAATCGGTGTGCACGTGCTTTGACATCGCTCGCTCATTGTAACAACATGTTTTTTTATGCTACGCCATTATTTTAATTCGATTTGGCACATTTTATTTTTATAGCATTTTAGATCTATTAAAAAAAGCATAGTACTTAAATGGTTAAATAAAATAAATCATTATAAATTAATACGGATTTATTTATTATCACAAAACGTATTCACAAGTTTACAATTTACAGTAATTATCTGTAAACTTATAAATATTTAAACAAGCTTATATTAAACAAATTAAATTTCATAATACTTTCACATTAATCTAACTTAGAAATAAAATACAATTAAAAATATTCTGAATTATAATAACATAGAGATTAAAGCTGATTTATATAATTAATATTTAGTGGAAAATTGTATACGTGGTAATAGAAAATTAAATGAATAAAGTTAACTTGAATAAGACGATGCGTAACATGAATAACATGAAATGTGTTTTTCAATGAAACTGTGTTTTTTAATTCTATTATCATGGAAAAACTAGTTTATATCTCAAATATTATCAAAAAAAAAATATAAACTTTTTGAGAATATAAAATCTGTAAAATATTGAAATTCCCAGAATTTTATTATTAAAATTAAGTGTGGCCATGGTATTGTTGAATGGGAAGATTTGACTTACTGACCAACAATGACTTTAAATTAAGTGATAATTCATAAATATATATTGGCATAAAGTCTTTCTAACCGTGTCATATAATTCCTTAAAAATATTATTAATTTATTGTTTATTAGTTTTCATAATACGTGTTTTTTTTTTCAATAATGTACTTCCTAACCGGCTATGGGCCTCGTATTCCAAAAAAGTCGAACTTTGGACATGAAACTCCCAGTAAAAATAATATAATCAGCTTCGAATAAAGAAGACATTGATTTTTCGTCATTATTCTTGAAATATTTATATTAACACCAAATGAGATTTTTAATATATTTATAATACTTCTTTGACTACAAGTACCAAAGTGATTCCTTAGGTACCCATCTTTAGATCAGCAAAAGCGTCATAAATATTAAATATAATTTTGTTAAGGATATAGATAATAATGAAATTATTAATTTGGAATACTTGCCAACAATTTTTATTAATGTAACTGCCATAGGAGTCAAATAAAAATTGAAAACTGATATTAATTTTAAAAATAATATTAGCTAATTTATTGCAGTTTTCTTGTTAGAAAAGATTTGCATAAATTAATATAAAAAAAAATATTAAA
The DNA here is from genome assembly GCA_905163515.2 of Lymantria monacha. Taxonomy (NCBI): domain Eukaryota; kingdom Metazoa; phylum Arthropoda; class Insecta; order Lepidoptera; family Erebidae; genus Lymantria; species Lymantria monacha. Next base: position 4,246,053 of record LR991088.1, on the reverse strand, counting down.
TTTTAATAACAGTTAATGTTGTAGAGTGTTTACGTAGTTTTTAAGTATTAAAAAAATAATATACAATGATTTTTGTAAATTAGTAACTATTCAAACTAGATAATTTTTATTTTTAATATTACAGTCTTCATATTAATATATTTTCATCACACAGTAAGCTAAGTCTAATCCTATCGAAATAAAAGTCATAATATTCAAGTCTTTTGCTATTTTCACTTTATCATCTTCAGCACTCTTTTTCTTTTCCATTTGCAGACATCATCTTTTCCGTGTCGCTGTTAATATTTTTAATAAAACCATTTTTTATAGAGCCATTTGTTTGCGACTCAGTGGTTTTGACTGTTCGGTTCTTCATATAGTTGTTGTAATAAAACATACCGAACATATATAAAAAGAGACTGGCATTGAGAGACAGCAGAAAGTTAATGGATTTAGGATAGTTGCAATCACTTATCATGGCAGTGAAGTTGTGGTAGAAGATAATGCAGAATTGGATCTGAAAATAAAACACAAAACTATTAAAGTCTCAATTAATAAACATATAAATGTTTATATTAATAAACATGAACGATTAGAAGCGATAGTTAATAATTTAAATACGATTATAGAGTGCTCATCATGATTGTATGGTTCCAGTATTGCATTACAAGTTACTTTAAATAGTAAGGCAAATAACGATAATAAAAGATTTTCTGTAATCTATCTGTTTTGGCTACAGTCGTGAGAAATGTTCTAGAATTTTTTCAATTTGTGAAGTTAAAATTATTCTAACCTATCACATGTCGGTATGTGCAATGCAATAATGGATTAATAATGGTATTATGTGATAGCAAAACCTAATTTAATTAAATAAAAGATCATGTATTGTGCCACTAAAAGTTGTTATAACTCTACAATATCAGGCTCTAAGTCCACTATTCTATAATAAAATGGATAGGTCGTTTATTGAATTCAAATTTAATTCATTTATTATGTATAAACTCTGCAAGGGCAATCACATATTATTACTTTTACGTTTTGTCTCACATTAACCGAATAATCTAACATCGGATTCTAACTCTGTAGAAACTGAATTTGATGTTGACCTATAGGTATATCTACGTTGGAACCAGACATTGGGATTCTTAGCTATAGAAATCTGACCTTTTGCATATTATGCTGGTCAGACCTGTTAACAGAGTTTAATTTTTTCTTCCGTTATTTTTCTCAATTCATTAACGTCCCACTGCAAGGTAAAGCTTTTGATAGCTCAGAGAAATTAGTCTACTATACCACATTATCCAGATGGTTTGGCTTAGGCTTGCATTTAGAGTTTTCTTTATCTGTCCGTAATGGTTCATCTGACTTCAGTAATGGTTCGTATATCATCTTAATCGACTTTTACAAACCCAAATTATAGAATTTATACAACGAGAAGTTAACTATTTATTTAAACTTACCAATTGCATAGTGGTTAAATGTTTCTTCCACCATAAGTACTTTTGATATTGGGAACCTAGTCCGGAAACTAGATAATAGGAATACATGATGATGTGAATAAAAGAGTTGATAACGCCGAGAAGTGTTCCATGACCACCTGAAATTATATTATTTTCCAATATTATAGACGAAAATTTATAACTAATCTTCTATTACTTCTCAGCTCATTTAAGTCCTATATTTAAGGTTCATTCTCGTGCATCGCGTTTAAACGCGGCCGCGCGCGTTTAAACGCTTACGACTGTTGCGCGCGGCTCATTGAACAACAGCCAATGTATGAAAATGTATGGCACAGCTTACGTCATTCGTCGTTTACGACTGTCGCAGACCTCGGAAATGGCACCATACATTGATTATTGTCGTAAGCGTTTAAACGCGCGCGGCCCCGTTTAAACGCGATGCATGGAAACAAACCTTTAGTCACAGGTCTTCTCCACAATAGAAGTGTAGGTGGCCTACCATACCACACTGATCACATGGTTTGGCTTAAAATTTTATTGTAATATTTTCTTTTTTTTTTTTTTTGTTTTCTTCCACCGAAGTCAAAAATCGAGTACCGGTGGTCCGCTCGCACGGCGAAGAGAGAGGAGTTTTACGGTGGGTCTATGGGGTCACGCGCCGCCTTTCCTTCACCCCGGACCGATTCGGCGGGGCGAGACGCATCCATAGTCCACCAAAAAAAAAAAATGGTAATATTTTCTTCAATTGTATCGACGTTATCTGCATATCATATCTCTTAAACGTCTATTATAATAGTCACGGGTAAAAATGAGGCAATAAATGGTATTTTTACCTCTTAAACAAAATATATGCATGTTTATTTCATACACATATGTATCATTGCCATTCTCCTGCTCTTATCCCAATTACTTGTTGTCGATGCAATATCTACTCGTACATATTGCAAAAATTATTGGCAATAGTTCTACGACCATCTGCCTGACGTTAACCCTCCTTGGGAACGTAATTGTTGACCAAATGACATCAACTGGAGTTATCCCAGGTCTATATAAAGCTCTTAGTCGTATTTTATGACGTTCACGAATATCCATCCAAAGTAAGGGTTGGTAGTATTTGTGGCTATTACCACGCAGCACATATTTTTTTAGTATATTTATTTTTGACAAATATAATTAGTTATATTAATTATAATGCTGTGTGGTTGCGGCTACGAATACTACCAACCCTTAGTTTGCTCATGGATGTTGTAAAAGACGACTAAGAGCCTTATAACGACCAGGGTCAACTCCATCTGATGCCGTTTGATCAACAATTACATTCCAAAGGAGGGTTGACGTCTGGCAGGGGGCCGGTCATAAAACTATTGACAATAACTTTGTCAATATGTACTATGAAAGAAGTATACATTCTGTATCGACCCCAAGTAATTAGGAGAAGAGTAGGAGAATGATGATGATGATGATGTTTTATAATACTTACCAGGCAAGAATTTAACTCCAATCCAACCACAGATTGGCATCATAAAATGATGATAAAGATGTAAGAAAGAGATTTGCCTATTCTTTTTTCTCAAAACGAAGAATATGGTATCCAAAAGCTCAATGATTTTCGCTGCAAAGTACCACCATACAGCGCCAGCCATCTACAAAATAGAGTACAACACATGGCAACATTATCATCATCATCACAGCCCATATACGTCCCACTGTTGAGCTCGGGCCTCCTCCGTAATGGGAGGGAAATTAACCTACTATACCGCTCTGGTCAGACGTGTTGGTATAGGGTTTTGTTTCGAGTTTATCTTCTCTCGCATAGATGTATATAACATCTATAGCTTTTTATATCTCTTAGTCGTCTCGTGCGATCACCCACGGGTAAGATATGAGTTGGTGAACAGTATTCTTACTCCGTCACCACACGGAGACATTGCAACATAATACTTTACAGTACATTATAATACATTACAATGCATTACAATACATTACAATACAATACAATATATTTTTGACACCCGTTGGAAAATAAAGGTTGATATGTTCTCAATCATTTTCACCATCATTTATAGGCGACCCACTGTTTAGCTCAAGATTTCTTCATAATAATAAAGGAACTTATAATAGTATGTTACTTACTCGATGTGCCTGAGGATTATCGGAGTAATCGACAGGTTGACACGAGAAATTGTAGTCATTCCACCATCCGGCAGCTAAACCCTGTAAGAGTACAATTGTTTGTATTGTTATTTTTTTTTATAAAAACTTAATTAGGAGCGAAAAATGAATATCACACATGGGACATTCAATAGTCGCATGTGTGACATTCGCTCAAGTTTTTATAAATAATCGCTTGATTATTCAACATGCTTATGTTGAATGCTAAATTTTAGTAATATGAATTCGATTTGTTGTTAATGATTTTGATGGCGTAGTAGTCTCATAGCAACCATTCGTAATTAGTAGATATTGTGAATTCTATCCCCAATTAATATTATGCAAGAATAAATTCGTTTATTAAAGAAATTTCACTAAAAAAGATCTAACGATAAAATTGACCTGTAAAGAATGAAAAAATAAATAAATAAAGTTGGATAAATCAACACTCAATATGCAATCTTTTTTTTTGTGTATCATTTCCATTAACATTTCGTAAGATAATTTTTAGTTGCATATTAAGTCTAGTTTCTTTATGTACTGGAGTGGTAAGAGTTTTCTTTGAGCCAACACCCTTTACTTTGTAGTAGTAGTTTAAAAAAAGAACAATTTAGAGAGTGGAGAGAAGATAGAGGAAAAATCGAATGAGAATGGCGATTATGGCATAATTCTCATTTGCGGGATATGACTTCCACAATGGACGTTTATATATATGGTGATGGATAGAATAAGGGGCAAATTTCTTAGAGCTAACTCTGGGCACAGTTGCAGAAAAAGAAGCTAATGAGTCTTGAAATTGACTGCGCAGATGGCGTAGTAGTAAGTGCCATGGGTTCGATTCCCACGCAGGACAATACTTTGTGCGATCCACAAAATAGTTGTTTTGAGTCTGGTTGCAATTTGTCTGTGTTAATTGCATGTTTTTAAAGTGCCCTGCATTACAAGTATTATTTCCTTATTCTTTAAAAAAAAATGTGTGTGTACTTATAAACACGAATTAGAAATTATACTTCTTTGGCTTAACAAGATAAAAATCCTTTCAAAAATTTTATGTTTAGCCTTATGTTTGTAGAAAAAACGACACTAACAATAGAAAAAAAAAAGTATTCAATACATTGAAAGTTTTATTATAAAGCATTATCTAGTTAAATAAAGTTTATTTAAATATCACAAAATAAATAAATATTGTGAATACAGTTGTCAGTTCTCACGCAAACATACGTAGAGGTCCTTACTTTTTTGTTGGTAATTTTTTTTTAAACACAATATGTTGACTATAGCTAACTTTAGGGTGTCGATTTTTCGTGACGGTGTGCGCGCGCATCGTAAAAATTTATTCTCATCATTTTTCCATCATCATTCTCCCACTCTTATCCCATTTACTTGGGTTCGATATAATATGTACTCTTTTTTCATAGTACATATTGTAAAAGTTATTGGCCAGTTGACCGGCCGCCTGCCAGACGTCAACCCTCTTTGGGAAGCTCATCTCATAATTTTTCCGTAACGCGCCAAAAAAAGTATAACTTTAAAAAACAACTAAGATACATATAAAATAACTTACCTCATATACTAAATATATGCTCATTAGTATTTGTGATACATTATATACTATGATTATGTACTTCAAATCATAAGGCTTCCGGTCTTTCATATAATTTGGTCCAACTGATACACAGAAGTATAGATATGTGGCTAAAATTGTCAATAATGGTCCAGGTCCTGACATTAGCCACCAGTTCTCTGTACGTGGATCTGTAAACAACATATGATTATACTTTTAAAGTAGCTAATATTCTCTATTCATCTATATGTATACAGACTCACGCCTGTAACCCACAGGATTAGGCAAATACCACCACAAGCAAAAAAACATCTATCGCTTCATTTAAATTCATCACAATCTGCATGGCATGATCAGCGGTTATGTTTACTCTTAATATGACTAGCACGTCACCAAACCATGGGTTCGACTCTTACACAGATCAATACTTTGTGCGATTCACAAACTGTTCCTCTGAGTCTAGGTGTAATTATTCGTCTGCGTTAATTATATGTTTGTAAAGCCCCCCGCAATACAAGGATTATTCCCTTAGTGCAGGTTGAAGATTTTTCATTCACAGTTCACACTATGGCGCTCTCTTATAACACAATCCTAATTTTGTCTTTCAAATTTATAACCGCGCTTACTTAAAGGAGCATTCATCTGTACAGTTTTTTTTTTCTAGTATAATGTTAATTAGTAACTATCATTCTCTTATGTTGTTATGGATGGGAATATATCACCACTCCTCTAAATTATCAGATGAATCTCCAAAAAGATGAGGATGTGAAAAACTTATAACATCAACGGCGATCGCCAACTCGTATGTCAAGCTTAGCGATAGTGAGATAAGTTTTGGCATTCCTTCCTTAACGGATAACGTCTCTTCTTCTTAATCAATGGACGTTAATAGGCTGATAAAGAATTTATTCTCAAATAAATAAGCAGTCATCATCATCATCACAACCCATATATATCCCACTGTTGGGCTCGGGCCTCCTCCGTAATGGGAGGGAAATTAACCTACTATACCACGCTGGTCAGACGTGTTGGTATAGGGTTTTGTTTGGAGTTTACCTTTTCTACACGATCGATCACCCACGGGTAACATATGGGGTGGCGAATTGTATTCTTACTCCGTCACCACAAGCATAGTATAATAAGCAACAAGCATAAAACACATCTACAAACTAAAACCAGAATTCAAATAAATTCCTCTTTAAAGTGCATGAAACAAGAAAATATTCAATCTAGCGATGATTCAGAGCGTAGTTGCATGCAGCATGCAAGTAAGCTATGAATGACCACGGTTAATCTCTAAATGTCTCCATGTTATAACAGTGTTAGGACCACGCTGTTGACAGTTTTCTGTCTGCAGCCACGGGCCGTTCCGTCCAGGGTTGTACAACACTCTCGCAGAAGATCGACGTATGAGTAATGGCAATGTGCTATTGCTTCGTTCGGTGAGCGAGAGAGCCGGAAGTCCAATTGGGTGGGTTTGGGGTTTATATTGGTAGGCAACGGCCTAGTTATACCCTTGGTATTGCAAAGGTCCATGAGCGACAGTGACACTTACCATCAGGTGTGCCGCTTGCTCGTTTGCCACCATTAGCAATAAAAAAAAAATAACATTTTCTTGTCTCATATCACATAGAACTTAATTTTTTGTTTGTCAGTTTTTAGTAGGCCTACTTATTTTTTTATTGATCAACCTTTTATAATATTCAAAATTACTTCATTAAAACAATATTTTTTTTTAATTACTACTTATTTAAATATATTTTTATTGATACATATATTGACAGTGAGATAATTTAGAGGTTTTCTTTTTTGTACGTTTGTTTATTTGTTTATAACGTATACATTTCGAACCACTATTTTTACTCCACTAGAGAACTAAATTGTAGCTGTGTGGTAGCGGTTTTGAATACTACCAAACCTTGCTTTGCTCGTGGATGTCGTAAAAGAGCCTTATAACGGCAACTCTATCTGATGCCGTTTGGTCAACAATTACATTCCCAAGGAGGGTGGACGTCTGGCAGGCAGCTGGTCTTAGAACTATGGCTAATAACTTTTACAATATGTACTATGAAAGAAGAGTAAATATTGTATCGACCCCAAGTAATTGGGATAAGAGTAGGAGAATAATATAATAGAAAACTAAATTATAAAGACGCAATACGTTATATGTTTCTTTTTTTTTTCACGCTGTGGAAACGCATTTACGCGCCTTCCCCGCATGTGACAGACGGGGGGGCGTGTGGGACTCGCCGGCCAGATGACCGACCGGAATACCCACTAAAACCGCAGCGGCCCCTGCCGCGCTTTTACGGAGTGCCGGAGAGATCGTCTACTGACATTCTATCCCCGACACCCCAAAATACGTTATATGTTGATAATTTAGTTATATTTTTTGGAATATAGATTCTTTAAAAAAGTTTGTGCTTTTTTAATAAAATCCAAGGTCTTACTTACCTAACTAAAATTTTATAGGTGTGGTCTTCGAGAATTATTTATAATCGTACAAAATAATATACTACGGGTTTATATGTCTAATTAATATTTACAATATGTTCCACTAGAGAATATAACTAACTCTTATAATAAAATTACAATAACAGCTTTGATATTGTAAAGATTAGTTACCGGATACAGTTCCAGTTTAGTTGCCGGAAGCCCAACTGGGTGGGTTTGGGGTTTGTATTGGTACACAGCAGACTAGCTTATACCCTTGGTATTGCTAAGGTCCATGGGTGGCAGTGACACTTACCATCAGATGTGCTGCTTGCTCGTTTGCCACCATAAGTCAAAAAAAATTATATAGGTGTGGGTTCGAATCCTACATGTGACAATAATTTTTCGCTCGTAATCGGGTTTTTATCCGTAAAAGTAGTTTTATTTATACTTGATAGTATTTATAAATACTATCAAGTATAAACAAAACTACTTTAATACCTATAACTGATAGTTTTTAAATGCGGTATCAAAACTTACGCGCGTAAAACCGTGGTACATAATTAGTAAGCATTAAAATCAATGTAAAAAAATATTAACAACAGTGTTTTTTTTTGTCGCATATATTAATGTGATTTTTATGAAAATGAAGTTTTAATACCATTTCCGTATCTACAAATGTTATCATAATTATTAGCCCTGTTACCTAATTCATTATAATATTTTAATGTTTATATATGTGTGACCGAGTAAAGAGCTATGTGGTAGCGGCTATGATTACTACCAACCCATACTTTGTTCGTGGATATCGTAAAAGACAACTACAAACATACACACATATATATCATCACGCCATATCCCTTGCAGGGTAGGCGGAGAGAACAGAGTGCCAGAGAACTCTATCTTTGCATACTTCACTCGCTTCCTCAACATTCATAATTCTCTTCATACACGCTCGCCGGTTTCGGAGACTCTTGACTCCACCTTCTTTCAGTACATGACCAATCTGGTCTAGGTAGGTTAGTCTCGGTCTCCCCGGGTACCTACATCCTTCCACTTTCGCATTGTATATCTTCTTAACCAGACGTTCGTTCGGCATTCTTTCCACATGTCCGAACCATTGGAGCATTCCCTTTCGCATCTTGGGTGATACACACCATTTGTTTTTCTATGCTTCTTTGAGCTTTCACATACTTCTTTCGCTGTATCTACCATACACTCCTTCAATATTCTCCAGCATTCTTCTATGTCCGATTGCGGTTGGCTTGCCATTGTCAGCCATTCTTAGACACCCTCTGCATACTTTTCTCTTACGCACTCTTTTTTTTTTCATTTATTTTGGCACATACATTCATACAGAAAAATATTACAAGTTTATACAATATTTAAAGTTATAGACAATGAGTGCCTAATAACTGAACTAAATATTACTTAAGCATCTATTTGACAAACAAGGCCATAGTGACCATAAAAACAGCAATACATTTATTAACGCAAGACACGGCTAAATTAGACATTACTATTATATATGAGATTTTCAAAAAATATTTTTTTAAGCGTATATATTGAGTTAGAAAATAAATCCAAAACAGAAAATTTTTTGTTATAGTTATTCAGACAACGTGAGTAAAAATTATTAAGACAATAGTTCTTATGATGAAGCAGTGGTGCAAACATATTAAATGAACGTGAGAGGCGTGCGGGTATCCTGAATTTAGTGTTAAAGTTAATCTTAGAAAGGATTACATCAGAGTCAATAAGGTTATTTAAAATTTTGTAGAGAAATATAAGATCAAATTGTATACGGCGATTAAGAGATAGAAGTCTATGATGAAGAAGGGAATCTTCATATGTTTCTAGTTTTATTTAGAATTTTAATAAACCTTTTCTGGACCTTCTCTAACCTATCAATATGCTCTTTATAAAAAGGACACCAAATGATACAGCCAAAATCTAGGAGTGATCTAACAAAACTGTAATAAAGAACTTTAAAAGTGATACTTCTTTCAAAAGGTACAGTAACTTTATTAATAAATCCCAGATTTCTAAACGCTCTTTGAGTAATAGAATCGATGTGAAGCTTAAATGTTATCTGGCTATCCATTAAAATTAAACTCACTCAACTCACTCTTCTTGCAAGCTTTTAATCTTTATTCTTTCAAGCCCTCCGAAGTCGACACGCTCTCGCCAGTGCCTCCACTTTCTGAACAGACCACTATATCTCGCAATAACGAGATAGTGGTCCCTATCGACTGTGGGGCCCCTGTAGGCTCTTTCGTCCAATATTTTGCTTCGGAGGCGACTGTCTACCAAAATTAAATCTCTTATACTTTTTTGTTTATTCCTTCTCCATCTATACATATGGATGTCCTTATGTTGGAAAAATATGTTTGACATAATAAGGTTTCTCTCCATGCATGCATCCGCAATAAGTCTACCTGCGTCGTTCACTCTTTTAATACCAAATGGACCAAGTACGTCCTCATAGTCGGGACGCTTGGTCCCCACCCATCCGTTCAAATCTCCGCATACAGCATACAATCACGCGTTCACTGGTTTCTGCCATATTCAAAACTTCTCTAACATTATCCCAAAAGTTCTCTAGGTCTGATGCCACCAAAGATCATACGGGAGCATATGCTACAACCATGAATACCTTGGTGACACCTAGTTTTATACGGACCCAAAGAAGTCTGGGATCATATATTCCGTAATCCTTCACACCTGAGGCCAAACGAGAGGACAACAGCACTCCTACCCCCATGCTGGCTCGATCGCTCTGTGGTACACCAGACCACAGAGCCATCCCGCCACCAGTAAGATCGCAGGCATCGCTGCCCCTTCGCTTGTTCTCTGTTACACAGAGTACATCTAGGTGTTTGTCCGCCATGATGGTTATCAGCTCGCGCAACTTACCTTCCACACAACCTCTTACATTCCACGTGCCCACCCGGCATTCTGCTTTCCTCGACTCGCCTGACTGGGCAAAACGTGATGGGTGGCGGCCCCCATCGCCGCATCTGTCGATGTTCGTAGCGACCGGGGCGGGTCGGTACGCGTCGCCTCTGGGGCACCCCCTAACCTACACTGCGGTACGCATTCGAGCCGGATTGCAGTCTAATTAGAATGGCAGAGGACGCGACGTGCACGCTCCAGACTATGCCCCCCAAAGCCACCGACTTCGCGACGCAAAGCAGTGGTATTGTGTTTAACAGTCTATGTTTGAATGTTTTTTGAAGCACTATGTAGACCAAACGCCTGGACCGATTTTTATGATTTATACGTCAATCGATTCCTCTTAGTCCGGCGAGTGTCACTAAAGGTATTACGTTCGTGAAAATGCAATATGGCCACTACTGTGCGCCATATTGTGAAAATGAAAAAAATGAAAGTCAACGAACTATCACCTAGTTCGTTGACGTTCGATTCGACTGACCCTTCATATATAGATTTTTAGACAGTAGAAATTTACGATGAAAAGACGAAACATTCGTATGACTGTGAGTGCGAACGTGGATGGACATGTATATGTATATACTAAAGTATCTAGTAAGTATATTGTCCAATATACCATAGGTGGTCCTACCTAAAGTATCTAATGTCTGACGCGGTCGCCCATCTCCAACTACTAACGATTTAGTACTCAACTTCAGTCGAAAAACTATTTATAGTTAGGTACCTCCAGTACCAGGTACTCATTAATAAATAAAATAAATATAGCCACCTAGGTATTTATAAATAAAAAGAATAAAATAAAAAAAATAATTAGAAAAATCAAAAACCCGACTGTGTAAATAGCAAACTAGATGAAAAACTAAACTACGTACATAATAAAAAACTGAAAAGAAAAACAAGCACTTAGATGTCCAGTGGTCTAGAATTCTATAACATATTATTGAATGAATACTATTGCAGAAAATATAATATATTTTATTAATGGAACATGACAACTGAACAGTCGGGATCCATTATTCGACAGCAAATAGAAATTTAAAAATAAAAAAATCTGAGTTTTTGGGTATTTTTAATGGGAAATCTTTACACGTCTTGTCTATTAATATTAATATTAAGAACCCAAACTTTCAGGGAATTCTTTATAATTTAATTATATATATATATATATATATATATATATATATATATATATATATATATATATATATATATATATATATATATATATATATATATATATGTGTGTGTGTGTGTGTATGTGTGTGTGTGTGTGTAAGCAGCACACCTGATGGTAAGTGTTACTGCCGCCATGGACCTTTGTAATACCAAGGGCATAGCTAGGCCACTGCCTTCCGATACAAACCCCAAACCCACCCAGTTGGGCTTCCGGCTCTCTCGCTCACCAAACGAAGCGCAATAGCACATTGCCGATACTCAGACGTCGATCTTCTGCGAGAGTATGGTACTACCCCGGATGGACCGGCCCGCGGCTCTAGATAGAAAAATTGTCAACAGCGTGGTCCTACCACTATTAAATATTATAATATTAAACTAATAATAAGTATCCATTTTACTCCATCATGTTTTACTAGGATACGATTTACAATTCATCCTTTTTAACATTTATTACAAAAAGTAACCCAAACATTTAATATCAATGATTGGAAGGGGAAATCTCAAAATGAAACCCGTTACCAATTCATCTGATGGTTATTTGTTGCCTTTCAATCAGAAGGAATCCCGTGCCTAACGTTTGAATGTATACAATAACTGAAAAAGACAATAAAAGATACCAACTATGATTATCATCATCATGAACATTCTCCTACTCTTATCCCAATTACTTGGGGTCGATACAATATGTACTCTACTCTCTACTCTTTCATACTACATATTGTGAAAGTTATTGGCAATAGTTTTATAACTAGCCTCCTGCCAGACGTCAACCCTCTTTGGGAATGTAATTGTTGACCAAACGGCATCACACGGAGTTGGACAAATCGTTATAAGGCTCTTAGTCGTCTTTTACGACACACGAGTAAAATAGGTGATGGATTGTATTCTTACTCGGTCACCACACAGAAATATAATATTCTTACTACGTTTTAAATAGCCGTTGAATTCTGTCAAACATAAATGAAGACCACCTAGGCGATATATTTAAATCTTATCACGTATTAAAAACGCTCATAAACAGATCGATATATAGAATCAGAATTATATAATTATTATAATTTAGGTGTTAAAACTATTGTCTATAAACAAAGAATTTATATCGCGGCTTAGACTAATTTTACAATTACAGCCTGTTTTTATTATTCTGATGTTTTGCGATTGATTTTTAATTTTATTTTTAAAGAGACCACACTTTGTAGTAAGGGACGAGCCCAGCAGAGGAACATATATGAATTGAGATCGAGATGAAGATAATATTATATTCATATTATTTTTTTATATAAAGAGAAGGAAAACTCGAAACAAAGCTCTATACCAATACGTCTGACCAGCATGTTATAGTAGGTTAATTTCCCTCTCATTATGGAGGAGACTCGAGACCAATAGTGTGACATATATGAGCTAAGATGACGATGATTATGATGATATTTTTATTGCCCATGACGGCAAACAAGCAAGCAGCATACTCGATGGCAAGTGATTCGAGTGAGTATTATTCTTAAACCTCTGCACATACGTGGCGATCATATTGCTGAAAATGACCTTAATATTTTAAGGTGATATTTATGAACCCTGCTACGCTATCGAGTGGTACGGTGGTAAAACAGTCACGGTGGTACTAAGTCAAACATTTCCTAAGAGCACTTTCTATGAAAGAGCCAACAGAGTTCACACAATGACCCAGTCTCTTCGCAATTTGTCTGTGAGATTAAGATCACCGACGATTCGAACAGTACGGCCTTTGCATCAAGTGGGTCTAGCTAATATTTAAGCATGCCTGTTCAGAAATTTGAGCCGTACGACACGTGAGGGCGATTTTGCTTTGTATAGCACAAGACGTTTTCTTGGCGTGAAGTACCGCCTAGCTTTGCTTAGCACACCAATTTGGCTTAGTCATGCAAATGACTCGCAAACTGGACTTTCCTTGATACTTCGACGTCGAGGATTCCAATACTCTCGGCAATTTGGAGAGCTACTACTTGGAACTGAGGCGCCATGATAAATGGATTCTTTTTCGCAGTGAATGTGTAAACTTATGTTCTAGTGAGATTTAGTGCAATTATGATGGAGAAAGTACTTCTTATTATACGTTTGCATGCTGTCTACAAAAAAAAATAAGCAAAACTTTTTTTTAATAATGACACCATTGTAAAACATATATTTAAAAATATATAATTACATTTATGAACTGGATGATAATAAATTTCAAGTTTTGTAAACACAGTATATTTTATAAATACCCGATACGAAACGAAAAATGATGTCACAAGCGGGGTTCGAACCCGCACCTATTGGGAATCCGGCCCAACCGTGCTACCACTTACACCATTGTGAACTATTTTAGGACATGCAAATTTCGAATCATATTATATCTTACGTCTTCAAGGTGACGTATGCCATCTATCGGACAATGTTTACACATTGTATAGACTTAATACTTCAAACTTTACAGTTAGAATTGTATTAAACGATGACACAACCTTGTTATTCAAATTACTGAAATTTTTAGCATTTAATATGCTTAATTATTTATAAATACCCGATACGAAACGAAAAATGATGTCACAAGCGGGGTTCGAACCCGCACCTATTGGGAATCCGGCCCAACCGTGCTACCACTTACACCATTGTGAACTATTTTAGGACATGCAAATTTCGAATCATATTATATCTTACGTCTTCAAGGTGACGTATGCCATCTATCGGACAATGTTTACACATTGTATAGACTTAATACTTCAAACTTTACAGTTAGAATTGTATTAAACGATGACACAACCTTGTTATTCAAATTACTGAAATTTTTAGCATTTAATATGCTTAATTATTTATAAATACCCGATACGAAACGAAAAATGATGTCACAAGCGGGGTTCGAACCCGCACCTATTGGGAATCCGGCCCAACCGTGCTACCACTTACACCATTGTGAACTATTTTAGGACATGCAAATTTCGAATCATATTATATCTTACGTCTTCAAGGTGACGTATGCCATCTATCGGACAATGTTTACACATTGTATAGACTTAATACTTCAAACTTTACAGTTAGAATTGTATTAAACGATGACACAACCTTGTTATTCAAATTACTGAAATTTTTAGCATTTAATATGCTTAATTATTTATAAATACCCGATACGAATACCCGATACAGTATATTTTAAATTGAATTTCAAATGAATGTTTACTGGCACATTCTTATACATATTAAGCAGTATTTGTACAAGACTTGTGGTTTTGATTCTCTATACATTATTACTCAAAGTTATTTTCGTCGTTATTTAATAAATCCTATTCAAGTTTTTTTTTATTTTATACGCTATTTTGAAGATTATTTACCCATCTACTGATAAAAATATCTTTGACGCAGAAGAGCTTCTTTGGTGTTTTCTTAAGCATATATAACCAAATATACCTACATCCTTCCACTTTCGCATTGTATATCTTCTTAACCAGACGTTCGTTCGGCATTCTTTCCACATGTCTGAACCATCGGAGCATTCCCTTTCGCATCTTTACACCAATACTCTCTTTCATACCTACTCGCTCTCTTACGTCGTCGTTACGAATGCGGTCGGTCAGCCTAACTCCACAGATTTTCCGCAGAGATCGCATTTCGACCGCATTAATTTTACTATCATACTCTTTTCTGCATACCCAACTCTCGCTTCCATACAGTAATGTTGGGACAAGCACTGCATTATGTATTGCTACACGTGCCTTCTGGCTGAGGTGGTGGCTGCCGAGAAGTTGCCCCAACGCTCCGCTTCTTAACCAGACATTCGTTCGGCATTCTTTCCACATGTCCGAACCATCGGAGCTTTACCTTTCGCATCTTTACACCAATACTCTCTTTAATACCTACTCGCTCTCTTACGTCGTCGTTACGATGACGAAATGACTTTTAACTAATAATATAACAGTCGTCTATAATTTTAATGAATTAATGTAATGTATTAAATAATCGAATGATATTAATTAATCAATGTAATATATTGTAATACTTTCAAGAACTTTATAATATAGATTTTTCTTATTTAATTTAATTGCATGAACACTAAAATATAACTCAACATTCAAAATGTATAACACTGTACTATTTATCATCATCATCATCATCACAGCCCATAAATGTCCCACTGTTGGGCTCGGGCCTCCTCCGTAACGGGAGGGAAATTAACCTACTATACCGCGCTGGTCAGACGTGTTGATATAGGGTTTTGTTTCGAGTTTTCCTTCTTTCTCATAGATGTTATATGTGTTTTATATACCCTTAGTCGTCTCGTACGATCACCCACGGGTAAGATATGGGGTGGTGAATTGTATCCTTACTCCGTCACCACACGAAAATCTCGTTTGTATTTGATTTTTAATTTCCCAACGTTTCGAAGACTTTACAGTGATCATGGTCTCGGGAGGACTAAGGTGTCTTACGTCCAACAAGTCATCGTTATCACAGAAAAACATCAGAAACCATTGTGTTATAAGAGATAAACTTTATCATCATGAAATTTCGATTTTGGATAAACTATTTATTTTTATAGGAATTCAAAGAATATATTTAAAAAACTGTATGTTATGATTTTTTTTTTCACTTTTAACATAAAAAATTTGCTTTGTAACAGAAATATCAAAGTTAGAGGTGGGATGGGGTGTTGCGGATTTTCTTTTTATAAGTATAGTAGTAGTAATAATAGACTAATATTTAGTTATTTATGCTATTGTGGTGTATTTTGTTTTTGAATTTAAAACCATTAGGGCAGCGTACACAGATAGGTAGTTTTATTCTAAATTAATTACTTTTATTGTGCTTTTTAATTCAAAAACATGCCTTTATGCAAATTACTGAAATTTAGCACTTAATATGCTTAATTATTTATAAAATCCGATTACGAAATGAAAAATGATGTCGCAAGCGGGGCACCACCGCGACTAATTGTAGGACATGCAAATTTCACTCCGTATTATATTTACGTCTTAAGGTGACGGTATGCTATCTACCTGACAATGTTTACACATTGTTATAGGCTTAATACTTCAAACTTTACAGTTAGAATTGTATTAAACGATGACACAACCTTGTTATTTAAATTACAGTGCAGTGGCAGCACGATTGGGCCGGAATCCCAATAGACGCGGGTTCGAATCCCGCTTGCGACATCATTTTTCATTTCGTAATCGGATTTTATAAATGTCTTTATGCAACTAAAAATAGCTAAAAACAAGAATAATGTAGATTTTCAACAGTGAAAGAATTTTCTAAATAAAACCTGCAGAGATTACCCATTATCATCACTATTCTTCTACTCTTATCCCAATTGCTTGGGGTTGATACAATATGTACTCTGCTTTCATAGTACATATTGTAAAAGTTATTGACAATAGTTTTATGACCGGCCGCCTCCCAGACGTCAACTCTCCTTGGGAATTTAATTGTTGACCAAACGGCATCAGATGGAGTTAATCCAGGTCATTATAAAGCTCTTAGTCGTCTTTTACGACATCCACGAGCAAAGTAAGAGTTAGTAGTATTCGTAGCCACTACCACACAGCTGTCGAGATTACCCATTACCTACAAAATAACAAACTCGCAACTTTCATCATCATCATCACCCTCTCAGCCCATATATGTTCCATTGCTGGGCTCGAGCCTCCTCCACAATGGGAGGGAAATTGACCTACCACGCTGGTCAGACGTGTTGGTATAGGGTTCTGTTTCGAGTTTTCCTTCTCTTGCATAGATGTTATATGCGTTTTATATCTCTTAGTCGTCTCTTACGGTCACCCACGGGTAAGATAGGGGGTGGTGAACTGAAACTCATAACTTTAACTCTTTATAATATTAGAATAGAAGTATAGGCACAGGAAATACACAATTCTAAATTCTGAATGATCATTACAAAAAGTAACATGGTTATATAACTTACCACTATTTCGTTGCATGAATTGCCAATATGAGTCCACGATAGACATAGTCGTATTTGGCCCTGTAAAAAAGAAAAAATAAGTTTTTATATACCACTATCAACATCATCTAATTTCATATACGTTCCATTACAGGACTCGAGCCTCCTCCATATGGGAATTACCACGCTAGTCAGGCGTATTGGTATAAGGTTTTATTCCGACTTTTCTTTGTTTTGCATAGATGTTATATGCGTTTTATGTCCGTTAGTCATCTCTCTACAATCACTCACAGTTAACATAGGGGTGGTGAATTGCATTCTTACGTCACCACACGGATAAATAAGAAATATAGTATTATAACAATAAGTAAAGTGAATTAATGTAAACAAAGGAAGGAGAAACAGTTAGAATAATGATCAGCAGCTCTAAGAACTGGAATGCAAGCATTAATTTTCGCGAAGACTTGCAATAAAGCATAACAGACTTAAATTAACGATACGGTAATCTGATTCTAGTCTTCTATCGGTGTCTGTGGAAACTCAGACATAAGTATAGACGTCTGATATTACCGGGCCAGCCCCTGAAGACAAAGATCGGGTACCGGTGGCCCGCTCGCACGGCGAAAAGAGGTGCTTACAGGGAGGGTCTATGGGGTTGCGCACCGCCTCTTTCGTCACCCCGGACCGATTTAGCGAAGCGCGATCACCTCCATAGTCCACCGCAAGAAAAAAAGAAACAAAAAAAGGGCATCTGATATTACCAAAATAAATGCTTGTGATTTGAGCACAAGGCAATGAAAACTGAAGGAAGATAGGTAAGTAGGACCGTAGTCTGTTAAAAAAGGTAGGTACTTAAGTATAAAAGAAAGTGTCCTATTAAAATATGTAATTGTTGGTCTACGAAGTATTTATCTGGATCACTTGGGAGCCGTAAAATAGAATGGCCCTAATTCGGGGAAAATTATATCTAAGTCAAATCAATTCCCACCAATTACCTCATAATATATAAACTTACTTGAATTTGTAATTAAAAAGCGAGCACTTCCGTAAGAAGTCGAATAAAAACTGAGACTTCAACAAACTTTTCGATTAAAAGTTAATTACATTAATTAATATTTAATATATGTCTTTCGAAATTCCTGTTAGGTGATCGAATAAGAATACAATTTATCACTCGTTATCTCTGTCCTCTCGTCTGTGATGTAATACGCTTTTAATATCTATAAAAAAAAATGATTAAAAAAAATCAAAAACCCGACTGCGTAAAAAGTCACCAAAACTACGTACATAATAAAAAAAACTGAAAAGAAAAAAACAAGCACTTAGATGTCCGGTGGTCTAGAATTCCATAATATATTATTGAATAAATACTGTTGCAGAAAATGAAATATATTTTAATAACAGAACATGACAACTGAACAGTCGGGATCCTTTATTCGACAGCAAATCTAATTTTTCAATGGATCCTTTATTCGACAGCAAATCTAATTTTTCAATGGATCCTTTATTCGACAGCAAATCTAATTTTTCAATGGATCCTTTA
Organism: Lymantria monacha; assembly: GCA_905163515.2. Lineage (NCBI taxonomy): Eukaryota > Metazoa > Arthropoda > Insecta > Lepidoptera > Erebidae > Lymantria > Lymantria monacha. The sequence goes on along the minus strand of LR991088.1, from coordinate 4,226,881 downwards.
TTCGACAGCAAATCTAATTTTCAATGGATCCCGACTGTTCAGTTGTCATGTTCCATTACTAAAATATATTTCATTTTCTGCAATAGTATTTATTCAATAATATATTATGGAATTCTAGACCACCGGACATCTAAGTGCTTGTTTTTTTCTTTTCAGTTTTTTTTATTATGTACGTAGTTTTGGTGACTTTTTACGCAGTCGGGTTTTTTGATTTTTTTAATCATTTTTTTTTATTTTATACTTTTTAGTTATAAATACCTAGGTAGCTATAGTTATCTTATTTATTAATAAGTAGGTAAGTACCTAACTATATATAGTTTTTCGACTGAAGTAAAGTACTAAATCGTTAGAAATTGGAGATGGGCGACCGCGTCAGACATTAGATACTTTAGGTAGGACTACCTATGGTATATTGGACAATATACCTACTAGATACTTCAGTATATGTCCATCCACATCCAGTTATATGAATTTTTCGTCTTTTCATCGTAAATTTCTACTGTCTAAAAAACCTATATGTGAGAAAGGTTGTTACGAAACTTTAAATCGATATAGATCCTAAACGGCTTGTTAAATCGAAAAATGTTGAGAGAAAACTAAAAATGATTTTTAAATACCTATTTAACGATACCCCACTCGTTATAGTTTGTTGACTTTAATTTTTTTAATTTTCACAATATGGCGTCCAGTAGTCGCCATATTGTATTTTCAATAACGTCATATCTTTAATGACACTCGCCGGGTTAAGAGGAATCGATTAACGTGCGAATCATAAAAATCAGCCTAGGCGTTTGGTATATATAGTGCTTCAAAGGAACATACAAACATACATACATACATACATAGACTGTTAAACACAATACCACTCCTTTGCAGTCGGGTAAAAAGGGGGTAACCAGGAAATAAAATCTTATACCAACCCGTCTAACCAGCATGTTATAGCAGGACAATTTCTATTCTGCGGAGCAGGTTCGAGCTCATCAGTGGGACATATATGAGCTAAGATGATGATACAATCAACATTGAATTGTGTTTTATCTGAATTAGATACAAGTACAACCAATTTAAAATAACGTTCACAGATATCTTAAAGAAAGCCTATGAATGATATACTGGTACAGCCTTAATTTCTAAGGACATTACTGTTTCATCAATTCAAATAATCATTACCATTGGCTATCGATGTCTACTATTGGACGTTAGTTATCATCATAAATAAGGATAGTTCCACAATCACTATGCTTCAGATGCGGAGTAACGATGGCGTTGAGTTATTATATGTTTACCAAAAGAGAACTCTCACTCACTCTTCTGATAAGAACTTTAGCTCAATCATTCATAACTTGTCCTTTAGGAGTCGTAATACGACTCCCAAGGTCAGGTTATGGATGACCACAATTTTATTTTTATCCCATCGCTACACGGAGAAAGAACGGTGATTAATTACCCATATAAACTAATAATTTTCTACTATCTTTCAGAACACTGAAGACACTTTTACTGTGGTAGGGCCCCACACTGTTGACAGAGTTGCGGACAGGCCCGTCCGGGAAGGTACCACATTCTCGCAGGGAATCAACGTTTGAGCAGTGGCTTTTTGCTGCTGTGCTTCGTTCGGTGAGCGTGAGAGCCGGAGCCCAACTTTCTGGGTGTGTTTGCATGTGGTGGGTTATGGTGATGCCTGAAATTTGTGGTAGTGAAGTTTTGGTTGGGGCATTGAGCGTGAGTGGCTGACATGGGGTACAAGGAGACCCGGTGGTAATGGTCATCGCCGGCCACCTGCCGGTTAGCAGGGAACCCGAACCCAGGATTATCCTCCCTGGGAGGCTGTCCCGCCAACCGGCGAAAATCCCGTTGTGGAATCGTCGTGCCGGAGTGGGAAACCTGTGTGGAGCGCGGCGACTACGTGCGGGGGGCACCGGGGGCCCTTCCGTGCTACGTGTCAGCTGCTCACAAAACTCACCCTTCAACCATGTACTGTGCCCCACACCTTTTTTTTGGCGTCATCGAACCGCATTGCAAGCAACCACACTCCCTTCCTCTTCTTAACACAAACCCATAATGAGAAGGAAATGTAAAAAGAGAAGTTTTTACACGGCGGTCCCTCTATCCACTTTCGATGTGGATTTTTGTAACATCAGGGGATTACACAGCAATCTCCACGCCGTCCACCACCATCTCGAGACGGCGCGGCCTGCACTGCTCTTTTTAACGGAGACGCAGATAGGTGTCCCGGATGACAGTTCGTACCTAAATTACCCCGGCTACGAGTTGGAGCACTCCTTCCATCGTAAAGCTGGGGTGTGCGTGTTCGTCCAGAGCTATATCTGTTGTCACCGCCTTCGGGCCCTCGAACATGGTGACTTGTTAATTTTATGGTTACGCGTAGACTATGGAGGGAATACCCGCATCTACGCGTACCTCTACAGGTCCCATGGCAGTGGATTGGGGTCAACTCAGTTATTTGAGAACGTTCAATGGGGGATTGACAAAATATTGGAGCAGTGTCCATCAGCGGAGGTAGTGGAGTCCTTGGAGACTTCAATGCTCATCATAAAGAGTGGTTAGGGGTCTCGAACCACTGACCTCCTGGGTAGACATCTCTTCAAAATGGTCTCGGCCTATGGTCTCTCACAAGTGGTAACACAGCTCACCCGTATCCCAAACATTGAGAACCACGAGCCTTCTTTGCTGGATCTTCTGCTGATTACACACCAGCACGGATACCGGGTAGTGGTTGAAGCCCCTCTTGGGTCATCTGACCACTGCTTAGTGCGTAGCAGTGCCCCTATTACGAAGCCTAATCGCTCTAAAGCAACTGGGACTCGCAGAGTCTGGCAATATAAGTCAGCAGATTGGGACGGGCTTCGCGAATTCTACGCGTCCTACCCATGGAAGTGGCTTTGCTTCGCCTCTGGGGACCCTGGCATTTGTGCGGACTATGTTACTGACACAGTTGTTACGGGGATGGAATTAATCATCCCCAACACCAAAATACCCGTCGGTGGCCGTAGCCGTCATTGGTTTAATAAAACTTGCAGAATGGCTGCACGCCAGAAACAGTCCGCATACCAGGCCTGGAACAGCGCCAAAAAATGTCGGGATCCGAAAGTCAAAGAAGAGAAGCGAAAATTTAATGCGGCTTCCAGATCTAGTAAGAAGGCTATTGCCAGAGCCAAGGTGGAACATGTTACCAGAATTGTAGGGCGATTGGAGAGCTATCCCATTGGGAGTCGTGCATTCTGGTCGCTTGCCAAAGCTGCCCAAGGTAACTTCTGCCAGTCCAACCTCCCACCACTGCAGAAACATGATGGCAGTCTAGCCCACAGTGCAAAGGAGAAGGCCGATGTTCTGGGTCAATTCTTTGCCTGTAACTCAACTTTGGATACGAGAGCTGCCATACCGCCTACCATTCCGAGGTGTGAAAGCTCTCTCTCTGAAATCCGCACTACGCAGCGAGCGGTCAGGAGAGAGCTGCGGCTTTTAGACGTCCATAAGCCGAGCGGGCCGGATGGCATCCCTGCGGTGGTCTTGAAAACGTGCGCCCCCGAGTTGACCCCCGTCCTTACGCGCCTTTACCAACTTTCTTATGACACTAATAGGGTTCCATCTTCGTGGAAGGTAGTCCATGTCCACCCGATCCCGAAAAAGGGAGAACGGTCGGATCCTTCGAATTACAGGCCGATTGCGATAACATCCTTACTCTCCAAGATAATGGAGAAAATAATTAACCACCAGCTTGGCACAGGGCACTTCTATCGAAGCTACCATCATATGGAATCCCCGAGGGACTCTGCAATTGGATAACCAGCTTTCTGGATGGTCGGAGCATAAAAGTAGTCGTCGATGGCTCCTTCTCCGAGACCATGGCCATTAATGCTGGTATGCCACAGGGCTCGGTGCTCTCCCCGACGTTGTTTATTCTGCATATCAACGACTTGCTCTCAATAGAGAGTATACGTTGCTATGCGGATGACAGCACGGGTAACGAGCGATATACCCAGCATCAGAATGTCCCTCGGAGCATGTTACAGGAAAGACGGGCTCAACTTGTGTCTGAAGTCGAGCACTCTTTGGGGCGGGCCCTTGAATGGGGTAAACGGAACTTAGTCCAGTTCAATCTCACTAAGACACAAGTTTGCGCGTTCACTGCGAAGAAGGATCCGTTTATTACGGCGCCTCAGTTCCAAGGAGTAACTCTCCAAATTTCCGAGAGTATTGAGATCCTCGGCATCGAACTGTCGAGCAAAGTCCAGTTTGGGAGTCATTTGGAGTACAAAGCCAAATTGGTAAGCACAAAGTTAGGCGTGCTGAGTAGAGCTATGCGGTACTTCACGCCGAGACAGCGTCTTGTGCTATACAAGGCACATGTTCGTCCTCACGTGGAGTACTGCTCTCATCTGTGGGCAGGCGCGCCTAAGTATCAGCTAGACCCATTTCACTCCCTGCAAAGGCGTGCTGTTCGAATCATCGATGATCCCAATCTCACGGACAGATTGGAGCCGCTGGAGCAGCGGAGAGACTTTGGGTCACTCTGTGTGCTCTATCGGCTCTTTCACGGGGAGTGCTCTGAGGAACTGTTTGACTTGGTACCACCGTCACCGTTTTACCATCGTACCACTCGACACCGCAGCAGGGTTCATCCATTTAACCTGGAAACGATACGGTCCTCGACTGTACGTTTTCAGCGAACATTTCTCCTACGTACGTGCAAGATCTGGAATGAACTACCGGCTGATACCAACACCAGGGGCACAGCTAGGCCGTTGCCTAGCTGTGCCCCTGGTGTTGCTAAGTTCCATGTGCAGCAGTATCACTTACCATCAGGTGTGCTGCTTGCTCGTTTGGCACCAAAGGCAATAATAAAAAATAAAAAAAAAACATACATTTCTAATTAAAATTATGCAATTATGACTACTAAATTGAGAAATCTAACAGAAAATAATATAACAGGCTAAAACGTTCCCAGCAAGATTTGCACAGAATCTGCAACCACTTTAGACGGACAATGTTGCATTGACTCAACTGTAAATATATATCACATCTACAGTTGCTACAATAATGAGATATACGAGAATAGTCTTAGTATGAAACAGATAATATGTATTTAAATATACACTACTTATGATAGGCCCACACTATTGATAGTTTTCTGTCTACCATCACAGGGTGGTCCGTCCAGGGTAGTACCACACTCTTGCAGAAACTCGACGTCCGAACAATAGTGATGTGCTGTTGTGCTTCGTTCGGTGAGCGAGAGAACCGGCAGCCCAACTTTCTGGGTAGGTTTAGGGTTTTTATTGGTAGGTAGCGGCCTAGACACTTACCATCAGGTGTGCTGCTTGCTCGTTTGTCACCAACAGTAATAAAAAAAAAATAGGAATATTGGAGCAGTGCAGGAAAAATAGAATTGTTATAAAATAAAAGAATAAGTGTTGCCCGCAAGAATAAAATTAAATTAGAGTTAGACAATTTACTCCGCTACTGTCATTCTAAGGTACAGAATATATTGAGAAAATAGTGGTCCTATTATCTTCTCTATATGTAGAGATAAAAATAAGAAAGCTGTAAAAATTATGTTAAAGGACTATGTGAATTCATGAGGTAAAAGAATAAAAATAATTAAATCCCAATGATAGAATTAAAAATGAATGGCTAAGCATTTTTTCTATTGCATCACTTGAACAGAATAAAAAACTCAAAATAAAAGCTAATACTAATTTATCTCATCAGATCGACATAGTAGATAGATACTTCTTCTAATATGAAAGAAGTAATACGCCGCATGTACGAATATGGACTGAAGAGGAAAAAGATAGTTTTGAAAGACTGTATGATAAATTTAATAATAATCAATGATAGTATAATGTATAATTTGGTAAGTAATGATTTCTAATGTATACGCGAGTATAACACATTTAAAATAAAACTACTTTTACGGATTCTATCACGTTTGTATTTTTATTATACTAATCAAATATTACATTTAAATAACTACTAAATTACTATTTTAATCTTAAATTAAAGCTAAGTTTTAAATTAAAATATTTACAGAAAAATAGAAGAAAATAGAATAAGGAATAAAAAATGGAATGCTTGGAAAATGGCTTGTCCAAACACTGACTTGCCCACCAACCCTCTCTCTCAGAGACAGTGGGACTTGCCGCTTTGCAGAGCAATTAGAGAAAATCTCTTAAATACATCTGTTGGATCTGCAGAGCGCGCTCGTTTGCTGGCTGTGTCAGAATGGGAATCTGGTATTTGGATACAGGCACTACCGTCACCCAGTATAGGTACTATGCTGGATGATACTACCTTCCGTATTGCAGTTTGCCTTCGTTTGGGTGTTCCAGTTCTTTCTCCGCATCAATGTCACTGTGGACAGCAAGTTGATAGTCTCGGACACCACGGCCTATCGTGCGGCAGGAGCGCAGGTAGAATATCAAGGCATGCCAATATCAACGAAATTATCCGTCTAGCTCTTGTCACCGCCGGTATACCAGCTGTTAAAGAACCCAACGGCTTGGTACGCGACGATGGTAAGAGACCGGACGGCATGTCTTTGCTGCCCTGGAGGATGGGTAGGCCTTTGGTGTGGGACGCGACCTGCGTTGACACCCTTGCGCCATCACATCTTCCAAACACGTCAGGTTGTGCTGGCGCTGCTGCCGCATCTGCAGAGAAGCTCAAACGGCGAAAGTATAATAACCTTATTGGAAATTATATTTTCGAGCCGTTTGGGGTCGAAACTCTTGGGCCTTGGGGTCCCAATGCGCGCATTTTATTTAAAGAGATCGCAAAAAAATTAATAGCTGCTTCACGTGATCAGAGGGCTGGCCTATATTTTGCACAAAAGGTTAGCATTGCCATTCAACGTGGCAATGCTGCCAGCCTTCTGGGCACATTACCAGTGGACAGTGATGCGGAGGAATTTTTCGATGCCTGATTGCGCCTTTTGTTTCTTCTTTTATTTATTTATTTTTTATTCGCGTTTGTATTTGATTTTTAATTGCCCGATGCTTCGAACACTTTACAGTGATCATGGTCACGGGACGACTAAGGTGTCTCACCTCCAATAAGTCATAGTTATTACAAACATTTACCCACTACAGTATCAGTTATTAAATTTTGACTCACATTTGTAATACAAATTCATTGCCAGTACAAAAAGAAAATGATTCTATACCTATATAAAAATAAATGTTTATGATCTGTTATTATTAAAATATTTAGATGTTTTAATAATAACAGTACAGTACAGTGCAATAGTAATGGGTAGATATAAATTTCTGGAATAACGATGACTTATTAGACTTGAGACACCTTAGTCCTTCCGTGACCATGATCACTGAAAAGTGTTCGAAACATTGGGAAATTAAAACACAAACACAAACGCGATGGAATCCGTAAAAGTAGTTTTATTTAGCAAGTAGTTTGGGAAGGTATTCGCGTATAGAACGTAGTATCCGTTCGGTTGCCGGGCCTATTTCTCAGCCATATCTATATGGCTTTAACCTAATATCATGAGGCTTTTTATAGTGATCTTAGCATCTGGTGGAAGACGGGAAGAGACTATATTCGGATAGGTATTTATTTCTATCAGTTTCTTTACTATCTGCTCGAAATTTTCAAATGAATTTCCTAACTATTCTTTAATTTGTTTTGTGAAATATATTAAGGAATGAAGATTGCATCGCATTTAGTAATAATTCTTGTGGTCTAATTGTGGTGCTAATTTTTATAACGACTTGAGTAACTGGTCTTTAATGATAATGGTGCACATAAAATTTAAAGTTAAGAACGTTCAATATAGCAAGGTTGTCAAAGATACCTATTTTAATGCCAAAAGACTTATTATTCGTCACGTTTAGCAGGCCTGTTGTGATATTACCGAAATGGTTTTTATATGGGTCGTGAACAGCCAGTAAAATTAATGTTATGAGTTCTCTAGGAGAACGCTATTGCTCGCTTGCCTTGTGCATTTGAACTAGCTTCAAAGTCTCTAATTTTGCTATGAAGCGGGTAATGGTCGGCATTATTCTGGAAGTTAAAAGCGAAGGAAATCAAATTATTCTGGGAAATAAAAGCGGAGAAAACGAATGTAATGGAATACATAAATAATTAGAATGCTGACGTGTCAATGGGCAAGTTAAAATATTCAATGACTTGATAATCGCTAGGGAACAAAGGTGTTCGATTAGAAGTTATGAATTGGATAACGCAATAGAGGGACGGTCCTCTCAGCAGGTGGACCGATGAATCGATGAAAGCTTCACAGAGTTATTGCATGCGGTCTGTCTGGGGCCAATCTATGGTGGAAGCTATGTCCAACAGTAAATGGTGATCGGCTTAATGATGGTGATGATGATGAAGGGGATTAAATTTATTATATATATTAAATAGTTAGGTTTGCCGAATTTTAATTCTTAAAATAATGGCTTTTAGCCACTTAAAACTGTCTTTATTTGAGCATTAGCGGTAGAGGAGGAACATAACGAATTATTTTCTGCTTCCTTTATCAACAACGCAAAAGTTAAAATTTCAAACTAATTATTCTGCTCAACTTTGGACTATATCATTAAAACCAGGGTCATTTTATTAAATTCAAGAAAATTTATATTCAACTAACGTTCATTCATATTTAATATGTAAAAATACAAAACCCTTTGAGAGAATTAAATTAAAATATTTTAACGTGTATATATTTTTCTATTGCTCATCGATTAGAATTGTGGATGGATGAAAAAAAATATTATGTTATGATTTACATTAGTTTGCCTTTATTTACAAGGATGTTATCGAAAAATTATCAATATACATACATACATATCATCACGCCATATCCCTTGCAGGGTAGGCAGAGAGAACAGAGTGCCAGAGAACTCTATCCTTGCATACTTCACTCGCTTCCTCAACATTCATAATTCTCTTCATACACGCTCGCCGGTTTCGGCGACTCTTAACTCCACCTTCCTTCAGTAAAATAAATAACAATATAAAATTATCAATAATTTGGAATATACTTGAAAGCAATAGGAATAGATAGGAAATAGCAATAGAAACGCTCAAGATTACTTGTAACGTATCAACATCTGAGCTGTGGCAATGTGCTAATGCACTAATTTTGGTAAGCAAAAGAGGCGAAAGGCCATCTTTCTGGGGAGTTTTTGTTAGTAGGTAGCAGCCTGACTATACCCCGGGTATTGGAAAGGTCCATGAACGTCAGTAACACTTTTTTTTATTGCTTATGGTGGCAAACGAACAAGCACACCTGATGGTAAGTGTCACTGTCGTTCATGGACCTTTGCAATACCTAGTGTATAGCTAGGCCAAAGCCGACTGATATCGACCCCAAACCCACCCACTTGAGCTGCCGGTTCTCTCGCACTTATACTGTTTACTCATTTGCCACCGTACCATGAGCAATAAAACTAAATAACTAAAGACTGTATAGCGAAATGGACTTATAATTATCTGTTTTATAGTTCTCTGTTTCTTCCTTCGAGTAAAAATGTATAATTAAAAATATATACCTCTTTTGTTTCAACGACTTAAGTAACTCTTTCTTCTTTTTTTTTATACAATATGCTTTAGTTTTAGTTTTTTTTAAAGTACCTAATTACCACATTTAAGATTTTTTTATTGCTTATGGTAGCAAACGAGCAAGCAACACACCTGATGGTAAGTGTTACTGCTGCCCATAGACCTCTGCTACCAAGGGTATAGCTAGGCCGCTGCCTATCATTACTATCGCCAAACCCACCCAGTTGGGCTTCCGGCTCTCTTGCTCACCGAACGAAGCGCAATAGCACATTGTCATTACTCTGACGTCGATCTTCTGCGAGAGTATGGTACTACCCCGGATGGACCGGCCTTCGCCTGTATACAGAACTGTCAACAGCGGGGTCCTATCACTAATGAAAGAGATAGAAAACTCTAAATAAAGCTCTATATCAATATGTCTGACTAGTCTGGTATAGCAGATCAATTTTCTACTTAAAAGGCTTCAACTAATGATAATTATTAACATGTATGACTCGTTCCATGTAGTAACTCACTGAGAATATAATGGTTACCACTCCTTCCATTTCCGTGAAAGTACAATAAAGATCACTGAGATATAAGACAAACTTTATGGTATCCGTCTCAACACAACCGTACACTAGAGCAAATTTCCTACCAACATAGAAAAGACTCGAGCCCAGGCGGGGGAATTATTTGTATGAACTATAATAACGACGATGAATAACGAAACGAAATTGATGAGCTCTGTGGTAGCGGCTACGAATACTAGCAACCCTTACTTTGCTCGTGGATATCGTAAAAGACGACTAAAAGTCTTATAACGACCTGGGCCAACTCCATCTCATGCTGTTCGGTCAACAATTACATTCCTAAGGAGGATTGACTCCTGTCAGGCGGCTGGTCATAAAACTATTGCCAATAACTTTTACAATATGTACTATGAAGGAAGAGTATAAGCAAATCGTATGGACCTCAAGTAATTGGGATAAGAGTAGGAGAATGATGATTAACATGACAGTATATATGGTATTCGGTGAATAAAATTCCAATTTTGATATTACAAACAGCTCTTGAATTTATTTTGAGAGTAGTGCGCCGTCTCTTCGCTTCGGTTTCGGTCATTCTTACGTCGTATTTTAAATATCTCATAACTCATAAAAGGACGTCGGTCAAGGAGAGGGTACCTCTCAGGGGGTACTCCGTTGGGCCGGCCAATGACGTCAAGTTTACTCTGCTCCGGTGGTCGGCCCAACAACGAAGGCGACGTGTCACGGGTGGGTTATAGGTGTGCGTGCTTACGCCCCTCTGTCGCCCTGGACGGAGTGGTGCGAGGTGGGCGCCGACCATAGCCCACCCCACAAAAAAAGTAAGGTATAGCCAGCGTTTGCAATGTAAGCGCACAGAAATAGGTTTTTCAAGACTCACATAACACAAATCTTTTCAATTTTGGTCTTTCATTCATATAATATACATGTATTAAACATATAATCCATCCTCTTGAATTACTCTATCTGTTAATGAAAACCACATTAAAATTCTACATGTAATTTAAATGATTTTAATGTACCTATATATGAGATCATAGTGGCAGGACCACGCTGTTGACAGTTCTCTATCTACAGCCAAGGGCCGGTCCGTCCGGGGTACCATACTCACACAGAAGATCGACGTATGAGTAATGGCAATGTGCTATTGCGCTTTATTCGGTGAGTGAGAGAGCCGGAAGACCAACTGGGTGGGTTTGGGGATTGTAATGATGGGCAGCGGCCTAGATATACCCATAATATAGCAAAGGTCCATGGGCAGCAGTGACCCTAACCAACAAGTGTCCTGCTTGCTTGTTTGCCCCCATAAGCAATAAAAAAAATTTAAAAAAAAAATGAGAGAAGCGATTTTGTTTTAAACAATTTAATAAAAAGTAGATGTTGATTGACAAAATTTCAGAATTCTTTTAAATGTCATATTTCACTAATAAATAATTTTTACTATCGCCATCTTTATAGTAGTAATAAGAAAATTACTCAGGCTATTAAGTTTTGTAAACATTGTACGTTGCCGTGATAGATATTGCATTGAAGTTAGGGTGATTACGAAAAGTACATAATACTTCAACAACTATAAATTTATCGATATTGGCATTGAGGACAGTGATTAGGCAATAATAATTCACCAGAAGATACAGGGCGCTTAACAACCTCTAGCCCATCATATCAGCTCATATACGTCCTTGTTGGACTCGAGCCTCCTACGTAATAAGAGGGAAATTGACCTACTACACCACGCTGGTCAGACGTGTTGGTATAGGGTTTTGTTTCAAGTTTGCCTTCTCTTGCATAAATGTTAAATGCGTTTTATATCCCTTAGTCGTCTCTTACGATCACCCACGGGTAAGATAGAGGGTGGTGAATTGTATTCTTACTCCGTCACCACACGGACAACCTCTAGCCCACTGTTGTTAAAATAAACCTATAGTTTACCACACGATCAGATATCTAAGACCGCCACGGAATGTGATTTGCCTAGTCTTCCTCAGTGAAATTCTAACATCTTTTTGTTTTAGGACTCCTATGATTCGGTTTCAATCTACACAGCCATTCAGGACAATGAAAGAATAGCATAGCTTTATAATACGCCATGTTTTCCTACTTTTTTTGAGGAGAATATTGATGCTACTTGTCAGTGGGGAAGACCTCTAAATCAAACGGGGTTGGTATAAATAGATAGATAGATCTATATCTACAAGAATTAGAATATATAATGAGCGCTGCCCAGGTCTTTGGTAATAGTTTGCTGGATGGAACACAGAAGTACACGCACGGAGTCTAACTTATTGGCTCTTTCTTATTGTCATTATTGGTGGTACAGGCCGCTTTGTAAATTTTATTTATTCATGCAATCTAAATAAATAAAAATGTTTACGTAATAAATGACTTATCTCCGTGTGGTAACGGAGTGATGATGATGATGATGAACAAATGACTTGATGTTAAAAAATATTTTTTAATTTCATTATTTTTCTTATTGATTGGTTTATTTTTTGACGTTTGATTGAGGACATTGTTCTCAAAAAATTACATACACATACATATCATCACGCCATATCCCTTGCAGGGTAGGCAGAGAGAACAGAGTGCCGGAGAACTCTATCTTTGCATACTTCACTCGCTTCCTCAACATTCATAATTCTCTTCATACATGCTCGCCGGTTTCGGAGACTCTTGACTCCACCTTCCTTCAGTACATGACCGATCTGGTCTAGGTAGGTTAGTCTCGGTCTCCCTCGGTACCTACATCCTTCCACTTTCGCATTGTATATCTTCTTAACCAGACGTTCGTTCGGCATTCTTTCCTCAGAAAATTTGTTTGATAAATAGGCAAGTAAAACTATAAAAATGCAAGTTTAATCTAAGTAATAATTCCGTTAGCTTGAAAAATTAATCTTAAATCAAACCGCCTGGCCAGCAAGGTGAAATAATTACTTTCCATGATCCAAAAGAGGCTCATGGCGAAAAGTATTTTTTAATTACTTTCTTAAAAAAAATTATTCCTTGCATTAAAAAATAATCAAAATATCGGGGATGTTGCAAACATATAATTATCGAACCACAATTACACTCGGACTCAGTATAATAATTTGTGGATGTAATATAATGACAATATATATATATATATATATATATATATATATATATATATATATATATATATATATGTATATATATAGGTTATATAGACCAGGGCCGTGTGGTAACAGAGTAAGAATACAATTCACCACCCCCCTTTCTTACCCATGGGTGATCGTAAAAGACGACTAAGGGATATTAAACGCATATAACATCTATGCAAGAGAAGGAAAACTCGATACAAACTCTATACCAACACGTCTGACCGGCGGGGTATAGTATCTCAATTTCCTTCCCATTATGGAGAAGGCTCGAACCCAACAGTAGGACATATCTAAGCTGAGACAAAATGATGAGACTAGGCCAACTCTATTTGATGCCGTCTGGTCAACAATTACATTCCCGAGGATGATTGACTACCGGCAGGTGGCCAAACACAAAACTATGAGCAGCTCCTCATTCAGCAATTACCTTGTCTTTGTAAACTGTTTGTTTTGTGTTTTTTTTATAATGATCTTACATACCTGTGAAGCGTAGCGTGTTTTGCCTAACGAATTTTGACTTTGGTTAGCGTTAGTTATTACTAACCTTTCAGTGAGCATGACCAATGCCATGTATTACATGGTATTGGTCATGCTCACTGAAAGTTCTACTTGCGGTAGCTGCGTCGAGTGGGTCCCGCCCTTCCCTTCAAGGTGGTTGAGGGAAGTGATGGCTGCTCTAGTAGTTAACTCGTGATCGGGTGCCGCTTGTGGTCCAGCCATTGGCTATTTTACATTGTATTTAAACTATTAGGTTCAAAGGGCATCACACTGGAGCTATTTCTTTCATGTACCATTCTTTTTATATATAAAAAAAAATGAAAAGAAATAATAATAGACAAACCCGCTGAGTTTCTTGCCAGATCTTCTCAGTAGTGGTCTAGTTCCGATCCGGTGGTAGTTTATTAGATTAAAATTAAAATGTTAATACTGACAATATGTAAGTGCCCTCACAGGGTTTATACATAATAAATGAATTTGAATTTGAATTACCCCTAAATAATACATACTCGTATTACGTCGATCACCGAGTAATTAGGATAAGAGGCATAAGTAGCGTAATTATTATGACAATAAAACTTTTATTTGTAAATATTGTGCAAATAGAAAATTTCATAGCCATTAGTTTTAGAATCATTCCACTGAAGAATCACTATAAATTAGATATTTAAATTGCATTAACAACAGGTACTTATCATGAAGCAGTGAAAACAAAAGAATATAATAATGACAACGTAATTATAACTTCAGACTCAAAAATGTATTTTGTTTTATAATTGAATAAAAATTTGAAAGTCACGCTTTGTATTGATTTATTAAATTTAATCAAATGACATACAAATAACAATGAAAAAAAAATGCCTAAAATAGTGTATATGTAATACTTTATATATGTATATTCATAAATACATAATACAAAGTCCAATAGTTTTAAATGCTAAATTACAATCCTCAACCAAGTGGCAGACGTCACATAGTTGAGGTTTTTTTTTTCTCCACCCCAAATAGTTAAGGAATTGGCATCGCCTCGTTTGCCAGTGTCAAGTTCTTGAACATAATTGAGGTTCCGTTAGCTAGCTGAGGAGCCGTTCTTAAATTATGTAAGGGGTTTATTGTTGATATTATAACTTCTTATAGATCAAATTGAAGATGTGTTAGCGAAAGGTCAGGTTAAGAGCGCGCGTAACCGTAAAGCATGCATAAAGACTGTGATGAATGTGAATGAAGCGATGGAGATATGTCAGGATCGTGATTTGTGGCAATCCGTAGTCTCTGCCTACCCCTCTAGGAAATAGGCGTGAGGCTAAACCTGAAATTACGTAAGATATTAAATTGAAAATTGCTAATCTTGGTCAAAACTGTGATAGATTCATAAGATTAATATTATTGCAGTGAGTTAATGATACCTACTTGTAGTAAGAAGAATGTAATAAAAGATATTTTCAGAATAAAAGGCGTTATATTTGATCAATAGGGTATTTTCTTAAAAAAAATCTTATTAAGGGGCAGAGGGAAGTAGTTACGAGAAGTCATCGCCCGTTGGGCTACGTGGCTGGAGAGGCCTAGACACGGTGTTATTACCGTTGAGGCCCTCCGGCCCGTACTGATGGAGTGGATGGAGCGGCGGCACGGAGTCCTCTCTTTC
This sequence comes from Lymantria monacha, assembly GCA_905163515.2. NCBI lineage: Eukaryota > Metazoa > Arthropoda > Insecta > Lepidoptera > Erebidae > Lymantria > Lymantria monacha. Next base: position 4,211,546 of record LR991088.1, on the reverse strand, counting down.
CGGTTGGTGCAGGTCTTGTCGGGGCATGGTTGCTTCGGCAAGTACCTGCACACGGTCGTGCGGAGGGAGTGGACTCCGTCCTGCCACCATTGCAGTAGCGACGAGGACACGGCGCAACATACGCTCGAGGTATGTTCGGGCTGGGACGGGCAGCGCCGTGACCTCGTCGCTGTCATCGGTGCCGACCTGACGCTGCCGGCTGTTGCGCGAGCGATGGTCGACAGCGTCAGGAATTGGGACGCGGTCGCCGACTTCTGCGAGGTTGTCATCTCGCAGAAGGAGGCGGTGGAACGGGCCCGGGAGGATTCCCGTGACCCGGGCCGCCGCCCGCGGCCGAGGCGGCGCAGGCGCGAGTACCTGCGCCTGATGCCGCCCTAACCGAGGCTTTGGGTGATCGGACCGGGAAATTGTCCGATCACCCAACGTGAGGCCACCGCGTGAGGACGACGCCTCGACGGCGAAAGCTGTCGGGGCGTCGACAGAAGAGGAGCCCGAGAGGGCATACCGCCGAGCGGGCCACTGAAGACAAAGATCGGGTACCGGTGGCCCGCTCGCATGGCGAAGAAGAGGTGCTTACAGGGTGGGTCAATGGGGTTGCGCGCCGCCTCTTCCGTCACCCCGGACCGATTTGGCGGGGTGCGACGTCCATAACCCACCGCAAAAAAAAAATGGGGGAAGTAGTTGCAATCTTATGATATCTTACGTTAAGGAGGAGGCAGCCAAATCATTCTTCAAAATCCCTTACGTAATTTATGAATAGCCTCTTAATGGTATTTATTCTCGATTACCTTATTACGTATTCAAAAACTACGTATCAAAATCTTGATGGACAACCTTCAAAATAGCTTTACTGATTTTGATGTAATTATGTTAATTAATATAATAATAAATAAAATATAAATAAGCAAAATAGTAGTATAATATATATATCTTAGCAAAGAAGGTCTTTTTGGGCAAATTGAATATTTAATAAGGAATCAATTTTGTGTGGTGATGGAGTAAGAATATAATCCACAACCCTTTATCTTCCCCTAGATAGCATAAAAGACAATTAAAGTATGTAATATCTATGCAAGAGAAGGAAACCTCCAAATATAACACTATTCCAACTCTTTAACCAGCATAATATAATAAGTTGATTTTGTTCTTTTTATGCAGGAAGTTTTAGCCCAGCAGTGGGGTGTATATAAATTGAAGGAATGAATAATACAAAAGTAAATTATAACTTATATTATCTACTTATTTAAAACTATCGTTCTTTCGAGGTGGTACAAAGCCATACAAAAACAAAAATACATTGAATAGTTATCATATTGGTCGCGTAATTTTTTTTAAAGACTACAACTGCACTAAGTAAATAATCCTTGTATTGCAGGGGACTTTACAAACATATTTTACAAACACATTAACGCAGACAAATTTTGAAGATTTCCATGAAAATCTTGATCTAACAGATAAAGTACATACACACATACATATCATCACGTCATATCCCTTGCAGGGTAGGCAGAGAGAACAGAGTGCCAGAGAACTCTATCTTTTTTTTTTTTTTTTTTTATTGCCCGTGGTGGCAAACGAGCCAGCAGCACACCTGATGGTAAGTGACACTGCCGCTCATGGACTCTTGCAATACCAGGGCATAGCCAGGCCGCTGCCTACCGTGAAGAAAGTGCTCTTCTTAAACCTCGTTTTAAAAAGGACATGTCATAGCGCTCGGGAAACACATCAGCAGGTAGTTCATTCCAGATCTTGCAAGTACGTGGGAGAAATGAACGTTGAAAACGTACAGTTGACGTCTGTATCGTTTCCAGGTGGAATGGATGAACCCTGCTGCGGTGTCGAGTGGTACGGTGATAAAATGGTGACGGTGGTACCAAGTCAAACAGTTCCTCAGAGCACTCCCCGTGAAAGAGCCTGTAGAGTACACAGAGAGACCCAAAGTCTCTCCGGCTCTCCAATGACTCCAGTCCTTCCGTGAGATTGGGATCACCGACGATTCGAACAGCACGTCTTTGCAGGGAGTCAAATGGGTCTAGCTGATATTTGGGCGCGCCTGCCCAGAGATGTGAGCAGTACTCCACATGAGGGCGGACTTGTGCTTTATATAGCACAAGACGTTGTCTCGGTGTGAAGTATCGCCTGGCTCTGTTCAGGACGCCCAGCTTTCTACTTGCCAATTTGGCTTTGTCCTCCAAATGACTCCCAAACTGGACTTTGCTTGATAGTTCGACGCCGAGGATCCCAATACTCCCGGAAATTTGGAGAGTTACTCCTTGGAACTGAGGCGCCATGACGAAGGGGTCCTTTTTTGCAGTGAACGCGCAAACTTGTGTCTTAGTGGGATTGAACTGGACTAAGTTCCGTTCACCCCATTCGGAGGCCCGCCCCAGAGAGCGCTCGACTTCAGACACAAGTTGAGTCCTTCTTTCCTGTAATATACTCCGAGGGATATTCTGATGCTCGGTATACCGCTCGTCACCCGTGCTGTCATCCGCATAGCAATGCATACTCTTTATAGAGAGCATGTCATTGATATGCAGGATAAACAACGTCGGGGAGAGCACCGAGCCCTGTGGTACACCAGCGTTAATGGTCATGGTATCGGAGCAAGAGCCATCGACGACGACTCTTATACTCCGACCATCCAGAAAGCTGGCGATCCATTTACAGAGTCCCTCGGGGATTCCATAAGACGGTAGCTTCGATAGAAGGGCTCCGTGCCAGACCCTATCGAACGCCTTTGCGATATCTAGGCCGAATGCTAGCGCCTCACCCTTGCCCTCCAAAGCCTCTGCCCAACGGTGTGTAAGGTACACAAGAAGATCACCAGCCGATCGACCATGTCGAAAGCCGTATTGGCGATCACTGATCAGCTGGTGATCCTCAAGGTACTGCAGAAGCTGGCGGTTTATGATTTTCTCCATTACTTTAGAGAGCAAGGATGTTATCGCAATCGGTCTGTAATTCGATGGGTCCGACCGTTCTCCCTTTTTAGGGATCGGGTGGACTTGAGCTACCTTCCACGAAGATGGAACCCTATTAGTATCGTAGGAAAGACGGTATAGGCGCGTGAGGACGGGGGTTAACTCAGGGGCGCACGTCTTTAAGGCCACTGCAGGGATGCCATCCGGCCCACTCGACTTATGGACGTCTAAAAGCCGCAGCTCTCGCCTGACCGCACGTTGTGAGATACGGATTTCAGGTAGAGAGCTATCACACCGCGGTATGGTAGGTGGTGTGGCAGCTCCCGCATCCAAAGTCGAGTTACAGGCAAAGAATTGACCTAAAAGATCGGCCTTCTCCTTTGCGCTGTAGGCCAGACTGCTATCGCTTTTCTGTAGTGGTGGGAGATTGGACTGGCAGAAGTTGCCTTGAGCAGCCTTGGCGAGCGACCAGAATGCACGACTCCCAGCAGGATAGCTCTCTAATCGCTCGCCAATTCTGGCAACATGTTCTGCCTTGGCTCTGGCGATAGCCTTCTTACTAGATCTGGAAGCGGCGTTAAATTTTCGCTTCACCTCTTTGACGTTCGGGTCTTGACAGTTTTTAGCCCGGTTCCAGGCCCGATATGTGGACTGCTTCTGCCGTGCAGCCGTCCTGTAGGTTTTGTTAAACCAAGGGCGGCTGCGGCCGCCGACGGGTATTTGAGTATTGGGGATAAATAAATCCATCCCCATAATAATCGTTTCGGTTACGCAGTCTGCACAAACGCCAGGGTCCTCAGAGGCGAAGCAAAGCCGCTTCCATGGGTAGGATGCATAAAACTCGCGAAGTCCATCCCAATCTGCCGACTTATATTGCCAGACTCTGCGAGTCCCAGTCGCCGTAGAGTGATTAGGCCTCGCAACAGGGGCTCTGCTACGGACTAGGCAGTGGTCAGATGACCGAAGAGGGGCTTCGACCACTACCCAGTATCCTTGCTGGTATGTAGTCAGCAGAAGATCCAGTAAAGAAGACTCATGGCTCTCAATGTCTGGGACACGGGTGGGCTGTGTCACCAGTTGTGAGAGTCCATAGGCCGAGACCATATTGAAGAGATGTCGACCCTGGAGGTCAGTGGCTCGGGACCCCAACCACTCTTTATGATGAGCGTTGAAGTCTCCAAGAACCACCACCTCCGCTGATGGACACTGCTCCAATATTTCGTCAATCCCCCATTGGACGTTCTCAAATAACTGAGTTGACCCCGAATCACTGCCATGCGACCTGTAGAGGCACGCGTAGATGCGGGTAAACCCTCCATAGTCTACGCGCAACCACAAGATAGACAGGTCACCATGTTCGAGGGCCCGAAGCCGGCGACAACAGATATCACCCCGAATGAACACGCACACCCCGGCCTTACGACGGAAGGAGTGCTCTAACTCGTAACCAGGGTAGTTAAGGTACGAAATATCATTCGGAGTGCCTATCTGTGTCTCCGTTAAAAAGAGCAAGGCAGGCCGCGCCGTCTCGAGATGGTGGTGAACGGCATCGAGATTGCTATATAAACCCCTGATATTGCAAAAATCCACATCAAATGTGGGTAAGGGGACCGCCGTAGAAAACCTTCTCTTTTTTCTAGTACTTTTCATACGGGTTTTTTTTTTTTAAGAAGAGGAGGAAGGGAGTGTGGATGCGTATAATGAGATTCGGTGGTACCAAAAAAAATAGGTGCGGGGCACAGTGCATGGCTGGAGGGTGAGTTTTGTGAGAAGCTGACACGAAGCACGGAAGGGCCCCCGGTGCCCCCCCGCGCGCAGTCGCCGTAATCCACTCCGGTTTCCTGCTCCGGCACAACGACTACACAGCGGGATTTTCGCCGGTTGGCGGGACAGCCTCCCAGGGAGGATAATCCTGGGTTCGGGTCCCCTGCTGACCGGCAGGTGGCCGGCGGTGACCATTCCCACCGGGTCTCCCTGTACCCCATGTCAGCCTCTCACGCTCAATGCCCCAACCAAGACTTCACCACCGCAAGTTTCAGGCACCACCCGAATCCACCACACGTAAACACACCCAGAAAGTTGGGCTTCCGGCTCTCTCGTTCACCGAACGAAGCGCAGCAGCATATTGCCATTGCTCAAACGTCGATTTTCTGCGAGAGTGTGGTACGACCCCGGATGGACCGGCCCGCGGCTGTAGACAGAACACTGTCAACAGCGTGGTCCTACCACAGTTTATCTCTGCATACTTCATTCGCTTCCTCAACATTCATAATTCTCTTCATACACGCTCGCCGGTTTCGGAGACTCTTGACTCCACCTTCCTTCAGTACATGACCGATCTGGTCTAGGTAGGTTAGTCTCGGTCTCCCTCGGTACCTACATCCTTCCACTTTCGCATTGTATATCTTCTTAACCAGACGTTCGTTCGGCATTCTTTCCACATGTCCGAACCATCGGAGCATTCCCTTTCGCATCTTTACACCAATACTCTCTTTCATACCTACTCGTTCTCTTACGTCGTCGTTACGAATGCGGTCGGTCAGCCTAACTCCACAGATTTTCTGCAGAGATCGCATTTCGACCGCATTAATTTTACTTTCATACTCTTTTCTGCATACCCAACTCTCGCTTCCATACAGTAATGTTGGGACAAGCACTGCGTTATGTATTGCTACACGTGCCTTCTTGCTGAGGTGGTGGCTGCCGAGAAGTTGCCCCAACGCTCCGCTCACTCTATTTCCCGCATTCACTCTTCGCTCTATATCAGTGGTGTACCTTCCATCTCGGCTAAATCTACACCCAAGATATACAAATTCATCCACTTGCTCTAGTACATCATTACCTATTGTTACTCTTACATCTGTTCTGGTTTCATCTCTTTCAAAGACCATTATTTTGGTTTTGCTCACATTCACGCATAGACCCCTTTTCTTACAATCATCTGTCATTGTGTCGACTAGGGTCTGCAGGTCAGTCGCTGACTGAGCCAGCAGGACTGCATCATCTGCATAAAGCAGAGCAATGACCACTGAGTCGCCCATCTGGACTCCCACATTCATATCGTTCAACCTTTGGAGACATTTATCCAGATATATGATAAACAGCCTGGCTGACAGAACGCACCCCTGCTTAACGCCGATATTGATGTCAAACCAAGGCGACATTCCATCATCCAGCCGCACACAGGCTCTGCAGCCCATGTAACTGGACTGCACAGCCTATAGCAGTTTACCGTTAATACCATACTCCAGTAAAATGTCCCAAAGTTCCTTTCGTACAACCGTGTCAAATTCTCTCTCCAAATCCACAAAACTGCAGAAAAACCTCTGACCTAGAGCCAGATGCTTCTCCACAATATTGCGCAAAGAGAACACTTGATCCATGCATCCCCTTCCACTCCTGAAACCTCCTTGTGTCTCACACAGCAAACCATCGGACACCATCCTCATTCTCCTTTCAATAATTTTACCATACACTTTTGCTGCCAAACTGGTCAAGCTTATGGTAATTATAAAAACAGATAAAGAGTTTCCTATAAAACCTTTTAAACTATTCTAAAATCTTATTTTAAGATTAAATTATGTAAGTTCATCATCATCATCATCACAGCCCATAAACGTCCCACTGTTGGTCTCGGGCCTCCTCCGTAATGGGAAGGAAATTAACCTTCTATACCGCGTGGTCAGACGTGTTGGTATAGAGTTTTGTTTCGAGTTTTGCTTCTCTCGCATAGATGTTATATGCGTTTTATATCCCTAAGTCGTCTCGTACGATCACCCACGGATAAGATATGGGTTAGTGAATTGTATTCTTACTTCGTCACTACACGGAAAGTAGTATGTAAGTTACTTAATCCTTACTAATATTATAAATGCGAAAGTAACTCTGTCTGTTTGTCTGTCGCTCGTTCACGCCAAAACTACCTAACCGATCTAAATAAAATTTGGTACACATATAGTCTGGAGCCTGATAAAAGACATAGGCTACTTTTTAAGGCAAAAAAGAGTTGTAAAGGGGATGAAAAGTTGTAAAGAAATATCAACATTTTTAAAGCAAGAAACTTGAAACTTTTTTCTATCGATTAGATTTATAGTAAATATGACATTAGCATTTTGTAAAAAAATTACCCTTAAGGGGTAAAATAAAAACAGGGGATGAAAAACTTTAGGAAAGTAACCATTTACGCGAGCGAAGCCGCGGGCAGAAGCTAGTTTTAATATAATCTACGAGCTCAGGTGATGATTTAAGATGTTTTTTTATTTGGTATATAGGTACGGGAGTATTTCCAAGTACAATTATATAGTGAAACTCTTGCTCGCAATAACAATTTTCTCGCAACCTTCATTATCAATGTACACCAATAAAATCTAATAACATATTACAACAGCGCCAATAAAACGTTAAAGTGCGTGCCAATGTGACAATCTAATAATTAAGTTGCACACAAACGATTGGGTTATACAATTGATGTTTTGACCTCGATAAGATCTTCCATACTATAAAACGCTGATTGATTATTTTCTCATTAAAAATTATCCGTATTGTGTTAAGTTAGAATAAAATTTAATATAATACAAAATTATAACAGAAAAAAATACTATTAAAAATAATATACATAGTCGAAATCAATCAAATACGCATTATTTAGTATAAGTCAAAAACTAATAGGCAGAACGTAATCAATTTTAACTTATTAAGTAATTTACATGGACGAAGGGCTAGCTAGGCATATAAATATAAATAAATCATATAAATTGATTTACCCAGAAAAAAAGTTCTAAGTAACACACATGAAAAAACAAATACAGTCGAATTGTAAACATCCTTTTTCTTTGAGAGCGGTTAAAAACTCCAATTCGCCATCTCACTTTTCGGTATAATTTTAACTCAAAAACCTACTTTATCAATTCAGCTCATATTTATACCAATAAAGAGTTCAAAATAATAGGACTTCACGCTAAAATTAAAAAAACAAAATTAAAAATACAACATGAAATGAAAAATAAAAATTTATAAAAAAAAAATATAAAAAAAGTAGTAAAAGCCTTTCTAAAATTAGCTTATTCTGCTAAAATTAGCTTATTCAAGTGCTTAATTTTGATTTAATTTATATATTTGACTTTATTCAAATTATTAATTTTAATCCAATTTATTTATTTAACATTATTCCAGTGATAAATTTTAATTCAATTTCCATATTTGACATTGTTACAAGTATTGACACAATGTGAATTTAATGGAGTATGGGTTTTAATTGTATTTAAATGTCAATGTAATTTAGTGCCTACTTATATAATGACTGTTAGCGCTTCCACTAAAATTTGTACGCCTTAGCATGAGACTGAACATGACAGGGCCATTGTACGCTATTTGATATCTTGCATTTATATGTATACAATGTTCAAACAAATAAATGATTATTCTATTCTATTCTATTCTGCCTAATACCACGCTGATCAGACTAGTTGATATAAGGTTTTATTTTGAGTTTTCATTATTTAGATAATACATACATATATACATATCATCACGCCATATCCCTTGCAGGGTAGGCAGAGAGAACAGAGTGCCAGAGAACTCTATCTTTGCATACTTCACTCGCTTCCTCAACATTCATAACTCTCTTCATACACGCTCGATTATTATATTTATCTTATTTAGATAATATATGCATATTATGTTGCTCAGTAATGGTTTATGTTAACCACGGACAAGAAAATAGAGTGGTGAATTGTTCTCTTGCCTCGTCGCATATAAATCATAGTTTATTAAATAGTCCGCAAAGGTAAGTAGGCTTATTGCCCTCATACACAAGAAAGGGCCCTCAATATAGTATGAGAAAGAAAAGAAGATAAGAGTCATATGAAAAGTCGACTTATTTTTCACTTTAATAATAATAATAATTTTAATCCTCCGGGCCAGTCGTTACCTCACCATGAGGCTAACGCAAAACTCGGAGGAACATTATATGGCTCCTTAAGTTCTTTTGATATAAAAAAAAATGTATCACAAGATTTACAGGAAAGCCAATAAACCGCAGGGCAGCTTGTGGCGAGCTGATTGTGAGTGGCGACACTGCGGTCCTGAATACTCCAGAGAGTCGATCAGGGACTCGTCTCCAGCTGGCCTTCATTGGCTGGCTAGAATGGAAACCGAAGAGTGCCCGAAGGACTCTCAGCTCTGGCTTGCCTTAAACAGCTGGTCAGAGAGGGGTCGCCAGAGCTATATGCTCGGGGGTGGAAGTGTCATTTTCAAGGGCATAATTACGGGGAAACCAAGGGTCTGTTTATCGCAGACTCAATGGTGAAACCGGCGCCGCACCGCTCGACACCCCTAGCCACTTACACCAATGTTGCCCTCTGTTGCCCGTATGACTAGTGTGTCTGTGGCGACTATTTAGGAGGCCCATTCAGTGAGTTGGCGAGTCACCGTCTGCCACCGTTCATCTCTTAACATGGGTTTGAAGGCAGACGACAGTTTATAATTTCATAGATATAAGATGAACCAGTCCACTAAGCACCCACTCCCATATTCATATATTAGATACCATCATCACACAATAGTTTTACACTTAGTGCTGGCATTCCACGTATGTTATGTGCAGACGTGGAATGTCATCGGTAGGTGTCCCATCCCAATACTTAGATTAAATTTCTCTAAAGGCCTCTGCGTGTTGGATCCATATCCCCATGTAAGCCTACCAAAGGACCGGGTATCTTCCCTACGGAAGATCCCGTGAATAAATGGAGATACAATAATAATTTATTTATAACTCGAGAATACGTTTTCATATAATCTCTTGAATTAGGTAAAAAATTAACTGTGTTCCGAGAGACAGTATATAAATTTATTATAATTAGTTATTAAATAGTCAAAAATCTTCCCAAATTTCCATCTTGTTCTATAACATTCTAAATAAAAATACACACATACATATTATCACGCCATATCCCTTGCAGGGTAGGCAGAGAGTGCCAGAGAATTAAGAAGAAATAAAAATATACTAGCAAATAAATACTTATATTACTATAATGTATTAATAAACATATTTTCCATTTAGAAGCTATTTATAAAATATATCTGCGTAAATTTATGTATGTATTTAATAAAATATAATTCATATAATTTCATAATATATTCCATTATAGAAAATTTTCCAACTATTATGTATGTTCGTCTTGTTTATTGAATTTGATTGTTATACCTGTCGAGTCAGATTATTTTGTTTACAATTATTTATCTACTGGCTTCTGCTCGCGGCTTCGCCTGCGTAAACGGTTAGGTACTTTCCTAAAGATTTTCATTTGTTGATTTACATTTTTTTATTTTTTTTTTTATTTTAGATAGAGGGTGGGGAATTGTATTCTTACTCCGTCACTACACGGATATTCGATAGCTTATTCATACAAATTGATAAAATTTATTATCACTTTTTAGTGTCCAAGTAATAGGCTTTTGCTGTAGCAATTTGACGAATTTAATGTGATTAATATTTAAAATTCTTAATAAATAAGATTTTTTATCTACTTTGCTTGCTGTCTAAATAAACATGATTCATGTAATCTATGCAACTACAGAACCGATATTGATAGAAATTTTGTTTTTAGATAGCTGATGTTATCTAGACGCGCGGCAGCGTGTCAAGCCTTGCTTGAACTTCAAGCAAAGGAAATGACTAGCTAGCGCCGTGTGTAATATTACATGAACCACTTGGTGCCACTTTTGACCCTTCTATAACTCAAAACCCCCTTAACGTAAACAGATAAAACTACGTGTGTTTAATTATATCCATAAAGACATGTAGAAGCTTAAATTTCATGAAGTTATCTCAAACGATTATAAAGATATAAAGGTCAAAAAGTCGTAATTTTTAGCACGGACTGACTCAGGCTCGGCTCAAGCACATGTAGCGCCCGGGTGCAATCAATAACCTGACGCCCTCTTGTACCAAAGTGGGTGAACAAAATGGAATAGGTTGATGGTTACAACACGTTCGATTAAACTCCGAACCTCGCTGGAATGCGTTGTCGCGTGCTTAAATCTCCTTGTTTTGACACGAAACCAGGTAAACACGATCGGATTACGAAGTTACAGTGAGCATGGCGACAAAGCAACCTACCCAAACAACGCACCCGCTACGTTTGTATATGGTTAGGCACTCGATACGTTCGGTGTGCCCGCTCCGTGCGGAGCGTTACAGTGGAGACTCTATGTTGCCCGAGCAGCTCTCGGCGCCCCCTAACACCCGGCGCCCGGGTGCACCGCACCCTCTGCACTATAGGTAAAGCCGGCCCTGGACTGACTGACTGACATATAATACCTAAATCTAACCTACTTCCAGATGACCTAGAAGGATGAAATTTGGAATCCAGCTCGGTAATTGTGTATAAGCGTAGGAAAAAATCTTAAAATAAAAAAAAGTTAAAAAATAGGGGGGTCCCAATACATTTTTTTTTAATTGTAGCCTTGGAACCGTTACAACGTTACAAGCAGATATTTGAAACTATCCCAATATAAACTCATTTGCAAAAAAAAACGGGCGGTTTTGATTTTCATTCATATTTAAAAAGATACAATACCAAAAAGGTTTCAATCGTTTGTACACGTTACTGGCCGGTTTTAAAAATGCTGTGGTATTTAAAAAAGTACGTTCTAAATTCAATTTTTCATTTGATGTTCATTTTTACAGAAAACCCCTTTTTATCCTACATTTTTGGCGCGAAGTTCCAGAAGTTAACATCGACTTTCATAACTTTTATTCAATTTTTATCGATTAATTTCATATCCTTGACTGTCAAAGCTTTATTTAATGCTGTTTGGCTGTATCAAAAATGGTAGATAAAGTGGTAAAAGCTACCAAAATTATCGCGCTGCTTGAAGAGGGTTGCAGCCAATGTTTCGTGGCTAGGAGGCTAAATGTTAGTCGCTCGACAGTCCAAAGGACCTGGCAGCGATATCAGGAGACTGGTTCCGTCGAGAGAAGGCCTGGTTCTGGAAGAAAACCATGTACCCAACCACGGGATGATCGTTTTCTTGTGAGTCGCGCATTGAGAAATCGCAAATCTTCGTATGTGGATCTTAAGAACAACCTCCAAGAAGTAAGAAATGTGCATATTAGTCTATGGACGGTCAGGAGGAGGCTTCTCGCTGCCAATATACGCAGTCACCGCCCGGCCCGCGGCCCCAAATTACTCCGTGAGCACAGAGTTCACAGGCTTAGGTTCGCTAGAAATTGTGAATCATGGACTCAAGACGATTGGAATAGGGTTTTGTTCTCTGATGAAGCCAGGATATCTCTGTTCGGTGAAGATCGACGTCGGCGAGTGCTAAGAAGACAAGGAGAACGCTTTGCAGAGGCATGTTTCGAAGAAATCACACCTTATGGTGGGGGCTCTGTTATGTTTTGGGCAGGAATAAATTCAATGGATCGTACAGAGTTAGTCTTCATTGAAAACGGCTCACTGACTGGGCATCGATACATAACGGAAGTTCTAATTTCTCATGCACAACCCGCATTGGCCGCTCTAGGTGAAGACTCGATTTTTATGGACGACAATGCTCGCGCCCACCGATCCCGCGATGTTAATGCGTATGTGCAAGAGGTCGGCATTCGTCGTTTGGATTGGCCAGCTCGAAGTCCCGACCTCAATCCCATAGAGCATGTCTGGGACGTTCTGAAACGGCGTGTGAGATCAGTACACCCGGCTCCGCAGACCATCAGAGAGCTGAAGAATGTGATTACTGCGGAGTGGGAACGTATTCCGCAAGCAAGTATCCGGGATATACTCGCTAGCATGCCCAGACGAATTCAAGCTGTGATTTTAGCTAGAGGGGGTCACACTCGATACTAAACATTTATCTGCTTTTACTTTATTAAAGAAAAACAAACAAAAAAACTTTTTTATTTTTACTTCATGAGCATATGCACTACTAGCGAATATACACTACTAGCGAGGTTTAGCATTATTTCCCATAAATTGTATCTAAATTTTATGAAATACTGATGAAAACGATTATTTTCTTATTAATTTACCAAATTGTGTGGATAAAACTACCTATAATTATCAAACAAAGAAATATTAACATTTGAAATGGTTCATTGCTTAGGTGCCCGTTTTTTTTGCAAATGAGTGTATATGTAATATTATAATTTCTATATAACAGAAATATAAAAATAAAGTTAAGTTAAACACATACATACATATCATCACGCCATATCCCTTGCAGGGTAGGCAGAGATAACAGAGTGCCAGAGAACTCTATCTCTGCATACTTCACTCGCTTCCTCAACATTCATAATTCTCTTCATACACGCTCGCCGGTTTCGGAGACTCTTGACTCCACCTTCCTTCAGTACCTGACCGAACTGGTCTAGGTAGGTTAGTCTCGGTCTCCCTCGGTACCTATATCCTTCCACTTTCGCATTGTATATCTTCTTAACCAGACGTTCATTCGGCATTCTTTCCACATGTCCGAACCATCGGAGCATTCCCTTTCGCATCTTTACACCAATACTCTCTTTCATACCTACTCGCTCTCTTACGTCGTCGTTACGAATGCGTTAAGTTAAATAAAGTCAAAAAATAAGTGGTGTCTAATAAGATCTCAATTTTTTTTTAAATAACAGTAATTGTTATAGGTATGCAATAAAGTAAAGAAATAGAGTTTAATACTTGTTCATAACGTTATTTTGTTCCTATAAATACATATTTGGATTCTGCATAAAACTTGGCACTCATTTACATCTCCATTCTTTTTCCGGAGAAGCCCACAGCCAAGCATCTTTCTTTTTGTATTAAACTTGGCTTTGTAAATACCCTCTGTATTTAAAAAAAAATAACGAAAAAGTTTCCACTTAAAATAAAATAAATGCCCGTGAATTTATGGCAAATACTATTTAATTAAGTAACCAATTTGTATTATTAAATTTTTCAGTAAGAGTACATTTGTTTTTTATTCGTGTGGTGACGGAGTAAGAATGCAATTCACTACCCCTTATTTTATCTGTGGGAGATCATAAGAGACGACTAAGGTATATAAAACGCATGTAACATCTATGTAAGAGAAGGAAAACTCGAAACAAAACCCTATACCAACACGTCTGATCAGCTTGGTATAGTATATCAATTTCCCTCCCATTATTGAAGAGGCTCGAGCCCAAGTATAGTAGGTTAATTTCCTACCCATAACAGAGGAGCCCCGAGCCCAACAGTGGGAAATAATATTTCCCACTTAATATAAACTATAAAATAATTAGCTACGATAATCTTAATATAATCAAATAATTACAGACTTACCTTGATGTCTCCAACTGTGGATTGCTTAGAACTCATTACAACAATATTATATAAAAGTAATTCAGTAAATAAAATGGTGATATTACTTTAAAATTTATTTTCTTAAGAAGAAATCATGTTTGGCGCTGCGTAGATTCACTGAATGTGGTTTAGCAATACAGTGTCAAGCCTCATAACATATTTGTCGTCACGACAGATCTATACTTCGTCGATACTTCGAATTTCGACCACATTAAGAAACTCGAAGGATTATTGGCAAATATTGTATATGTGTTTTTTTCATACTTAACTCTTTCTAATGACTTGAAACTCTTTTCCAAAATGTTAAATACGTGATGTATTATCATAATATATTAATAACTTTAATTTTGACCTTTTGTGGGTTGACACATTATTGCTTATCAGTGTCCATATATGGGTTGTGATGATGATGATGCTTCGATCGTATTCAAAAAGGCAATTTGATTATAAATACAATGGCAAGTAATATCTAGTGTCTAATGTCAATTTCCCTCCCATTATAGAGGAAGCTCGAGCCCAACAGTGGGACGTATATGAGCTGTGACGACGATGACGAAGTTGTTCATTTATACGAATGATTTATATGACTAAGGAAATATTTCGTTAGTCACTGTACTGCATCATGAAAAGGATGTTTAACGTGGACGACACATGTAATTTCTACGCAGACAAACTCGCGGGTAAAAGTTAGTACACATATTTATACTTAATTTTACTTCTTGTAATTTTATGCTTATCATTTTTACATTTGTAAAATCCTGTGCGATTTAAGGATTTTATTGCTTAATGTAAAATATAAAAAAAATAAATAAAAAAGTGGTTAAGATATTAAAACGTCAGCTGGAATTACTTGAACCTATAATTTCAAACAGCAGACAACGTCAAACAAAGACACATTATTTAATATGAAATTAAAGGGTATGGACGTTAGACAATGAATAATAGCCATAGGCATCGGAAAACTTGCCTCGCAGTTACCACATCCAGTACTTCGTAAACACAGAAACTCATTGCAGAGAATACGTTTTCTAGAAATAATAATAAAGCTGAATGAGAGTTCATTATAATACTACGATGAAGTCTTAGATGGACTTTTGGCGGGAATCTAAAACGTCATGTTGTGCTCTTGTATTATATTCGATATCTTAGTGTTTTAACGTGTTATATTAGATAATTTTTATGGTGTTTTATGTAATATGATGTGACAGAACAGCTGGGATGTAGTGAATATCATATAAAAGTGCTTTACAACGTTTTCGTTTTCCATCAAAATTCCTACAACATACCATTAACAGTGTCACCATAGCAGTGTTGATGGCGACAATTCGACTGACTGACAGACAATGACTAACTTGAAGAGATTAAGAACGTGAAGATAATTATAACTCGACACTGGCAAAAATGGCTCGTATAAGTAGCTGATTGCCAATACATAAAAAGAAGAAGAAGAAGAAGTCTTAGATTAATCATCAGAGATAATACGTCCATTGTATTAATACTATTTTAATAATTATCGCTTACTTTTAGCGTAAAACAATTTAAAGCTCTTTAAAAATGTTATCGTTACTAGCCGAATATCCAAAATACCGTATTTGTTGGTTGAGCAACTTCAACGGTATTTGGTTTGAAATTACTAAAGCGCAGTTCTTGGTCATTAGAGATTAACAGGATTAAAAATACGGCATGAATCTTTATCATCATCACAGCCCATAAATGTAACACTGTTGGGCTCGGGCCTCCTCGGTAATGGGAGGGTAATTGTCCTACTAAACCACGCTGGTCAGACGTGTGGTATAGGGTTTTGTTTCCGATTTACCTTTTCTCGTATATATGTTATATGCGTTTTATATCCCTTAGTCGTCTCTTTCGATCACCGATGGGTAAGATATTGTGAATTGTATTCTTACTTCGTCACTACACGGGAAAACCATTTAATATTACGCAATTATAATAACTGAATGTTTTTAGTGGGTGTGGAATCGACCATGTAGATGTAAATTCAAACTTAGTCTTTACACAATGTATAGCTATTTTGAAATATCTAATAAAACAAATATGTTTAAATATCGTTTATTAATATTGCAATACTTGTCCTGGAATTTGATTCTTGCAAGTCATGTTTTATTTTAACATTGCAAATAGTTTTATTCAAATATAATTTAAAGTTTGCATAATTTTTGTAAATACAAATCAATTATAAGTGAGGTTATTTCATAATTAATATGTATGGAATTGTTTGCATTGGAAATTGGGGATATAATTTATTATTGAATAATTTATGTTGACACGAAATAGTAATTCACCGTTAACAATATCAATCTTCTATATTAATAATTGGAGAGCCGGGTTTGTTTATTCGGTTATACTGCAAACACTACTGAACCGATCGCAATAATACTTATATCGTAAGACGCAGCGTGTTTCGGAGACAGTTTTAGTATATATTTTGTTGATTTCTTATCCGGATAAAGGAGGAAAATGAGCGGTAAACAGTTATACTATATATAAATGCATGTATGTCTAGAATGTACTTAGTGATTTTTTTTAATGTATATGTATTGTTCATTTTATAATGTTACTTTACCTTTCCATAGGAGTCATAAAATTGGCTAACATGTGACCAGAGGATTGGTTTTGGAAAATTTACGACCGACAAACAGCGATGATTAATTCGCGTATGGCGATTTTGGTAATATTATTCTCTTGTGGGGAGGCCTATATCCAAAAGGGAATGTGGATTGGCTGGTGGTGATGATAACGATGTATTTTTAATTTTAAAGATAATATTCGACACTAAGGAATAAATCCCTGTCGCTGGGGACGCACAATTAACTGATACAAAATATAGTCAGACTTAACAATTTATTTGTGGATCACACAAAGAACTTACCTGCGTGGGAATCGAACCAATGATACTCACTGTGGCATTATTTTGTGATTTATATATTGTTCAGTGCTATTATTAATCTACATCTATTACAAATGTCTACAGATAAGAAAAGACGTAATGGTAGATTACATTTTTAGCCTTAAATATATAAATCTTTTCTTTTTTGAAGTGAAAACTTCTTTAGGCGCGATGAGTGTTTTTGCAGGGGAAAAACTTATAGGTTCGCGTCACCGACATGCTAATGCTAATAGTATATCTATAGCTATGTGAAAACTTCTTTAGGCGCGTTGAGCGTTTTTGGAGGGGAAAACTTATAGGTTTTTATTTTTATATAAAAATTAGAAAATTATTATTATTTCAATTAGTCTTAAGTTAATAGTTTTCACTTCACAGGCAGGCAGTCATGGGGACTGCCGATAGGCAGTCCCCATGACTGCCTGTTGTTTTTTTTTTCATTGCTTACGGTGGAAAACGAGTAAGTAGCCCACCTGATGGTAAATATTAATGCTATTCATGAATTTTTGTAATCCCAGGAGTTTAGCTCGGTCGCTGTCTACTGACCCAAACCCACCCAGAAATTGGGACCTCCGGCTCTCTCGCTCACCGTACGAAGCGCAACAGCACATTGCCACTCTTCAGACGTCGCTTTTCTAAGGATCAACCCGCAGCTATAAATACAAAACTGTCAACAGCGTGGCTCTACCACTAAAACTATTTAATATTTATTAAAACGATTAAAACAAAAAATATTCCGCTTACAGACACTTAGGTTATTTAAAAACTTAATTAGATTTTGTTTTATTTACAAAACTAATTGTGGTAACGCATACAATAGTGATAAGCTCTGAAAATACTACCGACACTTCGCCAGCGGACTGGTGGTTCGACAAAAATACTAGCATAAGGAGTCAACGGGCCACATGCTCTTTTATCGCCACAGTAAATATACTATCCAACCGTCAACCCGTCACTAAACTGAACAGGTTGTAACTATCCATAGCCAGCAAACGAATAAAAAAAGGTAGGACCAAGGAGAAAAGATTCCATGTTGAGAGCTCTCAGCGCTCACCCATAATCCGGGTAAAGTTATCATAGCCATCTCAGAATAACAACTAAGACACAAACAAAAAAAAAAGAAAAGATTGACTCTTAGTGTATTGTCATTGTCATAATAAAATAATCCCTGAATATTTAGGAGTACTTCGTATAATATGCTGTATGATAGCGGCTAAGAATACTACCAACCCATATTTTGCCTTTTTTTTTTTTTTTTTTTTTTTTTTTTTTTTTTTTTATTGGTGGGTTATGGGTGCGTCTCGCCCCGCTGAATCGGTCCGGGGTGACGGAAAGGCGGCGCGTGACCCCATAGACCCACCGTAAAACCTTCTCTCTTCGCCGTGCGAGCGGACCACCGGTACTCGATTTTAACTTCGGTGGCCCGCTCGGCGGTTTACCCTCGCGGGTTCCTCTCGTCGACGCCCCGACAGATTTCGCCGTCGGGGCGTCGCCCTCACGCGGTGGCCTCACGTCGGGTGACCGGACAATTCCCCGGTCCGATCACCCGAGGCCTCGGTTAGGGCGGCATCAGGCGCAGGTATTCGCGCCTGCGCCGCCCCGGCCGCTGACGGCGGCCCGGGGCGCGGGAATCCTCCCTTGCCCGTTCCGCCGCTTCCTTCTGCGAGATGACAGCCTCGCAGAAGGCGGCGACCGCGTCCCAGTTCCTGATGCTGTCGACCATCGCCCTCGCGACGGCCGGCAGCGTCAGGTCGGCACCGATAACAGCGACGAGGTCACGGCGATGCCGGTCAAAGCCCGGACACACCTCCAGCGTGTGTTGCGCCGTGTCCTCGTCACTGCTGCAATGGTGGCAGGCCGGAGTCCACTCCCTATACACGACCGTGTGCAGGTACAAGCCGAAGCATCCGTGCCCCGACAACACCTGCACCAGTCGAAAGGAGAGGACTCCGTGCCGCCGCTCCATCCACTCCATCAGTACGGGCCGGAGAGCCTCGACGGTGACGACACCGTGTCTAGGCCTCTCCAGCCGCGTAGCCCAACGGGCGATGACGTCTCGGCGGGCGTCCTCGCGCCAGGTGGCTATCTCGCTCAGCGATGGGGAGCCACCTTCGTCGCGCAGTGAGGTCACCCGCCGGTAGAGGTCGGAGAGCATCTCCGCCTCTAGGTCCCACGGGGGTGTCCCGGCCAGCAGGCATGCCGCCTCGGTCGATACCGTGCGGTACCCGCGAATGGCTCTGACCGCCATGACTCTCTGGGGTCTCCACAGAACAGCCCTGAGCTGGGCGTTCAGAGCCCTCGCCCACACGGGTGCGCCGTACATGGCCATCGAACGGATCACCCCCGCATACAGCCGTCGGCCTTCGAAGCTGGGTCCGCCCACGTTCGGCATGAGCCGCGAAAGGGCGGACGCCGCGCCGACCAGCCGGGGAGCAATTCGGCGAAAATGCTCCCGGAACCACCATCGCCCGTCGAGCACCAGACCCAAGTACTTCATATGGGCCTGGATACTAATCTGGACGGAGTTGACGACTAGCGAGACGCCGATTGGCGGCCTTACGCGTGGCCCATGGAACAATAGGGCCTCCGTCTTATTTAGGGCCACCCTGAGCCCCAGCGCCTCGATTCGCCCGACCATCTCCTCGGTGCCGAGAGTGGCCAGGCTCGCCGCCTCTTCGAGTGTCCTGCCCCGGGCTGTGACGAGCGTATCGTCAGCGTAGCATATCACGCTCAGCCCGGGGGGGAGACTCCCTCTCAACGCCCAGTCGTACCCGATGTCCCACAGAGTCGGCCCCAGAACCGACCCCTGTGGAACGCCGCACGACATGGACGTCCGCACAATGTCCCCTGCGGGACTCGCGCAGAGGACACTGCGCCCCTCCAAATAGTCCGCCACCAGCCGCCTCAGGTACAAGGGCACCCCATGAAATCGGAGCGCCTCCCTGATGCAGCTGAATGGCAGACTATTGAATGCGTTGGCGATGTCCAGCGACACCGCCAACAGCACTCCTCCGCCGGTGACAGCCTCCGCGGCCGTCTGCCTCAGTCGTAGCAGGGCCCCGATGGTCGAACGCCCCCTTCTAAAACCGAATTGAGCGTCCGACAGATCGGGCCCCACCTCCTCCAGGTGCTGGACGATGCGGGCAGCGAGGATGCGCTCCAGCAGCTTACCCACATCGTCGAGGAGCACGATGGGCCTGTAGGCCGACGGCGTATCCGGGGGCCGTCCCGGCTTTGGCAGGAGAACCAACCTCCCCTCCTTCCAGCACTCAGGGAACCGTCCAGACGCCATACAGGCGTTGTACAGCTGCCTGAGGCGAGGCTCGAGGTGCTCGAGGAGCGACGTCAGCACCCGGACTGGTATTCCGTCCGGGCCGGGGGCCGTGGTCGTGGAACGAATCCGCGCCACAGCTGCTCCCACTTCCGTCTCCGTCACGGGCGGAACACTCTCGTCGTCAGCCTCCCGGTCTTGTTCTGGCGAGGCCATGACCGGGGGCGTGTGTTCCGACTGCCGTGGAAACAGCTCCTCGACCACCCTACAGAGGAAGTCGGGCTGGAGGGTCTCGGTGAGGGGGGGGCCCTGCGCGCGAAGCTTGTTCAGCGACGCGCGATACGGGCGACCCCAGAGGTCACGGTCGAGACCGTCCAGCATCTCCTGCCAACTCGCACCCTTGGCGGCTCGGATGGCCAGCCGAAAGGCCGTCCGCGCATCGCGGTACGCCTCGTACAGCTGGCCCTCCCGCTCAGCGTCGCGGTGACGCCGCCGGCTGCGGGTGTAGGACCTTCGGGCTCTGATACATGCCGCACGAAGGTCCGCCAATCTTGGGGACCACCAGTAGACCCCCTGCAACCCATATTTTGCCTGTGGATGTCGTAAAAGATGACTAAGAGCTTTATATAGAGCTGTTTGACAATCAAACTGTGATCGAATCTGTCTTCGTTCAATTTTCTTCAAGAATAGCACCTAAACAGGTAAAAGACAACTTACAATGTGAGACTCACAGCGCCTACTATATAGAAACAGCACGTGCTAAATCGACCTTGCTTACTATCTATTTCTTTGAACGCTTATCACATCAATGAATTAAACAATAACCAATATGTATCGTTTAAAACAAATAAATATCACGACTCGATCGTTGACCTTTAACAAATTGGCCTTTGTTTGATGTCTTCTGATAATTAATAGTATTGTAATCGTATTCTGCTTCCATAAGCAATAAAACATAATTTTCCGTGTAGTGACGGAGTAAAAATATAATTCTGCACTTTTTGGTTCGAACCACAGGGTGACCAATTTCTCGCCGGGCGGACCACCGAAGACAAAGATCGGGTACCGGTGATCCGCTCGCACGGCGAAGAAGAGGTGCTTGCAGGGTGGGTTAATGGGGTTGCGCGCCGCCTCTTCCGTCGCCCCGGACCGATTTGGCGGGGTGCGACGTCCATAGCCCACCGCATAAAAAAAAAAGAAAAGGGGCCCCCCTTTTTTTTTTTAATTTGGAAGCATTATGATGGAAATTAATATAGTTCTTTTTGGCTGCCTTTGAAGTATCATCCCCCGTCGACGCTGCGGCTTGCTGCCGAGGCATCGCCTTCACGCAACATAGTCCACTAACTACACTAACCACTTCTCTGTGTAGTGACAGTGTAAAAATACAATTCACCACCCCCATCTTCCGTGTGGTAGAAACATCTCATCATCACCATCATCCCAGTTCATATACGTCCCACTATTGGGCTGGAGCTCCATAATGAGAGAAATTGATCTACTATACAACGCTGGGCAGACGTGTTGGTATAGGGTTTTGTTTCAAGTTTCCTTCTCTTGCATAGATGGTGGAATATTGGTAGTTTTATTCATTCATTATATGAAAAACCATACCTTTTCCTTGTCTGTAGGTAATACGGGAAAGTTCCAGGCAACACGCTCATCACTTCAGTCACGACCGTAACATTCTCCCATATGGCATAAAGGGTAAGACTTACATTGCTTATTATAATAATAATAATACATTTCTTTAATTTCTCACCAGAACTTAATTTAAAACAATATATAGGTTTGACAACATAAAACAAGACGTAAATAAGCTAAGTTGTGAATCGCTGGTGCCTGTGGTGGGCATTAAAAATACCTGTGTTACAGGTCACCAGGTCTCCACTCAGACAACTTAGATACAGTTTACAAACACTATCATTACACAGGAATGTGAAAGGAAAACTATATCTTACTGCCGTATGGCATAAAAGGTTAGATACTTACTGGACTACTTTGGAAGATCAGTTAAGCAGACAATGAGAGGTCTGTATGCTATAGATGAAATACCGCCTAGCGTTGCAATCAACGAAGGCAACTTGGGGTTATCGGCCACTGTTGGAGGAATGTTAAGCAGTTTCAGAAGTCTTGAGAGATTATCAGACCACACTGTAATCGCTAAAAAAACAACCAAACGTGGCGATTGCGGCATTATTTACCCTCCATTGAAGGCTTATGTCTAATAATCACCATCAACAGGCTGAAGGATGAATGGAAAGAACCTTATTATTAATATCTTGAACGACCTAAAAATATCTTTTGAAATTGCCTAGACAATTTACGTAATACATTATGACGCATCATATTAAAATTGTTTTTTCAACGTATATAATATATATTTATTTTTAATTTATTTATTTAATCGATCAAGTTTCTTATTGCTAATACGCAGTAAGATAACAAACAATATTTGCACATAATAAGAACATAATTAAATAAATACAAAATATATGTAACAAAAACAAAAATATATAAATAAAAAATTAAACATAAATAATCGAATTAATATACTTTTGTCAGTGCTTCCACTGACCGCTTAGCTATAGATACAAAATATAGGCCTGTACACGAAAATCGGTCTACTTGAAGGATGTGAGGTCCGAATCTTATAGATGTAGTGCGTGTAATCGTCAAGAAAATTTATTTGCTGTATATAATAAAAATATTTCAGATACTATATTAATAGATTATTATTATTAATATCATATTATTAGGATTAGCATTATTTTATTATAATTTAGTATGGAGCATTTGAAATAAAACTACTTTTACGGATTCGTATCGCGTTTGTATTTGATTTTTAATTTCCCGACGATGTTACGAACACTTTACAGCTTTGAGTCCTCCCTTGACCATGAACGCTGTAAATTGTTCTTAACGTCGGGTAATTAAAAATCAAATACAAATTTTAAAGTTATAGCCCGATATTATCCTTAAAATAGTTTCATTTCAAATGATCAATAAACATCAGAAATTATTGCTTGGAACATTAAGCGTTTCCCCTATAGATGTAGCAAAGTATTTGCTGGGCTGGCTATGGACATCAAGGATTCGGTATCAGTGGCCGGCCCAGTGTTGATGGGAAAGGAATACGGTGGTTTATGGGGCTACGTGCCGCCCTTTCGTCGCCTTGGACGGAAAGGACGTCGTGTGTCCAGATCATAACCTACCAAAAAAGGGTTAGCAAAGTGTAATATACATAATTTTTTAATAATTTCATAGGTAATGTAGTAAACAAAATACCGACCGGGTAAATAGGACCTTATTTGAGTCTTTCTTGGGCAGATACTGTATATATCCTTTAGTCATCTCTTACGATCGACCAATTAGAAAGTGGCTGCTGAATTGTATTTTTAGTCCGTCACCATAAAGAAAAGATAAAGTAATAAATACTATAAATAATTCTGTACTCGTACTTCCAAGGTACCAGCGATCACATTCATCTCGATCGAGTCCCATATATTACCTACTCATCATGTGACTCATATGCTTCAAAACACATTAATCTCCATACATTATTGCAACGTAGTATCGCGATTATCGTTACTTTAAATATTTTTTTATTACTGTATTTACATATTCGCATGATTAAATATTAATTTTCCATGACTACTATATCTCTACGTCTTAAAGACAGGTTTTTTTTTTTTAAACATAGGTAGTTTAGTTTTTTTTTCACTAAGTCAAAGATGTACTGCGACGGAATAACATTGGAAACCCTAAAAGATTCACATGCTTGAATCCAACAGGGGATGTATAGGGACTGAAATATCTATAATAAAGATGAAGTTGGAGTGAAAATATAAACCACTACCCATTTTGTGCCTGTGGCAAACGAGTAATCATCGCATCTGATGGTAAGTGTTACTGCTGCCTTTGCAATACCAAGACGTCAAGGCTGCTACTTATTACTTTTTAAAGTAAAATAAGCCTCCTTTTTTTTGTGGTGAACTACGGTCGGCGCACTCCTCGCACCACTCCGTCCAGGACGACAGAGGGACGTAAGCACGCACACCCGTAACCCACCCGTGACACCTCGCCTTCGTCGTTGGACCGACCACCGGCGCAGCGTGAACTTGACGTCAGTGGCCGGCCCCACGGAATACCCCCTGAGGGGTACCCTCTCAAAATAAGCCTCCTAAATTAATTTAAAAGTAAATCATTATTTATACAAACTTTTGTCAGTTAAAAGTATTTATTGACCAGTCAACACAAAATAATTCTTCCAACATTATTTTAAAACTCAATTTAAATATTTGCTATGGAATATTAAATTGTATTTGGCTGCTAAAATACATTTATTTTTTAGTAATAATGAATCTATTGTTCCATTAATAAATTTTTGTTCGTGTCGTACTCGAAGGCTGGGCATTTCACGCAATGAGTATCACACTATATATAAAACTAAAGTTGTCCCTAAGCAAAATCATTCTTCTACTTCTTAATGAGCACAGTCACTGCTTTTTTGTGTCTTTCTTAGTCCGGACACCTAAATTCACAATCGCATTGAGGCAATATCTCAGCACTTTATTTTCAGAACATTGAAAGGTAAAGAACTCGAAAGGATAACCCGCGGAGTGGGCCATCAAAATCAAGGCCTCGTTCTTGTTTTATTGCTGATGGGCAAACTAGCAAGCAACACAACTGATAGTAAGTGTTACCCATGGATCTTGCTAGGCCACTGCCTACCAATAAAAACTCTCAAACCTACCCAGAAGAAATGCTGCCGGCTCTCTCGTTTACCGAACCAAAACTTAATACTACACTGCCATTGTTCGGACGTCGAATTTTTGCGAGAGTATAGTACTTGCCCGGATGGACCGGCCTGCGACTGTAGATAGAAAACTGTCAACAGTGTGTCCTACCACAACTAAAGTCGCTTTCAGTGGCACACTCAATGATGCTGTGAAAGCCTACGCCCTTACAGCATTCTTTAGTTAGAAAATACCGACAATAAAGGAAGACAAGACTTTAAAAATATTAAATAAAATATAATTTATACCATTTGACTCTATCGTTTAAAATCTATAAAGGCCCGAGCCCAACGGTGGGACATATGTGGGCTGAGATGATGATGATGATATGTTTGGAAGCGTCAGTCATATTTTGCGACTCCCGCAGGAATGGAAGGTGTACTTTATTGTACTATTACTTTGATATCATAAAGATTAGCTTCATTGTGCCTCTGCCAAACTTTTTTGATGTGAAACATCTATAGGCTCACTTGTAAACCGAATTGTTGGCGTGGCGACGCTTGCCGTGGCGACGGGTCGCCACGCTATACTAAGGTATACATATATATATTTTATGTGTAGTAGAGTGTACGGTGTGGCTTCTAACTCAGTTCGACGATATTTAATTCATATTAATCATATTAGTAATTATATAAATTGTATTAAGATTAATAATTATATAAATTATATTAATATTATCTTCAATTAATTTTTTTTTTATTATTCATGAAGGAATTGATAAGGAAAATTTATTAATAAAATTTATATTTGCAAATCTTTAGTCATATATTGCAATAATTAACTAAGATTTGAGTTCATGAGTATATTGAAGCCACACTCAAATTTTTTTTTTATTTTTCTTGTGTATTTTAATATCATATTTTTTTAAATATTTCATTTCCCAACAATCATCACAGGGATCAATATTTAAATATCTAAATTGTGGCCACTTGATATTAATATCGATTTTTTATATCACATGTAAATAAATGTTTATTAAATAAAGTTACCATTTTCTGTAAGAAATTCGTAATACTTCATTTTTTCATTAAGCTATATTTAATTCCTGTAATAATATTATCTTTTATGCATATTACTTGTACACACACGATGTTTCACATCTGCCAGGCGTCCCATGACGGCTCACATTTTATTTATAAATAATTCGAGCCCTTGATGTGAAACAATTTATCTTCTCATTTTATGATAAAAAAAATAATATCCTTAACCACAAACGTAAAATTTAATGATTTGTTTGTTAAAAACAGTCATTTATAAAACCACTATTGTATTTTTTTTTTTGTTTTTAATACGGAAATAATTGTTTTAATATTTTGTATCAAATTTTATTATTGCACAAAGGATATAAAATGGAAAGATATAAAATTTTATTGTTTATTATACAGGTGGCATAGTAATCAAAATATGATACATCTGTACGTTTTGCGTTGATAGCCGTAGATTCAATTCTTACGCCAAAATATTTTGTGCTATTCTCAACGATTTTTCTTTGTGATAACGGACGAATTGTAGTTTTTTAAGAGATATGATGCCGAGTAAAACTATAGATGCATTGCAGGGCATCAAAAGAGTAACTACCCGGGCCGACTATGGATGTCAAGGAAACAGTATTTATATCCCTTGCGTGTATTGTAAAATATGACTAAGAGCTTTACATAAATCTAGACTAACTCAATCTAAGGCCTTCTGGACGATAACTACAAGGAAATTTGTCAAACAGGCGACCGGTCGTAAAACTGTTGCCAAAATTGTGCAATATGTACAATGGAAACGGAGATGAATAGAACATATTGTATCATATCATTAGCCATTTAGTGATGGTATATGGATCACAATTGTATTTTTAATGCTTTACTAGAGGAGGTCAAATTGAAGATGTGTTAGTGAAAGGTCAGATTAAGAGTACGCGTGACCGTAGAGTATGCATGAGGACTGTGATGAGTGTGAATGAAGCGATGGAGATATGTCATGATCGTGGTTTGTGGCAATCCGTAGTCTCTGCCTACCCCTCTGAAACAGGCGTGAGGCTATGTATATACGTATGTACTAGAGAAGTAAAAATGGTAAAGTTTAAATTTTTTGATCCTTAAGTATGGAGTAGTGATAGTAAAATTGTTCCTCAGAAAATATCTATTCCTAGAATTGTTCGGTAAATTAAAAATCAAACACGTACGCGATAAAATCCGTAAAAATAGTTTTATTTTAAATGTATAATAGTCGCGCAAAAAGAAATCATTTTGTTCCTGATCAATAAGGGCATCGATCTTTTGACTTTATACACATAATAATATAGTTTGAAAGTAAAGGACGTTTATTTTAAGATGACATAAGTATAGTTTTAAATATTTACCTCGGCATTCAGACCTGTCGTACCATTCACTCTCACGTGGAATATACATACATACATATCATCACGCCATATCCCTTGCAGGGTAGGCAGAGAGAACAGAGTGCTAGAGAAATTTATCCTTGCTTCATTCGCTTCCTCAACATTCATAATTCTCTTCATAAACGCTCGCTGGTTTCGGAGGATCTGGACTCCACCTTCCTTCAGTACGTGACCAATCTGGTCTAGGTAGGTTAGTCTCGGTCTCCCCCGGTACCTACATCCTTCCACATTCGCATTGTATATCTTCTTAACCAGACGTTTGTTCGGCATTCTTTCCACATGTACGAACCATTGGAGCATTCCCTTTTGCATCTTTACACCAATACTCTCTTTCATACCTACTCGCTCTTTTACGTCGTCGTTACGAATGCGATCGGTCAGCCTAACTCCACAGATTTACCATAGAGATCGCATTTCGAATATAGATAACGTTAAAATATTTTTTTACTAAAGAAACTGACTTCGTAAGATCTTTCCTAGATTTACATAGAACAAAGAAACAACGACTAAGAAATATAATGTGTAGAAAACATCTATGAAAGGGAAGGAAAACTGGACACAAAATCCTGTACCAACACGTCTGGCTAGAGTAGTATAGTAGGGCAATGGGTCATAGGTAAGAATACCTATTGTGGGGGGACGTCAGAACCCAGCAGGGATTATATATGTCAGTACATACAATCTGATATTTTAAATAAATAATTCTATCCGTGTGGTGACGGGGTAGGAATACAATTCACCACCACCACTTACCCATGGATGATCGTAAGAGACGACTAAGGGATATAAAACGCATATAACATCTATGAAAGAGAAGGAAAACTCGAAACAAAACCCTATACCAACACGTCTAACCAGTGTGGTATAGTAGGTCAATTTTCCTCCCATTATGGAGGAGGCTCGAGTCCAACAGTGGTACATATATGAGCTGTGATGTTACTAAAATTTATAAGACAAGTTTGCGGTACCCTGTAGATTCGGCGTGATATTGGTTAAAGATCAGATCAAGAGTACCTACCTCTAACTAACGAGGACATATGAAGAGTTTGGTGATTCAATGATAAAGATATGGTAGGGTTATGTAAATAGCGTATAATCAAGAGCTGAAAAATTCAACGTGAAATCCTTTTTTTTGGTAGGCTATGGCCCGAACACACGTCGCCCGACGGAATAGCAGCGCGTGGCCCCATAACCCACCGTATTCCTCTCCCCATCGCCATTGGGCCGGCCACTGGTACCGCTTCCTTACCATCCGTGGCCAGCCCGATGGGTTACCCTTTCGGGTACCATCCCCCGGCGTCGCGACCGCGTGAGGGCGACGCCCCAGCAGTTAGCTGGGGCGTCGCCCTCACGCGGTCAGCCTCTCTTCAGGTGACGAACTATTAACGTAAAACCCTATGACAACCCAAATCAGTAATACTTTATATATTGGGTCAATTTGTCTTCTATTTTGATCATCATTCATTATCATCATTCTCCTACTCTCATCCCAATTACTTGGGGTCGATACGATATGTACTTTTCTTTCATAGTAGATTTTGTAAAAGTATATTGTTTTATGACCGGCCACCTGCCAGACGTCAACCCTCCTTGGGAATTTAATCGTTGACCAAATGGCATCAGGTGGAGTTGGGCCAGGTCGTTATAAAGCTCTTAGTCGTATTTTACGACACCCACGAGCAAAGCAAGGGTTGGTAGTATTCGTAGCCGCTACCACACAGCATAATTTAATGTGTCTTCTATTTTGATAGTGGCTTGAATCCAACAGGGGAAGTATAGGGACTGAAATGTCTATGATAAAGATTTGATTATTAAATTTAAATCACTGCCCCTTCTGTTCCTGTAAACGTCATATAAACGTCTAAATGACTAGCCCGCTGACTTTCTCGTCACATCTGCTCTGCTTACCGCCGCGTTTCCATCCGTGGTTAGAATATTAGATCAATTTGAAATAAAATGTAAAATTGGCAGTATGTAAATTCCTTTATACAGTTTATACATAATAAATAATTTGACTGGAAATAAAGTAAACTAGGTCAGTTTCCTTCGTACTGTATAAGAAGTTAATGCCCTACAATGTTTAATTTTTACATAATAGTTTTCCTTAGTCTGGAAATAATTCATGTCATTTAATTACGAGTTCTTTTTTGAGTCCACCGCAATATTAGGCCTATTTTCTTATTGCAGTCTTAAAAAAAAGATTAGAATGAAAAAAATAAATTCAAAAAAAGAATTTAGTAAAGAGAGTTCTCGGTCTTCATCTGTCTATTAACTTGCACTTCGAGACATATGGCTCCTCATATGGGTGGGTAATGCCTAATCACTATATTTGAAAAACGTGTTAATAAATTAACGTTATAAATTTATAAAAGAACATTTTACCCCATTTTCGTTATTAATCCTTTGTTTGTACTACTACTACTTCCACGAGTAAGTTAACAAATGGCGACACGTTATATTCTTAATCACACGAAGTGCCGAGTAGTATGATTGAGTTTTTATACAGATTTTTTAACCCCCGACGCAAGAAGAGGGGTGCTATAAGTTTGACGTGTCTGTCTGTGGCTTTATGGCTCTATCTGTCTGTCTGTGGCATCATAGCTCCCGAACGAATAAAGCGATTTCAATTTAGTTTTTTTTTTTATATTAAAGGTGACTTATGTGCGAGTGTTCTTAGACATTTTTAATGAAAATCAGTTCAGACGTTCAAAAGTTATGGGGGTGAAAGTGAGGAAGAATAACCGATTGTCTACAAATAAATAATAGAAGTAACATAATAAATAATTAGGGGCTCAATTTTTAATAATTATATGGCGTACAATTTGAATGAACAATACTACTATGTTACTAATGATATGTTAGCAATAAAGCTTCACTGGTTTAGTGCTATGATTATTACTATATAATTATCCATACTACAGACTAACAGATAATACATACATACATACATACATAGCCTCACGCCTGTTTCCCAGAGGGGTAGGCAGAGACTACGGATTGCCACAAACCACGATCCTGGCATACTTCCATCGCTTCATTCACACTCATAATAGTCTTCATGCATGCTCTACGATTACGCATACTCTTAATAAGACCTCTCGTCAACACATCTCCAACTTGGTGCAGAAAAGTATGACGAGGTCTTCCCCTTGTATTCGTCCCATTCACGCTTGCTTTATATATTTGCTTCGTCAACCTCTCGTCACTCATTCTTTCTAAATGTCCAAACCACCTCAGCATACTCTTTTTGATCTTTGTCACTACTTCTTCATTCACACCACAGCGATCTCTTATAACACTATTCCTAATCTTATCTTTCATACTTACATCACACATACTACGAAGAGCTCTCATCTCTACAGCATTTATTCTACTTTCATGTCTTCCCTGCCAAATCCAACTTTCACTACCATACATGAGAGTAGGTACTAATACTCCCTTATGTACAGCTAAACGTGCCTTTTTGGACACGTTTCTGCTTTTCATAAAGGTGTATAGTGCCCCATTCACTCTATTACCAGCATTTACTCTTCTTTCAACATTATTATCATTTTTACCATCTCCAGTAAACAAAACACCCAAATATAAAAATTCTTTCACCTGTTCCAGTTCCTCACCATTTATAGAAATGTTACATTCCGTCATACATTTATCCTTTTCAATAACCATAATTTTCGTCTTACTTACATTTACTTTCATACCTTTTCTTTCAAAAGCTTCATGCATAGTAGTTACCATCGCCTGCAAATCTTCTGCCGATGATGCAAGTAATACCTGATCATCGGCATAAAGAAGACATTTGATAAGTAACTCATTCATTCGTAAACCACAATCATTATTTTTCAGATCTTTCAAACAGCTATCCATGAATAGGTTAAACAGCCACGGGGACGCTACACATCCCTGTCTAACACCTTTATCGATATTAAACCACTCCGTGTAGGCTCCGTTTATTCTTACGCACGCCCTGGAATCCTTATAGATGGATTTCAGCGCGTGAATAAGATGGCTGTCCACCCCATACATAGACAGTACCGACCACAGTTCATTCCTCCTCACTTTGTCATAAGCTTTCTCCAAATCAATGAATGCACAAAAGATTTTCTGACCTTTAGCCAAAAATTTCTGCGTCATGCATTGTAAGGAGAAGACTTGATCCGTACAACCCATACCTTTTCGGAAACCTGCTTGTGCATCCCATATTTTCTTGTCGGTTACTTTCACTACTCTTTCAATCAATACTTTCGCATACAGTTTGCCGACTATGCTAAGGAGGCTTATGCCCCTGTAGTTCCTACAATCTTGCTGCGAACCTTTCCCTTTGTACAAAGGTACAATTACAGCCTTACACCAGTCGTCAGGTACTTGGCCATTAGTCCAGCAGAGATTGAAGAG
Source organism: Lymantria monacha (assembly GCA_905163515.2). Lineage (NCBI taxonomy): Eukaryota > Metazoa > Arthropoda > Insecta > Lepidoptera > Erebidae > Lymantria > Lymantria monacha. The sequence goes on along the minus strand of LR991088.1, from coordinate 4,179,548 downwards.
CTGGTATAGCATTTTAGCTATGATATCCTGTCCAGCTGTCAGCATCTCAACTGTAATCCTGTCGTATCCTGCAGATTTACCCGCTTTCATACCTTTCAGTGCGTTCATAATTTCCACCATAGTAACACATTCTCCATCCTCAAGATCTCTTTCACTCTCAAATGATAGATCTTGCGGCTCTTCTCTTTCAAATAAGCTTTCAAAATACTCCTTCCATCTCTCTAGTACACATTCTTCTCTATTCACTATCCTTCCATACTTATCCCTGATCGAGGCAAGCTCTGTACTTTGATCTTTACCTCGAGCTGATCTTATGGATTTCCAGAAAACCTTTAAGTTAGATTGGTAATCCTGCGATAATCTTCTATCATACTCGTCTTTCTGATCCTCTTTCTTTTTTCTGACAATTTCTTTCACTTCTCTTTTTCTTCTCTTGTACTCTTCTTTGGCTATGTCTATATCATGAATCGTTGCCTTCTCTATTCTCTCACTGGCTCTGATAGCAAGCCAATCTATCCAGGCTTTCTTCTTCTCACAAACTGCACTCTGCACATCTTTGTCCCACCATATATTCTTCATCTTATTCACTTTCCTTCTTCTGGTCACGCCACATGTTTCTGTAGCAACATTTACCACATTTTCTTTAAAAGTCTTCCATAATTCATCCATATCACTAATATCAACTGAATCATACAAATTTTCTCTCAGTTTACTTTTATACTTCTCTCTAACAATCTCATCTTGCAAATTCTCTACTTTTATCCTTTCTAGTACACTTGTCGGGTTATGCATCCGGTTTCGCCACGTTTTTATGAGACCACTTATTCTAGTCATTACTAGAAAGTGGTCTGTATGGATACCAATACCGCGATACACCCTGGTGTCTAGAACTTTGTTTCTGAGTCTTTCGTCTACTATTATAAAATCAATCATACTCTTTCTTACATTCTTTGCTTCGCGTGTATACATATGGATCTTTTTGTGTTCAAACATAGTGTTTGTAACACAAAGGTTCCATTCCAAACACACCTCTAGCAGACTTTGACCATTTTCATTCACACTTTCATCACCAAACCTTCCTAAAACGTTTTCGAATCCTTTTCGGCCTACTCCCACCCATCCATTAAAATCACCTAGCAAAATCAACCTTTCATTTAACTGGCATAATCTTAAAACATCTCTTAGTTCCTCCCAAAACTTTTCTCTTCCATCCTGCTCACATTTATTTTTAGTCAAACCCGTGTTTACAGGAGCATATACTCCTACAACAAAAATACGGGTCAGACCCACTTTCATTCTTAACCATACTAATCTAGCATTCACACAATCATACTCTTTCACACATTGAACCATTCAAGCAGAAAGAAGGAGACCAACTCCCTGGCAGGCTCTAGTAGTCATTGGTACCCCGGACCAGTATGCCGTATAAGGTCCATGACTAGTTATCTCACATCCCTTTCGCTTCGTTTCATTCACACAAAGAATATCAATCTTTTTATCATCCATCATTTGACATACCTCGTTTAATTTCTCTTTCATTCCTCCTCCTACATTCAACGTGGCAAAACGGCACTCCGTAGACCGCTTTTCGCCCTCATTGGGATCGAGACGTGAAGGGTTGCGAACCGCATCGCCGTCATTTGGACTTTTAAAATTTTTCATACAATCCATAGCGTTCCCACGAGTAGTAGGGTATTAAACGATCCACCCCCACAGAGCCCTTGTGTGGAGGCAAGGTGGAATCACCGCTGTGCCCTGTGACCACCAACACATGCACCCTCCGTTTTTGACCAGCTTACCCTCTGGCCGCGAATCCCTCAGCACGGGTCGGTTTACACCTTGGATCGGGGGTTATATTTCGGAGTTTTCCTTCTCCTAGATAAGTTGCAGCGCAATGCTTACGAGGCTCATCTCCCCATGTTATATTTCGGAGTTTTCCTTCTCCTAGATAGGTTGCAGCACAATGCTAACGAGGCCTATCTCCTCGGGTTATATTTCGGAGTTTTCCTTCTCCTAGATAGGTTGCAGCCCAATGCTAACGAGGCCTATCTCCTCGGGTTATATTTCGGAGTTTTCCTTCTCCTAGATAGGTTGCAGACCAATGCTAACGAGGCCTATCTCCCCGACCGACTAACAGATAATTACTATATAATTATCCATAGGAAGGATTTGATTCAAATAATTATACGGAAAAATCTTATTATCAATTTTACTGTGTGGTAGCGGCTACGAATACTATCAACCCTTACATTGCTTGCTACCTTGCTAGTGGATGTCGATATCGACCTGGGCCTACGACACCTCATGCCGTACGGTCAATAATTCTATTCTCAAGTAGGTTTGACGTGAGACAGGCGTTTGGTCATAAAACTATTATCTAATACTACTCATCATTCTCTTACTCTTATCCCAATTCTTTGGGGTCGATACAGTAAGTACTCTTCTTTCATAGTACATATTGTAAAAGTTATTGGCAATAGTTTTATGACCGGCTGCCTGCCAGACGTCAACCCTCTTTGGGAATGTAATTGTTGATCAAACGGCATCAGATGGAGTTGGCCCAGGTTGTTATAAGGCTCTTTTATTACGATATCCATGAGCACAGTAAGGGTTGGTAGTATTCTAAGCCGCTACCATACAGCAATCTATCATCAATTTATCTAATACTACTGTATAACTAAAAAACAAAAAATAATAAATCTAGTAAAGTATAAATAGTAACAATAAAAAGAAAGACAGAAATAAAAATAAGCAACATAGCAAGTATAACTATACATACATATCATCACGCCATATCCCTTGCAGGGTAGGCAGAGAGAACAGAGTGCCAGAGAACTCTATCTTTGCATACTTCACTCGCTTCCTCAACATTCATAATTCTCTTCATACACGCTCGCCGGTTTCGGAGACTCTTGAGTCCACCTTCCTTCAGTACATGACCGATATGGTCTAGGTAGGTTAGTCTCGGTCTCCCCCGGTACCTACATCCTTCCACTTTGGCATTGTATATCTTCTTGACCAGACGTTCGTTCGGCATTCTTTCCACATGTCCGAACCATCGGAGCATTCTCTTTCGCATCTTTACACCAATACTCTCTTTCATACCTACTCGCTCTCTTACGTCGTCGTTACGAATGCGGTCGGTCAGCCTAACTCCACAGATTTTCCGCAGAGATCGCATTTCGACCGCATTAATTTTACTATCATACTCTTTTCTGCATACCCAACTCTCGCTTCCATACAGTAATGTTGGGACAAGCACTGCGTTATGTATTGCTACACGTGCCTTCTGGCTGAGGTGGTGGCTGCCGAGAAGTTGCCCCAACGCTCCGTTCACTCTATTTCCCGCATTCACTCTTCGTTCTATATCAGTGGTGTACCTTCCATCTCGGCTAAATCCACATCCAAGATATACAAATTCATCCACTTGCTCTAGTACATCATTACCTATTGTTACTCTTACATCTGTTCTGGTTTTATCTCTTTCAAAGACCATTATTTTGGTTTTGCTCACATTCACGCGTAGACCCCTTTTCTTACAATCTTCTATCATTGTGTCTACTAGGGTCTGCAGGGCAGTCGCTGACTGTGCCAGCAGGACTGCATCATCTGCATAAAGCAGAGCAGTGACCACTGAGTCGCCTATCTGGACTCCCACATTCATATCGTTCAACCTTTGGAGACATTTATCCAGATATATGATAAACAGCCTGGCTGACAGAATGCACCCCTGCTTAACGCCGATATTAACGTCAAACCAAGGCGACATTCCATCATCCAGCCGCACACAGGCTCTACAGCCCATGTAACTGGACTGCACAGCCTGTAGCAGTTTACCGCTAATATCATACTCCGGTAAAATGTCCCAAAGTTCCTTTCGTACAACCGTGTCAAATGCTCTCTCCAGATCCACAAAACTGCAGAAAACTTTCTGACCTAGAGCCAGATGCTTCTCGACAATGTTGCGCAGAGAAAACACTTGATCCATGCATCCCCTTCCACTCCTGAAACCTCTTTGTGCCTCACATAGTAAAGCATCGGACACCATCCTCATTCTCCTTTCAATAATTTTACCATACACTTTTGCTGCCAAACTGGTCAAGCTTATGGCTCTGTAATTTGCGCAGTCATAACGTGAACCCTTGTTTTTAAACAAAGGTACGATGACTGCGCTATTTCAGTCCCCGGGAACCATTCCCGAGCTCCAACATAAATTGAGGAGCAACAGGAATGCCTCCCAGACACAGGAGCCACCAATCTTGATCATCTCGGCAGACACCATATCAATGCCCGCTGCCTTACCATTTTTTAAACTTCTTATCGCCCATTCAACTTCATCAATACTGATGCCATTGCAGGTCGCTGTTGTCGAATGTTGATCTACTAAACCACATGCGACACCGGCGCCAACCGTAGCATCCGCACATATATCGCCAAAATATTCACTCCATCGGCTTAACACGTCTTGTGTTTGTGTAAGAATGTCTCCACCTTTAGACCTTATTTTATTCATTCTGAAGGCTGACCAACCACCCCAAGACTTTTTCACCTACCTCCAAAAGAGTTTGGTGTTACCCTCGAAGTTTTTAGTTAGCCTATCTTCTGCACTCATACTTGCTCTATCACGTTTCTCTTTCACTAAGGCCTTGGTGTCATTCTTACATTGCCGATATATTTCTTTCTTCTGTTAAGTCATACTGTCATTCAGATTCAAAGAAAAGACATAGTCCAGCCACGCTTTCTTCTTTTACTCTACGGAAACTGCCACTTACGCATCCCACCATGCATCACCATTTGTTTTTCTATGCTTCTTTGAACTTCCACATACTTCTTTCGCTGTATCTACCATACTCTCTTCCAATACTCTCCAGCATTCTTCAATGTCCGATTGCGGCTAGCTTGAGATAGTGGTCCGTATCGACTGTGGGGCCCCTGTAGGCTCTTGCGTCCAATATTTTGCTTCGGAGGCGACTGTCTACCAAAATCAATTCTATTATACTTTTCTGTTCATTCCTTCTCCATGTATATATATGGATGTCCTTATGTTGGAATAATATGTTTGACACAATAAGGTTTCGCTCCATGCATACATCCGCTATGAGCCTACCTGCATCGTTCACTCTATTATCACCAAATGGACCAAGTACGTCCTCATAGTCGGGACGCTTGGTCCCACCCATCCGTTCAAATCTCCGCATACAATCACGCGTTCACTGGTTTCTGCCATATCCAGAACTTCCCTAACATTATCCCAAAACTTCTCTAGGTCTGATGCCACCGAGGATCCTACGGGAGCATATGCTACAACCATGAATACCTTGGTGACACTTATACTATAGACACTAGTATAACACTATACTATATATATAGACACTAGTATAACTATGATTTGGCTGTATGGGTTTTCATTCCTTTTGCCATTCAGTTGAGGTTTCATTCAGTTGAGGTGTTATTAAAGTAAATTATAGGTTTCTTGTATATATTTCAACAAGTTTTTGATTGGTTTAATTCGTAATTAAATACGATAGGTGTTATTGAAGTCGTATTATATGAATTTTATTTTTATTTGTTATATTTATTTCGTATTATTCGTCTAATTATGCCATAATTACTATTGCAACTATGTAATTTGAGGCTTATAGTTTTTTTATTGTTATTTTTATATTTGTTGTACTCCTGAGGCTCCATCGCTGCATTTACTATAGATCTAAAACTAAGCTCAGATCAGTCTTGTTGATGAATTTGATTTGCATAGAAAAAAATAATAAAAGCTCTGTTGACAGTTCTCTGCCTACAGCCGTGGGCCGGTCAGTCCGGGGTAGTACCACACTCTCACAGAAGATCGACCCCTGAGCAGTGCCAATATGCTGCTGTGCTTCGTTCGGTGAGTGAGAGAACCGGAAGCCCAACTTTCTGTGTGGGGTTGGAATTATTAGCAGGCAGCGGTACAGCTATACATCTGGTTTTGCAAAGATCCATGGGCGGCAGTAACACTAAGGTACCGTCAGATGTGCTGCTTGCCACCAAGAAGAACAAAAAGAAAAAGATGTTATTGCCTTTCTAATTGATTTTGATTTCATTTCTTTTTTATGTTTATGGTTAAGATATAAGGTTCGACTTCCATGCAGGACAATGCGTCGCAAATATGATGTTCTAATTAGACCTAACTTTGTCTGGCTGTAATTTGTATCCGTTAATTGAATCTTTCTAAAATCCCCCACAGTACAAGTGTGCTTCAGCTCAGGGTTTTGCTATAAAAAGAAGAATTATAAAAATCTCATACGCACAAAGAAATATGTTGAGCGGCATCATACCTACAATACTGGGTGTTCAAATCAAATCATTTATTGAGCATAATTAATAAGCGTACTTTTTTTTTAAGACTAATAATTCTTGTACTACGGGGGACTTTTTAAACATATAACTAAACGGACACAAATTTTCGTCCAGACTCGGAACAACAATTTGTGGATCAAAGAAAGAATTGTGCCACATGGGTATCCGTGGATCCGTGACTCTGGCATGGTAAATCGGTAGCACTACGCCATCTGTGCAGTCCTCGTCGTCTTACATAGTTATGGTCAATTTTACATTTCGTTTGAAATTAAATATAATCTACCACCGGATAGGGGCGTGGCCACAAGCTGACTGGAACTGGTAGGAAATTCAGCGGTATTTTCATTTTTTTTAACTACTTCATTTAAATAAAATTGTATTTATAAGTTTCGCAAGTATTAGCTCCTAGGAGACACTTCAAATAAAGTTAAATTTCCTATTAAAGATATAATACAAAAGACAAAAATATATGGCTGAACCAGATCCCATAAACGGCATCCGATCAGTAGTTAAATACTAGAGCAGCCATCACTCTTCTAAACTACACTAGAGGAAAGGAAGGATCCACTCTACATAACTACCACAAGCTGAGACCTTTTTATTGAACATGACAAAACTATAGACTATAAAGTAGAGAAAGAAAGCTGAAACAATAAACTCTATCTTCGTTCACTACTTAAACCACTATGGCATATGTGTACTCATGATATAACATAAGACTTTTATTAATAAATATCATGTAATTTAGTACAATTTTTAACTCAAGGTTATTAAATGGTAATGAATATTTTACAAAGAATTACATAGCATTTAAAAGGTTAATAAAAAAAAGTATGTGTTATAAAGGTCATACGGAACGAATAATTTTGTAATAAAATCATCGACTATGGAATTTATATTGGAAACCTTTCTATATCTTCATTGTTTTTTTTTGTCATGCTTAAAAAAAGTAAATTATTTGTTTGAAATAAAACTATTTTACAGATTCTATCGCTATTTTATTTGATTTTTAATTTTCCAACGTTTCGAACACTTTACAGCGTTTGTAGTTACAGGAGAACTGTATACAGGGTGTTAGTGGACCACTCCCGAAAACAAAGACAGGTATCCCTACTAGTCCTACTTGTAATGAAAGGCTAGTAAAAACATCGATTCGGATAAAAAAAAATTTTTTTCACCACGCGAGGTGGTTGAACTCTTGAACATATGATCGTAAGTTTTGAATAGATTGTGTCTTTTATCATCTGATTAAAGTTACGTATTGTTTATGGAATTATCATTACACGGCACTGTCCTAATACGTTGGAATGTCAAAAAAAACATAAAATTCGTTGTGAATAAAAATTTTTGGAGTTTACTCCTTAAGAATCGATTTTCATATAAGGCGCCCGGTATGAGAATAATTTGAGAAGTAAAATCTAGTGATCGAATGACCTCGTTACGTTTTTAGTGCGCAACCTATTCTGCGCACCTTTCAATTTCTGACGTGAGATAATACTTCACTGAACAGTTTTAATAAATGTAAATAAAAATATATATATTATTTTTAGTCAAATGAGCTTTTTTTACGCCTGTTTTACGATTATCAAAATCGTACTTAAGGAGTGAACTCCAGTCGTGCGTCGGAGCTGACACACACACTTTTTTTTATTTCATCTGAATCGGTTTTTTTATCATTACAAGTAGGACTAGTAGAGTCACCTGTTTTTGTTTTCGGGAGCGGTCCACATTCATCCTGTATATGAACGCTTTAAAGTGTTCGAAACGTCGGGAAATTAAAAATTAAATACAAATAGTTTTGAAAAACTAAAAAAATGATTTTTTTTATGGCCACCATTTTTAACGAACCTGCAGTAAAGAAATAATCCTTGTATTGACTTTACAAACGTACAATTAACGCAAATAAATTACTTCCAGACTCTAGAACAATACTTTGTGGCTTGCACAAAGTATTAATCCATATAAGAACAGAAGTCATTGTACTGGCAGAGACGGTCGGTATCTTAAACAATACATCTGTGCAATCAGATTTCAAATGTATTATATTTCATACTAGCGACCCGCCCTCGCTTCGCTTCAGTTACGTTAATTCAGTTGTGTTGTTTACTTTTCCTACATAGAATTCCTTTCGAAGAAGGAATTTCTTAAAACCCTACTTCATCTGACCTTTATAGGCCAGAAAGGAAGTCTACACCAAATTCGAAGTCTGTAGGGCCAGTATATGGAAATGTAGATTTTTTGCTCCTCTCTTCGCCGTGCGAGCTGGCCACCGGTACCCGATCTTTGTCTTCGGTGGCCCGCCCATCTTGAGCATATAGACATTTATGCCATGGCGGACTTTTTTGTAGGCATATATAAGATATACTCGCACAATTCCACTACACTACCAAAACTTTTGGGCCCCGAGCTCGAACGCGAGGCGGCTGCGCGACCCGGTTGAATCACAGGCGGCGCGGCGACACGAAAATAATTTCGTTGCGCATTATTTTGATTTTGCTATATCTCTTAAGGTATTAATTTAATTTCGGGCTGGGCGTAATCTGTTACGCCGACGACACGCTCGTCACAGCCCGCGGTGGGACGCTGGAGGAGGCGGCAAGCCTGGCGACTCTCGGCACCGAAGAGATCGTCAGGCGGATCGAGGCGCTGGGGTTGAGGGTGGCCCTGGACAAGACGGAGGCCCTCTTGTTCCATGGGCCCCGCATGAGTCCTCCCATCGGCGTTTCGATCACCGTAAATTCGATTGACATCAGCATCCGGGCCCATATGAGGTATTTGGGCCTGGTGCTCGACGGGCATTGGTGGTTTCGGGAGCATTTCCGCAGGCTCACTCCGCGGCTCGTCGGCGCGGCGTCCGCCCTTTCGTGGCTTATGCCGAACGTGGGCGGACCGAGCGCTACGTGCCGAAAGCTGTACTCGGGGGTCGTCCGATCGATGGACCTGTACGGCGCACCGGTGTGGGCGGGATCCCTGACCGTCCGACTCAGGGCTCTTTTATGACGACCACAGAGGGCCATGGCGGTCAGGACCGTACGCGGGTACCGCACGGTGGCGACGGAGGCAGCGTGCCTGTTGGCCGGGACGCCCCCGTGGGACCTGGAGGCGGAAATGCTCGCCGATTTATATCGGCGGGTGTCGGGGGTGCGAGCGGAGGGCGGTGTGGTCTCACTGAGGGAACTCACCGCCTGGCGCGTCGACGCCCGCCGAGACGTCATAGCTCGTTGGGCAGTCCGGCTGGAGAGGCCTCGGTTCGGTGTGCGGACTGTGGAGGCCTTCCGGCCGGTGCTGATGCAGTGGTTGGAACGGCGGCACGGGGTGCTCTGCTTCCGACTGGTGCAGGTTTCGACGGGGCATGGATGCTTCGCCAAATACCTGTACACGGTCGTCAGGAGGGAGAGTACACCGTCCTGCCACCACTGCGATTGCGACGAGGATACGGCGCAGCATACGCTCGAGGCTTGTGCCGCTTGATCAGGGCAGCGCCGTGACCTCGTCATAATCATCGGTGCCGACCTGACGCTGCCGACCATCGCCAGGGCGATGCTCAACACCATCAGGAACTGGGACGCGGTCGCAGCCTTCTGCAAGGCAGTAGTCTCGCGGAAGGAGGCGGCGGAGCGCGTGCGCCAGGAGCGTCTCCTCAACGACGCGAACTGCCGCCGGCGACTGGGGCGGCGTAGGTGCGATTACCTGCGCCTGATGCCGCCCTAGCCGAGGCCGCGGGTGACTGGACCGGGGAATTAGTCCGTCACCCGCCGAGAGGCTGACCGCGCGAGGAGGGACCGATGTCCGGCCCGAGGGGGGGACGTCGCTCAAGGGGAGGATACCTCTCAGGGGGTATTCCGTCGGGCCGGCCACTGACGACAAGTTCACGCTGCTCCAGTGGCCGGTCCAACGACGTAGGCGAGGTTCGTGGGTGGGTTACGGGTATGCGTGCGTACGCCCCTCTGTCGCCCCGGACGGAGTGGTGCGAGAAGAACGCCGACCATAACCCACCCCCTAAAAAAAAAAAAAAAAAAAGGTATTGATTTAATTTGCATGGTCTGAAGGAAAAAAAATATCTTCATGAAATGCTCAAGCCAACTAATGTATTTAATATGATAAGGATTAATACAGTATTTGTGTAAATAGCTTTTCAATTATCGTTTTATAATAGGCCATTTTTTAAAGTATTAAAATGGATATAGTATGTTATCCTTAAGAGATAGATATATACCATCCCGGATTTTTTTGTAGGCCTTTTTAAGCTGTATAATACTGTAGTACTTTATTTTGATCTATTTCGTAGGGTTCAGCCAGCGTTTGCAATGTAAGCGCAAAATAATGTGTTTATTTACGACATCACATTAGAAACCTCTAAAATTATCAGTATTTCTCCACTATTTAATGGATGTTATTATACATCTAAACCTTCCTCTTCAATCACTCTATCTATTAAAAAAAAACCATATCAAAATCCGCGTTGCGTAGTTTTAAAGATTTAAGCATACAAAGGGATATAAGGACAGAAAAAGCGACTTTGTTTTATACTATGTAGTGATTTCAAAAGTCAAGTTATATTTCAAATGTGATACTCGCGTAAACATCAGAAATCATTATAATTAATTATCTGGTTATAAATTTACGTGCAAATAATGTAATTGCAAGCTAAGAAAATATAGAAATAAAACTGAATCTACACATGTGGCTAGCGTAGTATAAGTACGAATATTTCTCTGCTAATGTAAAAGAGGCTTGAGCCCAGGAGTGAGATTTATATGTATGATAATATTATTCTATAAGTGCAGTGTGAGAAAATACAGTCATTTTTAGTTTTGAAAAGTCCTTGATTTTCATATGTCGAGAGTAGAGCATCACCTCAAGGCTTCGCTTATGAGGCGTGCAATAGGCAAAAAATAATATAGATTCTTTATACCTGTTAATAAATCATTAAAGACAATAAAATAAAGCAATAAAAATAAACCAAATAATTATAACCTGCATTTGGTGGAGCAAAAACAAAAAAAAAACACAATTTCTTAATTTGTTATGTTCGGCTGCTAATTTTGAACTTCAGGGACTCGAGTAAAAAACCTAAAGCTAGCTTGAGTAAAAAATAGAATAAACCAGTCATTCCAAACCTTGCCGTTCGATTAATTTTGGAATAACGTAATAATTATGTACCTTCTATTATTTATTGCTTATATCTGCAAAATAAATTGCGGGTAGTTTTAATTTGAATACATCTCTTAAGGCTGCAACCGTACTTATTATGGGGGCTTATCACACTAAATGCTCAGGTCATAGCCGCCAATAAAAAAATAAGATTCGTTTTAAATTGAAAAAATAAAAATTATATTAATAATAGTATAATATACATATTGTTTGAAATAAAACTATTATTACGGATTCTGTCACATTTATATTTGTTTATTAATTTTCCGGCGTTTCGAAAACTTTACAGTGATCATGGTCACGGAATGAAACATCAGAAATCATTTATACATACCGTTGCCGGCAGTTCACGTCTTGCTAATAGTTAATAATTGCAAAGACCTTCTTGGTTGGATATTGGAAATGTTATTGGTAATAGTTTTATGACAAACCACCTGCTTGACGTCAAACATCCTTGGGAATGTAATTGTTGCCCAAACAGCATCAGGTAAAGTTGGCCCAGTTCAATATGAAACTCTTAGTCATCTTTCACGACATCCACAATCAAACGAAGGGTTGTGTTATTATAAAATGATAAGTTGTAGAATTAAAACTGACATCTTGACTCATTACTATTTATAACTTGAAGAGTTTTGGCGCGAATATGGAAATGTCATGTCACGCTCTTGTATTATATTCATTTCTTTTGTGTTTTGTAGTGTTATATTGTATAATTTTGCTGGTATTTTATGGAATATGATGCAGTTAAATTACTGAAATGTAGTGAATATGGTATAATAGTGGTTCAGTGTTGGCAAAATGTTAATCTGATTAACGATTAAAAAATTATTCACAACTTTTTCGCTTAAAATTAATTTAATCGTAATCAAAAAATTGTGGATTATTATTATTAATCGTTAATCACGATTAAAAATGTGTGATTAAAACAGTTGAAGCAAGTCCAAAAATAAAAAGGTAGATAATCACATTTTCAATTTGAATATTTATGAAAAACATAGCTACAATGGAACAGTTATTATAATTAATCCCAATGATCCCTATGATAAACGTGAAGGATTGTGAGGGTTTATAGATGTTTGTGTCTCTTTCACGCAAAAACTGCTGAATGAATTTTGATGAAACTTGACAGTAATATAGCTTATACAATCAGAATAACAAATATACTACAAATTATAACGATATCGTGTTTATAAAGATACATTGCCCAAATTATAACAATAGGTATAACAAAAATCTGGGCATTTGTGAGCTCTAGGTCGGAGCCGCGATCACTGTCAGCGATATAAAAATTTAGTATTTTAAATATTTTAAAAATTATACAGTTAAATTATTAAAATTACATCTCATAATAACCTATTTCTCACATAATTAGTGTGATATTTTGTGAGACTTAGGTAAATTTAGCATGATTGCAATTTAATTACTTTGTTACACATCACGTATCTTCATCGAACATCTACTTTAGAAGCTTTTAGCTTAAAATATAGGTAAAGATGTTTAATTTGTTTAATCAAATTAACGATTAACAATTAGTGATTGATTTTTTAATCGTGATTACGATTAATATTTTTTTTTTTTTTTTTTTTTTTTTTTTATTGTCTACGGTGACAAACGAGCAAACAGCACACCTGATGGTAAGTAATGCTGTTGCACATGGACCCAGCAACACCAGGGGTACAGCCAGGCCGCTGCCTACCGTGAAGGAAGAGCTCTTCTTAAACCTCGTTTGAAGAAGGACATGTCATAGCGCTCGGGAAACACAGCAGCAGGTAGTTCATTCCAGATCTTGCATGTACGTGGGAGAAATGATCGCTGAAAACGTACGGTCGAGGACCATATCGTTTCCAGGTGAAATGAATGAACCCTGCTACGGTGTCAAGTGGTACGGTGGTAAAATGGTGACGGTGGTACCAAGTCAAACACTTGGCTCTCTCTATTTTAATTCAGATTAATTTAATCACGATTAAGTTTGTTCGCGATTAAGTTTAATCCGATGAAAAATAATCAAATTAAGTAATCGATTGAAAAATTAATCGATTAATGACAAATCTGTAGTGGTTAATGTGTATTTTCGTGTTTATCCAAAATTCCCAACGAATCTATTAGTTTGGTTATCAGCGCCCAATTAATGGTAACGACTTGACTTACTGTGACAGTGTGACTATCATGGACTAATTATAATTTGAAGAAATGATTAATAATATATGAAGAAAATTAATACGGAAGACAAGGCAGTAAGGTCGACTGACTATAGCCTGCCCATAAGGGCGATACATTATAAAAAAAAAACTTGATTTGCATAATCCTTAAATATAAACAATGTAAATGACCGCCATTTAGAGCATTTTGATATTGTTTTGGGCCTTTTATGATTGTTGAATCAGATCTTTGACTAGTTTGAGAGAATCACTATCACCATAAGAATTTTCCTTCGATACTTCACCACTTTTCTTATTATATGTCTTTTTTTAATATCACTTTTACGATTTTTCGACTTTATGATTTGTCTTTTCTTCGGAAACAATAGTTTTTTGAAACGATACTTTATAGCTTTTTTGTATCTTTAATACTCGTCTGAGTAACGTGATACAGTAGGTCAACTTACCTCCTATTATAGAGGAGGCTCAACTCCAGCATACTCGTGTTATGATGGACCATATAAAGTCACTGTAATCTTTTCACTTTATTAATACAACAGTAAAAAAATATTATTACCAATTTCATTTAAATTTCGTTTATAATAAATTAATTTGTCAATATATAATATTTATTTTTAATATAAATTTGACTGCACAGATGGCGTAGCGGTTAAAATAATTTTTCTTTTTTTGCGGTAGGCTATGAATGTGGTCTCGCCCTGCCAAATCAGTCCGGGGCGACAGAAGAGGCGGTGCGTGACCCCATAGACCCACAATGCAAAACTCCTTTCTTCGCCGTGCGACCGGGCCACCGGTATCCGATAATTGTCTTCGGTGGCCCGCCCGGCGGTTTACCCTCGCGGGTTTCTCTCGTGCGGTTAAAATACCTTTCGTTCCAGTGGCGTGGGTTCGATTCCCACCAGGACAATACTTTGTGCGATCCACAAACTGTTGTTGTTCTAAGTAATTTGTATGTTAATAATATATATCTAAAGTCTCCCTCATTATTACGTTAGTGCAGAGTGCTGTAATAAAAACAAAAAAAACACAAAGAAAAAAATATAAACTAACATATTATGTCAATGATGATTTCATACGAATTTGTTATGACAATAGTGATAGTTACTTGCGGTTATTGAGTCAATAACGATATGCCAAAACATTCGAATAATACTATTATATGTTGCCCTATTCGCAAAATATATTTAAAAAATATAGCTTACGTATTATTCAAAGTTTTAGATATATACTTCAAAGTAAGGAAATTATTTTATCTGTAAGCCATACAAATTAATTGATTACAGCGAAAAAATAAATCTTATCTAATAAATAAGTAACTGGGACTATAATGGTAGGCAGCGGCCTAGCTATAGCCTTGGTATATATATTATTGTAATATGCAAAGGTCCATGGGTAGCAGTGACATTTACCATCAGGTGTACTGCTTGCTCGTTTACCACCATAAGCAATAGAAAAAAAAATAAGATGGAGTTTACTCCTTAAGTACGATTATCGAAACAGGCGCAAAAAAAGCTCATTTGACTAAAAATAATATATATATTTTTATTTACATTTATTAAAACTGTTCAGTGAAGTAGTATCTCACGTCAGAAAGTGAAAGGTGCGCAGAATAGGTGGCGCACCAAAAACGTAACGAGGTCATTCGATCACTAGATTTTACTCCTCAATATTTTCTCATACTGGGCGCCTTATATGAAAATCGATTCTTAAGGAGTTACATACATACTTACATATCATCACGCCATATCCCTTGCAGGGTAGGCAGAGAGAACAGAGTGCCAGAGAACTCTATCTCTGCATACTTCACTCGCTTCCTCAACATTCATAATTCTCTTCATACACGCTCGCCGGTTTCGGCGACTCTTGACTCCACTTTCCTTCAGTACATGACCGATCTGGTCTAGGTAAGTTGGTCTCGGTCTCCCTCGGTACCTACATCCTTCCACTTTCGCACTGTATATCTTCTTAACCAGACGTTCGTTCGGCATTCTTTCCACATGTCCGAACCATCGGAGCATTCCCTTTCGCATCTTAACACCAATACTCTCTTTCATACCTACTCGCTCTCTTACGTCGTCCTTACGAATGCGGTCGGTCAGCCTAACTCCACAGATTTTCCGCAGAGATCGCATTTCGACCGCATTAATTTTACTTTCATACTCTTTTCTGCATACCCATTCTTAAGGAGTTAACTCCAAAAAAAAAAAAACTTAAAAAAAAATGTGTGAGGTTAAAATATGGTGCTCATATCTGTTTATAATGCATCAAACATGATACTGCAGCACTGATATTCTGAGGTCGGTTACAGGTAACGAGGCATGTGCAATAAAGTCGCGGCGATGGAGCAAAAAATATATTCTCAAAAAAAAAAAACAGTAAATGGTTTAAAAAATATATATATGAATTTTGCGATGTGGTGACAGGGTAAGAATACAATTCACCATTCTCTGACTTACCCGTGGATGACCGTGAGAGTCGACTAAGGGATTTAAAACGCATATAACATCTATGCAAGAAAAGGAAAACTCAATACAAAATCCTATACCAACACGTCTGACCTGCATGCTATAGTAGGTCATTTTCCTTCTCAATATGTAGGAGGCTCGAGTCCAACAGTGCTACATATATGAGCCGAGATGATAAATGAAAATGATGACAGAAAATACAATTCAACAGTCATTGTTTTGCTCGTGAATGCTCTAAAAGTAAATAAGAAAAGATGGATGGATTGCGTGAAGCATGATATGAATAGAAAGGGAGTGAATGCAGAGATGACATCGAATAGGATTGAGTGGAAGAAAAGGACATATTGCGTCGACCATAAGTAATTGGGATAAGAGAAGGTAATGATGACGAATGATCGACTCGATTCGACAAGTAACAAAGTTAGTATTTTTTTTAAACTACATTACACTAGGACCAGGGACTAAGATTTGTATTGCGGGGAATTTACAAATATTTAATTAAAGAATACAAATTACACCCAGCCTCAGATACATATATATGAATGAATTTCTGAAACGGCTCCAACGATTTTCATGAAATTTAGCATGCGGCGAGTTTTTGGGCGCGATTAATCTATCTAGCTAATTTTCATTTAAAGAAAATATTGATTAGTTAATATTTTCAGGCGAAAAAATAATAATTTTTCATTGGCTGAAAACTATTAAAATTTGAATGTAAATTTTGACGTTGTCATTAAAAATAGACATAGCTCAATTGGAAATTGAAACATTCTAAGCAGGGCCGGTTCGGATTCTTTTTTTCTCTCTTTATTATTATGTTTTAACTTTTCATTAATTTTATTATTATTTATATTATATTTAAATAAATATTTTTGCTGTGTGGTAGCGGCTACGAATACTACCAACCCTTACTTTGCTCGTGGATGTCGTAAAAGACGACTAAGAGCCTCATAACGACCTGGGCCAACTCCATCTGATGCCCTTTGGTCAACAATTACATTCCCAAACAGGGTTAACATCTGGCAGGCGGCCGGTCATAAAACTATTGCCAATAACTTTTACAATATGTATTATGAAAGAAGAGTACATATTGTATCGACCCCGAGTAATTGAGATAAGAGTAGGAGAATGATGATGATATTTAAATAAATATTCCAAAACAAATGAGAATACCGGTAATCCATATATTAAATTAATAATACGTATGTTATGAATAACACGTGTAAAATAGCGAACATACTTGTATATGGTATTATACCAAATGGTATAGTGAATGGAATTTTTCGCTTACCTATCGTGTAATATCATTAACTTAATGCTAGTGCATTTTAATTGCCTACATCTTTATCACGCCCCATTCCTTTAACAGTAATGTGTATGATAGTTAGAAATTAATAGTTGGTAATTAACCCCATGCTCCATACATCTGATGCTTCCATAGTTTATAGAGAATTTTATATCCTCTTTTTTTATAATAGATTACAAGTGACCCAATAGCCTCTCATCATCATCATCTCAGCTCATATACGTCCCACTGCTGGGCTCGAGCCTCCTCCACACCAGGAAAGAAATTGATCTACTATACCACGCTGGTCAGACGTGTTGGTAAAGAGTTTTACTTCGAGCCTTCCTTTTCTTGCATAGATGTTATATGCATATTTTATTCCTTAGTCGTCTTTTACAATTACCCACGGGTAAGATAGGGGGTGGTGAATGGAATTTTTACTCCGTCACCACATGAAAATAAAATAGATTTTCTTTGATAGTGTGAGATATTGGGTCAAATTTTGTCCTGGGTAGGAATTAAAACCACGGCACTGGAACGAAAGGTATCATAGCCATTACACCATCTGTGCAATTAAACATGCAAGTAGTACAATTGATGGTAAGTGTTTCTGCCGCTCATGGACATTTGCAATCATCATCATCACAGCCCATAAACGTCCCACTATTGAGCTCGGGCCTCCTCCGTAATGGGAGAGAAATTAACCTACTATACCGCGCTGGTCAGACGTGTTATTATAGAGTTTTGTTTCGAGTTTTCCTTCTCTCGCATAGATGTTATATGTGTTTTATATCCCTTAGTCGTCTCGTACGATCACCCACGAGTAAGGTATGTGATGGTGAATAGTATTCTTACTTCGTCACCACACAAAAAATTTGAATTTGATTTGAAAACATTTGCAATACTAACCCAAAACCAAAAAGTTGAGCTGCGGCTCTCTCGCTCTACGAACGAAGCGCAACAGCTCAGACGTCAATTTGGGTGTAATTTGTTTGCGTTAATTGCATGTTTGTAAAGTCCCCCCAATACAAGGTTTATTTCTTTAGTACAGGGCGATATGTATAAAATAAAAATAAATAAATAAAAAAACAGAGTATGGTACTACCCCAGACGGATCGGTCCGTGGCTGTAGACAGGAAACCGTAACACTATTGCTCAAACACTACAAAAAAATACCTAACACTACCATTACTAATCAAAAATAATTATGATTACAGTAAATTGGAAACTTAAAAACCATCGTGTAATAATTATTATTAATTTGCAAATAAGTTTAATTATTTATCTTTAATTTTAAAAAATAACATCACGACATCATTATCGTCATCATCTCAGCTTATAATAGTCCCACTGTTGGGCTTGAACCTCCTCCTTAATGGGAGGGTAATTGATCTACTATCACGGTGGTCAGATGTTTTGGTACAGGGTTTTGTAACAAGTTTTCCTTCTCTCGCATAGATGTTATATATGTTTTATATCGCTTAGTCATCTAGTAGATCACCAACGGGTAAGACAGGTGGTGGTTAATTGTATTCTTACTCCGTTACCGCACGGAAATATCACGGACTAAAGAATTAATGAACATCAAGGACACATACGCACGCGCCAATATACATATAAACCATCACAAATATATTAAAGCCACTTCAAGAAACCTTGAGTTATATAATATCAATATAATAATCAAAATACAAAACATAAAATAATAAAAAAAATAAGTGATAACTTTTAACTGGTCATAGTATAAAATTGAGTCGTTTGAGAGGTAGCCTCTAAGTGAGTGATATTAAGCTTAATGCACAGATAAATCAAAGATAGATTTCTCTACTAAAATCAGTAGCCGACTAAAATTAGTGAAGACTATTTTTTTTAATAAGATGTAAGAGTAACAATAGGTAATGATGTACAAGAGCAAGTGGATGAATTTGTATATCTTGGATGTGGATTTAGCCGAGATGGAAGGTACACCACTGATATAGAGCGAAGAGTGAATGCGGGAAATAGAGTGAACGGAGCGTTGGGGCAACTTCTCGGCTGCCACCACCTCAGCCAGAAGGCACGTGTAGCAATACATAACGCAGTGCTTGTCCCAACATTACTGTATGGAAGCGAGAGTTGGGTATGCAGAAAAGAGTATGAAAGTAAAATTAATGCGGTCGAAACGCGATCTCTGAGGAAAATCTGTGAAGTAAGGTTGACCGACCGCATTCGTAACGACGACGTAAGAGAGCGAGTAGGTATGAAAGAGAGTATTGGTGTAAAGATGCGAAAGGGAATGCTCCGATGGTTCGGACATGTGGAAAGAATGCCAAACGAACGTCTGGTTAAGAAGATATACAATGCGAAAGTGGAAAGATGTAGGTACCGGGGGAGACTGAGACTAACCTACCTAGACCAGACCGTTCATGTACTGAAGGAAGGTGGAGTCAAGAGTCTCCGAAACCGGCGAGCGTGTATGAAGAGAATTATGAATGTTGAGGAAGCGAGTGAAGTATGCAAAGATAGAGTTCTCTGGCACTCTGTTCTCTCTGCCTACCCTGCAAGGGATATGGCGTGATGATATGTATGTATGTATGTACTATTTTTTTTTAAGATTTAAACTATACACTTTTTATATAACTAACTATTCATTTAACTATACTTTATAAGATTGTAGAACTCAATAATGTAATTCCTTGCACTTCAATATATGTTGTTGTGTATGTGATTGTAAACTTTAAGAATTACTGTCAAATTATTGAGAAAAATAATAAAAAAGAATGTTTCTTCTCAATCTAAATATGTCTCAAAAATATCAGCAATAAAATAAATTTAAACTGAAACCCAAGTACGAGAAATCACTATCTAAAAGCATATAACATAAAAAAACTAAACAAGTACCCCTAGAGTCAAAATGATAGATGCTAAATTTGGACTGGAGAGAAAGAAAAATCTTTTCGAAGTTTTCTGATTATGCTAGTACAATAATATTCATATAGTATATAGTTAAAGAGGGAAAAGGTAATATGTGAATTTTTACAAAAGGCAATACTAATTTAAACTGATCTGTGACCTTCTGTGTTGTATGTTGTAGGTTTGATTTCCATCTAGTTATAAATATATTTTGAGATAATGAAAATGGCAAAGTTATTACATCAAAAAGGGAAAAATAATAAAATATAGATTTAAACCAAAAGAAGACCCATGGTGGTCTTTGAAGTTATTTAAAAATATATGTACGATTTATTAATAAGTTAATTGGGTGAATTTAGTCTATCTTTATGACTGAAGAGATAAAGTCCATGACAATGTTATAAAAATTTGAACAACTACCTACATATTTATAGAAAATGATAATTAAATGCCGCATGTTTCTATCAGAAAACAATAAATTGCATTTCAAATTATCGATTGCAAAGCATTACCAACATTATAAAAACAAGTTTCTTAATAACGCCTAATTAAAACACAAACTGTTCTCAAACAGGTTGTAAAACAATGGGGTTTACTTACCAGTCATTATGAAGTCCATTTTGACACAATTTATAAAATTGTCCAAACCACAAACAAAACACTAACGACTATAATTTATAAAGAAAAAATTACACTAAGCACATTAATAAATTACACGTGCAATTATAAAAATAAAAAAAAAAACTTTAAATAGTTCTTATAAATAAATTTTTCAAATCACTCTTAAAATTGAAAAAATAATCGAATTTAAAAAATAAAAAAATTCGAAATTCAAAATATCGTTAAGAGTGCGTACTGGCAGGCGCGCGTCTCGTTAGATTGGCATAAAGTGCATGAGAGCTGCGGAGGCCATGATATAATAAACATACGCCGCGCGCGACTAATTTGAAAGATCTACAGATCTCCTGCAAATATTTAGGGCTGTCCTCTCATATTCACATTTCTCACTTCTCCTCACATTTTTGTCTTGAATCGATCTATATTGTGAGTAATTAATTGTGTATTTACATTCATTAGCAGCTAGATAATAATATTCTCGAACTTGTTTATATTACTCAAGGCCACAATACTACTTACGAAAAATATTTAATTTTCTTTATAGTCGTTTTTATTGTAATCATTTATATGTTATACCAATTTAATTAGCATAGTAAATCAAGAGTAGTAATCAAATTATCGATGGCATTACGTGAAAAGTGTATCAGAAAAATTCAAATTTGCAATAGGAATTAGTTTGAGTACCGCATATGGCAATAATGTTTCGATGTGAAAACATTTTTTTTTAATAAAATTCACCACTCCTCTTCTCGAATCGGACGACGCGGCGTAGGACGACCCCCCACTTGGTGGACTGGTGACATTATCAAGGTCGCAGAAAACCGTTGGATGCGGGTGGCACAGGACCGCTGCAAATAACATTCTTGTGGGGAGGCCTATGTCCAACAGTGGACGTTTACGGGCTGATGGATGGATGGACGGACTTCTCGGAGGAGACTTATAGATGACTGCGGAAAATACATAATAATGATAGGCATTTTTTTTTAAATAAATTAAATGTGAGATATATAGATAAATTTTCAGTCATTACAGAAACCTCGTGCCCAATAGTTTATTGTTTAGGTATAGATAAGACGAAGACGTTTCTTTAACTGACAAGTATTTATACCTTAAGGTAGGTCAATGCGGTTAATATAAAAAACTCTATAGGTACTCCAATAATATATATAATGTTCTGAGATGTGTCAGCCCTATGGCTTTTTTTTTCGGGTGGGCCACTGAAGAAAAAGACCGCGTACCAGTGACCCACCCGCACGGCGTCTTGAGGTATATTGTAGGGCGGGTCTACGAGGTCTTGCGCCGCTTTTCCTGTCACCCCGGACGGAATAGCGGGGTTTGACGTACCGTAGCCCGCCGCCAAAAAAAAAATGGCTTTTTGTAATAGGCGAGATAATATTATCTCTTCTTAAGAAAAGATTTTCAATAAAAAATTAATCATTATGTTAGTTGATGTGGTGTAAAATGTATAAAACCCTTGTAAACCCAAATCAATATCATCATCATCATTCTTCTACTCTTATCGCAATTACTTGGGGTCAATATAATATGTACTCTACTTTCATAGTAAATATTGTAAAAGTTATTGGCAATAGTTTAATAAGCGGCCGCCTGCCAGTCGTCAACCTTGGGAATGTAATTGTTCACCAAACGGCATCAGATGGAGTTGTCACAGTTCGTTAAAAGGCTCTTAATCGTGTTTTATGACATCCACGAGAAAAGTAAGGATTGGTAGTATTCGTAGCCGATACCACACAGCTAGTAAACCCAAATTAATACACAAATCAATACATTACTTTAAAAATAAAAGCAATATTTGTTGTCTTAAATTTAAAACATCAGGAAATTGATCGAAATTAGTTAATTACAATAACTTGAATGCTAATGAATATCTTATATATTCTAGAAGCATCTGCAGATGAAATAATTGTAATAAATTAAACGAATCATAATACAATTTCCTTATTGCGATTATATATTTGTTTTAGTATTGATATCAAAACTTTGACTGTTAAAATGATATTATCAAGATTAAATAAAAGCAACCATAAACCCATGCATGTGTAATAAAATCAATTTTTTTGTTGATATTGTTTTTGTTGTAAACGGGTTGAGAGCCCTCCGCGCTCACCCACAGTCCGGGTAAAGTTGTCATAACCATCTGAGGCTAACAACTAAGTAAGACACACACAAAAAAACAAAAAAAAAAAAAAATTTGTTTTTCTTTTACTGCACAGATGGCGTAGTGGTTAAGATACGGACATTCCGTGCCAGTGTCATGGGTTCGATTCCTACGCAGGACAATACTTTGTGCGATCCACAAAGTGTTGTCCTGAGTCTGGGTGTAATTTGTCTGTGTTAATTGCATGTTTGTAAATTCCCCCGCAATACAAGGATTTTTTTCTTAAAAACCGTGCGTTTTTTAAAAAAAAAATAATTAACACATATACGTCCTACTGTTCCGTTTGTATGTTATGTTGTTTTTTAGTTCGACTATAGTCAATCCATACCTAGTCAGGCGAGGCGTTGCAAGATCATAGAAAATGCTACAACTTTCCACGTTTTCCTTCTTCAACTATTCATTTTTAATAGTGGTAGGACCACGCTGTTGGCAGTTTTCTGCCTACAGCCGCGAGCCGGTCCGTCCGGGGTGGTACCACACTCTCGCAGAAGATCGACGTCTGAGCAACAGCATGTGCTGTTGCGCTTCTTTCGGTGAGCGAGAGAGCCGGAAGCCCAACTGGGGTGGGTTTGGGGTTTATATTGGTAAGCAGCGGCCTAGCTATACTCCTGGTATAGCAATGGTCCATGGGCGGCAGTAACACTTACCATCAGGTGGGCTGCTTGATCGTTTGCCACCAAAAGCTATAAAAATAAATTCACCAGGTTACTGCAACAAAAACCTTAACATTAATATTGAAAGAGAGCACAAGTTTAGCTATATTTCACGATAACAGCGGTAAAGAAATGAATATTAATAGTTTGTTTTCATAAAGTTTCATAGTTTAGCATTGTTAGGAATATATCATATATGGAAAGAAATACGAGAAAGAAATAAGGAGGGCTACTACTATTATAACGGAGAGTACAGGTACTCGCAAAATATACTCGCATACTTGTTGAAGATCGCACAGTATGCGATCTCATACTCATATTACATCTTCATCTCATCATTTCACCTCATATATGTCCCACTGTTGGACTCGAGCCTCCTTCAAGATGGGAGGGAAATTGACCTACTATACCATGGTCAGATGTGTTAGTATAGGATTTTGTTACGAGTTTTCCTTCTCTTGCATAGATGTTATATGCATTTTATATCCCTTAGTTGTCTTTTACGATCACCCACGGGTAAGATAGGGTGGTGAATTGTATTCTTACCCCGTCACCATACGGAAAATATTTTACGATACTCAATTGTTTATTATATTAAAACCAATACAAAGAACATTTTTTTGCCTAGTATGTTCTTCTCCGTGTTGAATACAATTTAGCACCCCATTTCTTGGGGTGATTGGGTCGGGGAACAGTCCGTTATCCGCAGAGAGGCTGACCGCGTGAGGGCGACTGGCCTAATGGCGATGGGGAAAAAATACGGTAGGTTATGGGGCCACGCGCCGCCCTTCCGTCACCCCTGACAGCGTGGACGGCGTGTAACGATGACTTTTGGGCGTAAGGCACCTTAGTTTTCCCGTGACCATCATCACGTTAAAGTATCCGAAAAGTCGGAAAATTGAATACAAACACAAACGCGATAGAATCCGTAAAAGTAGTTTAATTTAAAAAAAAAAATATAATACAATAATATAACATACAACAGTATAGACACACATTATCTGACCGAGTGGGCCACCGAAGATAAAGATCGGGTACCGGTGGCCCACTCGAACGGCGAAGACACAAACTCCTCATTTGTATGGTGGGTGTATGAGGTCACGCGTCGCTTCTTCTGTCACCCCGGACCGATCCCGTCGCCCGTCACCCCAGACCGATCCCGTCGCCCGTCACCCCGGACCGATTTGGCAGGGCGAGAAGCATCCATAGACCACGTCAAAAAAAAAAATATCCATATATGTACAGGAAAGAAAATTCCGAAGAAAATCAAGAGACCATCCGTGTTAGTTCCGTGGGTTCGATTCCTACACAGGACAATACTTTGTGCGATCTTTGTGGATGGCATTGTTCTAAATCTAGGTGTAATTTGTCCGCTTTTATTTCATGTTTGTAAAGTCTCCCGCAATACAAGGATTATTTCAGTAGGGTGGTGATTTAAAAGATTGGGTACCGGTGGCCCGCTTGCACGGCGAAAAGAGGTGTTTTCAGCGCGGATCTATTGGCTTGCGCGCCGCCTCTTCCGTTACCCCGGATCGATTTGGCAGGGCGCGACCACGTCCATAGCCCACCGCAAAAAAAAAACAGGTTGGTGATTTAAAAAGAAAAACCTATCTGACCAGCGTAAGTACATGTTGCAAACGTCATCGTGATGAGTAAAATATCTAATACAAAACATTACCCAATACTCATTTGACATTTCAAATCTGCAAATAATACAACAAAGAAACATTAAAATTAGCTCAAGGCTATATATGTATAAATCTTGCAACATACTATAGAACTTATTCATCTCTCACAAATATAATAAAACATCATCAGCATCCAATCAAAACTCCACAATATCCTACAGATTTTCTATTTATTAAATGGAACTGGATCTTACTACTGGGTTAATAAACTTCTCAAAATAATGTTTATATTACTTTAATGAACTAAGTTTTTTTTTATTGTTTATGATAGCAAACGAGCAGACAGCATACCTGATGGTAAGTGTCGCTGCCACCTATGAACCTTTGCAATACCAAGTGTATAGCTAGGCCATTGCCTATCAAACCAAACCTACACATAGAGTTGGGCTTTCGGGTCTCTCATTTGCCGAATGAAGCACAATAACACATTCCCATTGCTCAGATGTCAAATTTCTGCGAGAGTGTGGTACTAACCCGGATGGACTGATCCGTGGCTGTAGACAGAGAACTGTCCACAGCCTGGTCCTACCTACCACTATATAAGTAACAAATGTTATTCAAGACCCTCAAATAGGACATTAAAATTCAAATATGTTTATTTATATTAAACAAAGTACGTTGAATATATGATATAGTTATTTTTGCATACATATGCATAGATTAAACATTTTTTTCAAGAGTCTCCGAAACCGGTGAGCGTGTATGAAGAGAATTATGAATGTTGAGGAAGCGAGTGAAGTATGCAGAGGTAGAGTTATCCCTTGCAGGGTAGGCAGAGAGAACAGAGTGCCAGAGAACTCTATCTTTGCATACTTCACTTGCTACCTCGACATTCATAATTCTCTTCATACACGCTCGCCGGTTTCGGAGACTCCACCTTCCTTCAGTACATGACCGATCTGGTCTAGGTAGGTTAGTCTCGGTCTCCCCCGGTACCTACATCCTTCCACTTTATTATTAAAAGGATATTGTGAAAATATATATAATCTGTGTAGATAGGATTTTGAAGAGCAGTTAGGTTTAATTTTAATGAAAATTAAAAAAAAAAAAATGAACATTTGTTATTAATTAACGATTTAATATAATATAAAGTTATAGGTATTTTAATATTATTATTAATGACATTTTAATTACATCTAACCGACATTAATAAATTTAAACATTAAAAAAACAAATAAATTTTGACTGCACAGATGGCTCAATGGTTAAGATACCGCCCTTCCAAGCCAGTGGCGTGGGTTCGATTCTCACGCAAGACAATACTTTGTGCGACCCACAAAATGTTGTTCTGAGTCTGGGTGTAATTAAAGTCCCCCGCAATATAAGGATTAATCCTTAGAGCAGAGTGGCGTCTTTAAATAAAAAATACAAAAAATTATGCGTACACATATAAGAAGTGAAACTTTAGCAAACTATTTTTTTAAATCTATTTTACATATCAATAGCATCTACTCTCTCTCTCTCTCCCTCTCTCTCTCTCTCTCTCTCTCTCTCTCTCTCTCTCTCTCTCTCGTGTCGCGTAAAAAATTTACCCTGGCGAAAAGATGGCGCGTCACGGAAAAATGTGACGCGTAACGGAAAAATGTGACGGTAATTTTTTTTTCAACGCCGATAAAGAAGTATCACTTCAATAATAATTTACATGTGTCACATAACTTTTGATATTTTAAAAAGTAAATAAATTTAAAAAATAAGAATGATCGAAACTGTTATCCCCTTATAACGCTATAAAGGTTATGTTAATGATCGCCTATCAAATTTATGGTGTACTGGCATAAGACCAGTTTAAAAGTATCCGTAACCGACCAGCATGGCCACTGAAGACACAGACAGAGAGGTTCTGTTGGCCCACCTGCACGGCGTCAATAGGTACGTTCTTAGGCGGATCTATGGGATCGCGCATCGCTTCTTCCATCACTCCGGATAGATTAGCGGGATGAAACCACATGATAGCCCGCTGCAAAAAAAAATCCGACCAGCACGAATGAAGGTTCTGATAATTATAAGTTAAAGTTTAAGATATGTGAAATATAGAAAATTGTGTCATCGTTTAATGAAATTCTAACGAAGTAAGCCTGTACACTGTGTAAACATTGTCGCGTAGACGGCACACGTCTCCTTAAAGACGTAAATATGATACGATGCGAGAATTGAATGTCCAACAATAGTTCACGGTGGTGTAACTAGCAGCACGATTGGAATGGAAAGAAAAACTACGTATCATATTATAAGTATTATTAATTGTCACGTCATATGTTAACAATGTCAAGTGTAAAATTAGCCAATAGTCCCCAAACTTGGTGAAAGAGTCACCTATCGATACATCAATGCGGCCTTGATGATTACGACATAAACGAGTCATACGCACGCTGCGGTTAGTATGTTAAATGATTAGGAACCATCATAATAACGACTGTTATTATTGATAATATTTAATATAAGAATTACTTTACATATAGTGATGGAGTAAATTTATAATTCGGCATTACATTTCCTTATATTCGAGGTTACAAAAAATGATTAAGAGAAATCTGGATATAAAAGTTTATGTCAACACATCCCATCAGTCATATGTAGGTCAATTTCCTTCCCAATTAAGGAGACCTGAACCCAATAATGATTATATAGTCACTATGCATATGCATAGACATACATACTATGTGTATATATATATATATATATATATATATATATATATGTGTATGGGCAGAAAAAATTAAATTATGTCGTAAATTTTAATTAAACTTGCTTGTGTTTTATATAACATGATATAAATATATACGTTATTTTTAAACTCGTACATGTTTACTATGGAAAATAACCATTTAAATCATGATATGTAAATCTAATCTGTTAATAAATATTTTTATTGTTATAATTATACATACATACATACCATCACGTCATGTCCCTTGCAGGGTTGGCAGAGAGAACAGAGTGCCAGAGAACTCTATCCTTGCATACCTACTTCACTCGCTTCCTCAACATTCATAATTCTCTTCATACACGCTAGCCGGTTTCGGAGACTCTTGACTGCACCTTCCTTCAGTACATGACCGATCTGGTCTAGGTAGGATAGTCTCGGTCTCCCTCGATACCTTTTTTTTTTTTTTTTTTTTTTATTTTTTTTTATTGGTGGGCTATGGGTGCGTCTCGCCCCGCTGAATCGGTCCGGGGTGACGAAAAGGCGGCGCGTGACCCCATAGACCCACCGTAAAACCTTCTCTCTTCGCCGTGCGAGCGGACCACCGGTACTCGATTTTAACTTCGGTGGCCCGCCCGGCAGTTTACCCTCGCGGGTTCCTCTCTTCGACGCCCTGACAGATTTCGCCGTCGGGGCGTCGCCCTCACGCGGTGGCCTCACGTCGGGTGACCGGACAATTCCCTGGTCCGATCACCCGAGGCCTCGGTTAGGGCGGCATCAGGCGCAGGTATTCGCGCCTGCGCCGCCCCGGCCGCTGACGGCGGCCCGGGTCGCGGGACTCCTCCCGGACTCGTTCCGCCGCCTCCTTCTGCGAGATGACAGCCTCGCAGAAGGCGGCGACCGCGTCCCAGTTCCTGACGCTGTCGACCATCGCTCTCGCGACAGCCGGCAGCGTCAGGTCGGCACCGATAACAGCGACGAGGTCACGGCGCTGCCGGTCAAAGCCCGGACACGCCTCCAGCGTGTGTTGCGCCGTGTCCTCGTCACTGCTGCAATGGTGGCAGAACGAAGTCCACTCCCTATACGCGACCGTGTGCAGGTAAAAGCCGAAGCATCCGTGCCCCGACAACACCTGCACCAGTCGAAAGGAGAGGACTCCGTGCCGCCGCTCCATCCACTCCATCAATACGGGCCGGAGAGCCTCGACGGTGACGACACCGTGTCTAGGCCTCTCCAGCCGCGTAGCCCAATGGGCGATGACGTCTCGGCGGGCGTCCTCGCGCCAGGTGGCTATCTCGCTCAGCGATGGGGAGCCACCTTCGTCGCGCAGTGAGGTCACCCGCCGGTAGAGGTCGGAGAGCATCTCCGCCTCTAGGTCCCACGGTGGTGTCCCGGCCAGTAGGCATGCCGCCTCGGTCGATACCGTGCGGTACCCGCGAATGGCTCTGACCGCCATGACTCTCTGGGGTCTCCACAGAACAGCCCTGAGCTGGGCGTTCAGAGCCCTCGCCCACACGGGTGCGCCGTACATGGCCATAGAACGGATCACCCCCGCATACAGCCGTCGGCCCTCGAAGCTGGGTCCGTCCACGTTCGGCATGAGCCGCGAAAGGGCGGACGCCGCGCCGACCAGCCTGGGAGCAATTCGGCGAAAATGCTCCCGGAACCACCATCGCCCGTCGAGCACCAGACCCAAGTACTTCATATGGGCCTGGATGCTGATGTGGACGGAGTTGACGACTAGCGAGACGCCGATTGGCGGCCTTACGCGTGGCCCATGGAACAATAGGGCCTCCGTCTTATTTAGGGCCACCCTGAGCCCCAGCGCCTCGATTCGCCCGACCATCTCCTCGGTGCCGAGAGTGGCCAGGCTCGCCGCCTCTTCGAGTGTCCTGCCCCGGGCTGTGACGAGCGTATCGTCAGCGTAGCATATCACGCTCAGCCCGGGGGGGAGACTCCCTCTCAACGCCCAGTCGTACCCGATGTCCCACAGAGTCGGCCCCAGAACCTTTAACTTTCGCATTGTATATCTTCTTAACCAGACGTTCGTTCGGCATTCTTTCCACATGTCCGAACTATCGGAGCATTCCCTTTCGCATCTTTACACCAATACTCTCTTTCATACCTACTCGTTCTCTTACGTCGTCATTACGAATACGATAATTATAAGCATAGATGCGTTATAATTATAGCTTGTTTAAAATTTAATACTTCGAGATCAATCCATCAACCACAATTAAGCCGACCACATATGAGTGAATTTTCAATAAGTTTTTTGCCTGAATGATGACGAAGAAAAGTAGCAGTCTATATCATGGGAGTGGTATTGAGCTGTAGATTTATTTAATTGCTCTTGGTGGCATACCAGCAAGCACCATACCTGATGGTAAGTGTTACCAATAGGACCTTTGCAATACTAGAGTATAGCTAGGTCACTGCCTACCAATGAAAACCCCAAACCCGCCTAGAAAGTTGGGCTTTCTCGCTCACCAAACGAAGCACATAGCCACTGCTCAAACGTCGATTTTCTGCAAGAGTGTGGTACTACTCCAGATGGACCAGCTCCCCGGCTGTAGACAGAAAACTGTCTACAGTGTGTAACTCTCACTATTAAGAATGTAAGTAGATTACGAATCCATAATAATTAGTATCATAGGTCGCTATCTTAACCAATACGCCATCTGTGTAGTAAGTGTTTTCTTTCGAGTTTCCGCTTGCTGTAACATTATCTGCATATGTCATTTATCCGTATTTACAATAACCTTTTTTTTTTGAGGTGGGCTATGGAGTGGCCATGCTCCGCCAAATCGATCCGGAGCGACGGAAGAGACGGCGCGCGACCCCATAGACCCACCCTTCAAACACCTCTCTTCGCCGTGCGAACGGGCTACCGGTAACCGATCTTTGTCTTTGGTGGCCGTATTAACAACACCTAAGAAAAATAAAAAAGTAATATTGTATGTTTTACTCACTATATTGTTTTTTTTTGACTGATTTGACTTGACTGATTTGATTGATTGATTTGACTAATCCTTTCATGCCAGTGCAGCGGGTATGATTCCTACACAAGAATATACTGGGTGCGATCCACAAACTGATATTTTGAGTCTAGGTGTAATTTGACTGCGTTAATTATATATTAACTACTAGCTTTTACCCGCGGCTTCGCTCGCAGTGAAGCCTTTAAATAAGTATCAGAGATCATTACCATAGAAATGAATCAATATGATAACTCTATGCTATTGCTTAGCTAGGATGATCAATTTTTAAAATTACTACATACAATGAATTTTAAAAAAATTAAAATAAACTTTATTGAAATGCAGCAACAAATGTTAAAATTTATTTCTCTGTAACAAAAATAAATAATTTTGGATTTAAACAATTTTAATAGATATAAATGCAGAGTATTAATGTAGGATATTTTTGTAGACTATATTAAAAGTTTTTCCATCGGGTGCAAATATATGCAAATTCCGCGCATTAGACACACGCGAACAGGCTACATACATATAGTTGACCATGAGAGAAGCATGGCCTTTCTAAATGCACTCCCGCTACCTGTAATATCTGCCCTTGTGCTTTGTTTGTAGTAACAGCAAAGCTAAGCTTGACGGGAAACTGAACCCTTTTGAATTCGAATGGAAGGTCAGAGGGAATAATTGGAATCCGAGGTATGATAACACTTTCTCCCTTACCGACACCTGTTAAAATAGTAGCACCAAGTATATTCTGCCCCAATTTTCTTATCCGAAGCCTTGTTCCATTGCATAGCCGAGGAGCATCTAGCTTTCATATAAACATTACTGGTACATTTAGTTTCAATTGAAGTTTATGCGACGGTACACCTTACAGTTCAAGTGAATTCAAAAACTCCACAGGATATGAAGTACTTAGTTCCGTATCCATAATTGTATCCATTGACAAATATTCCTTCATTTCTCCTTCCTCATATATAATGACAGAAAAAAAATAATGACGTGACCGTCGGTAATACAGTGCAATAGTAGGTAATACAGTGCAACGGTATTACAATACTCAGGGTTGGAACTTCATTACTGGACTGCTAGATGGCGTTGAAGAAGCTAGATTTTGAGATTTTTTGACAAACTATTTTTTTATTTTTCATATAAAAATTTAGTTTTTTTTTTAATAAAAAGTATCCTATGTTACTTTTAATACCTCCAAGAACAATATGTTTACAATGTTTCATGATGATCGGTTGATTAGTTTTAGCGTGAAAGCGTAACAAACAAACTTACATTCACATTTATATATTAGTAGGGAGTAGGGATAGGGATTTACCTATTATTATTTACCTACCTAGACCAGATCGGTCATGTACTGAAGGAAGGTGGAGTCAAGAGTCTCCGAAACTGGTGAACGTGTATGAAGAGCATTATGAATTTTGAGGAAGCGAGTGAAGTATGCAAGGATAGAGTTCTCTGGCACTCTGTTCTCTCTGCCTACCCAGCAAGGGATATGGTGTGATGATATGTATGTATGTAATTATATATTTGTAAAGTCCCTCGCTATACAAGGATTATTTCTTTAGTGAAGGGTGGTATCTTTTATTTAAAAAAAAAAACAAATGTTATTTATTTCATTCAATCATACAAATATGTAATTTCTTTAGTTAAAATTATTATTTTTTTATAAATACGCAAAGTCATAGCTCAAATACCAAAATATGTTTTATACTAATTTACTTTACCGTGTGATGACGGAGTAAGAATACAATTCATCACTCCCTGTCCTACCCGTGAGTGATCGTAAGAGACGACTAAGAGATATAAAACGTAGGTATACTTATAAGATATATGCGAGAGAAGTAAAACTCGAAACAAAACCCTACACTAACACGTCTAACCAAAATGGTATAATAGGTTAATTTCCCTGTTATTACGGAGGAGGCTCGAGCCCAACAGTGGGATACATGAGCTGAGTTGATAACACGTGTTTACCTGTCAAAGATTAAATGTATTAATAAAACCGATTTCCATAAATTTTAGTAATACAAGCAGTTCGTTTTCCTTATTTTTTCTATTTATTTTATTTCAATTTTCTAAAAGACAACACTCTGTCATCATCATCATCATCTCAGCTCATATATGTCCCACTGTTGGGCTCGAGCCTCCTCCATAATGGGAGGGTAATTGACCTACTATACCACGTTAGTCAGACGTGTTGGTATAGGGCATAGAGTTATATGTATAGAGAAGCTATCCCGAATAAATATTTTGTTCCATTTTGGTAACAGTTAACCTAAAGTCCACTGCAGCGCTAAAAGAATAAATAAGTAATCTAACGCGAACATTGAAGCACACAGCGCTAGATCGCTTTATAGTTGTAATTTTCTCGCGACCAAAACGTCGTAAGATGTAGGCATTTCATGCGCACTTACGCGTTTCGTTCAACGTTATGTAACAAAGTTTGGTTACTATAGATTTTACACCGCAGAAGTGACACAGTTTTTGTACCTACAAACATTCATTAGAACTCATACAGCATACTCTATTTCAGAGTGAATTGTTAAGTAGTTAAGTAAATAAAAATAATAGTAAATTATAAAAGAAAATGAACTATTATATGTTTATATAAACTTTGCTTTAACATACGACAATAGTTTTGAATATCCGTGTGATGACGGAATAAGAATACAATTCAGCACTACCTGTCTTGATCGTGGATAAAAAGCGACTAAACGATAAAATATGCATATAACATCTATCAAGAGAAGGAAAACTCGAAACAGAACCCTATACCAACCTGTTTGATCAGCATGGTATAGTAGGTAAATTTCCTTCCTACTATAAAGAAGGCTTGAGCCCAGATATGATGATATTACGTATATGAGCTGAGATGATGATGGTGATGAATAGTTTGAAATGAAATTAAATAAAAATCTAATATTTTTTATTCGGTAAAATATAATAAATAAAGTTCTCTTCTAATATTTTCCATAATAACAATATTTGCTGACTTCTTAAGAAATTGCTTTACAGCTTTAGTGGTATGAACATCAGTAGCTTGAAAGTGTGTAGAACAGATAAACAAATATTTTGTAGGAAGACACGTGTATTCACTTGAAGATATCCTATTTTCTGATCTTTGACAAATAAGTATTAACTGATAATATACAGGGTGAACTTTATGTATGGGAACACCTGAAAATCTCGAGAACTATTGGATATATCGGGAAATGACCTGGACAAAAGTTTCATGAGAAGGAACGGGAAACTTCCCGCTCTTTCCAAATCCGAGGTCAAAAATAGAGGTTCCTATTCAAAAAAACAAAGTTGACCTTCGAATTTGGATGAAGGTCACGGCCAAGGTCAAATTTGAGCTTTGATTCGAGTTCCCCGTTCCTTCTCATGAAACTTTTGTCCGGGTCATTTCCCGATATATCCAATAGTTCTCGAGATTTTCAGGTGTTCCCATACATAAAGTTCACGTAGTATACTAAAGGAAAAAGAATATAAATAATCTAAATACTTTCTAGACACTACGTCAAGTCTGTGTTTAGTCACACATTGTTACCTCCAACCAGTGTAATTGAACATCTGCGGGCTTTAGTCTATTATCAAAGATGGTGTGACATTTAAATGTAGAATATTTTTCTTTATTGTGCTAATTCGATATTATTACCTATTTGTACACTTTGACAACAAAACATTTTACTTGGTTAAATAAAGAATTTTTATTCACATCCACATGTGCAAGTTTTGATTGGTATTATTCGAATTATCGTATTAACAACGCTGCTCTGTATACATCTACAGTCCATGATGGTCGCAGTTACACTAAAGTGAGGTGTACGGATTGCAGTACGGTTTAGTCGAATAAAGCAAGTGTTCGGAACGCGAAATCTAGTACGTAGTACATATATATCGATGGTATAGGGTTTTATTTCGAGTTTTCATTCTCTCGCATAGATGTTATATGCGTTTTATATCCTTTAGTCGTCTCGTACGATCAACCACGGGTAAGATAGGGGGTGGTGAATTGTATTCTTACTCCGTCACCACACGGAGAGTGTACACCCTCCACCACCCATACCCTACAACACCCTGTACTAAGGAAATAATTCTTGTATAGCTGGGAGCTTTATAAACATATAATCAGGTAAGTAAGTGAAAAGTGATGTCACATCAAAACAGACCATAAATTCATTATCAGCGATATGTAGATCTTTAATTGCGTTAACAAAATAGTAAGTCTATCACAAATGCGTTGTGAGAGGACCTTTGCAACCATCTGAGCTAATTTGTAAATCGGTGTGTCGATCTGACTTACTATTTTGGTCGCAGTGGAACATTTGGTTTGTGTTGCCACAATAATACTTATCATAAATTAAATGCTTTAATGTTATTATTCATATCATAAACAACAAAATAATTTATATATAGAATCATTCTCTTTTTGTACTGGCAATGAATTTGTATTAATTTTGTATTAAAAATGTGGTTAAAAATTTAATATTTTATAGGGTAGATATCAATTTCTGTAATAACAATAACATATTCGACGTAAGACACCTTAGTCCTCCCATGACCATGATCACTGTAAAGTGTTCGAAACGTCGGGAAATTAAAAATCAAATACAAACGCGATAGAATCCGTAAATGTAGTTTTATTTCAAATGTGTAATACTCGCGTAAACATTAGATGTCATTAACATTTTGTGGATCGCACACTGTATTTTCCTGCGTAAGAATCGTACCCACAGCACTGGCATGGAAGGATCTGTGTAGTCAAGTCTTACGGTGATGAAGTAATTATATACCTAATACAATACAATTTTTTTTTGTATAATAACTAATTTGCCTATAAACATTAGCACACAAATATATATATATAATAATAATAATAATAATATATATATATATATATATATATATATATATATATATATATATATATATATATATATATATATATATATATGGATATATATCTCTGGCACTCTGTTCTCTCTGCCTACCCTGCAAGAGACATGGCGTGATGGTATGTATGTATGTATATATATGTATATATATATATATATATATATATATATATATATATATATATATATATATATATATATCTTTAATTATCTGTATTACAGTGCGTTAAGGTCACACTTATCTTTCGTAATAACATATTAATGAACATTTTGAATAGAACGGAGACGTTTTTGTAACGGCTATGAACAATTTGTTTAGGCTTTTGAAAGTTTGACATGTGTGACTTGCCTTTAATATCATTGCATTAAGTATCTAAGAGTAATACTTGCTGTTAGGCAAGTATTACTTGACAAAATGCTTCATTAAAACCTTGTTTGAATGAGTTTTGAAAGCGTTTGAGATGAAGGTTTCAATGTTTTTCGTTTCTATGCCGATAGGACTTCGATATTTTTGTATTATTTTGATGTAAAAATATCATCATTTCTTTGTTATGGGTTTTGTAAAAAAAAAAATGTCATATAATATATAAATCAATAACATTTTTATGTCCTTTTTTGTTGGTAGAAAAATGTACCTAACCGCTTGAACCCGTTGTTCGCAGCAGTAACATGGTTCTAATTTACTAAACATAGTCTCATTGTTCATGGGCTCACTGCTTCTAGTCTACTTAGCGATGTCTAAATCGATGTAACTTCTTTTTTGTTGGCCAGTATAATCACATCCCGCCCAATCTGTTTGGGACGACGAAGGGATGGCGCGCAATGTAACCTGTCGTACTCGTATCTACACGTTGTGGTTAAACCACAGGTTTTAAAACGATTGCCAATAATTTTAGTAATATATACAATGGAAGAAGCGTATACTTCGTCAACCCCAAGTAATTAGGATAAAAGAAGAAGAATGAAGGAAAAGTAAATGTACAATTCTACTATGACTATGAACATTGTAAAGTGTTTTCTTTTTTTTTTTTATTGTTCTAAGACATTATGAATTTAGTCTAAGTTACTCCTGACTTGATCAGGGACCTAAATTAGTTGCGAAACTTTATTAGCAGTTACAATAACATTAGTGAAACTAATAGTAATAAGAGATTGAACATTAGTAGTATATAAAATTAGGTATTAAGAGATGAAAGAAATAACAAAGGTAAGAAGAAAATAAAAGAATACATAATAACATTATAAGAATCAAAATAAACTTAACAAGGAAATATTAAGCATAATAATTATTTTTAATATTTCCATTTTAAAGTGTTTGAAACGTCAGGAAATGAAAAATCAAATGCAAACGCAATAAAATTCTTAAAAATAGTTTTATTTCAAATGTGTAATGCTCGCATAATCATTAGAAATAATTAAATATACAGTGACACAACAAGCATCTAATGCTAGGGCCGCACCTGCGTGTATCGTCACGAAGCTTCGTGCAATGAGACGATTCACGCAGATGTGACCGGTCATTATCGGCTATCATCGCGAACGTTCGAGCTTCGTGTGTGTTATCGTTTGGTTGGCGATAAGTCAAAGGGTTTTAGCACGCTAATATATCGCGCTCTGTGGTCACACTAGCGTTTTTCATTTCGGCAAAAATATTCGATGTGTTTAGACGAGACGCGTTCGAGAATCTCCAGTTAATCAATAAATATGGAGTGGAGCCATGGAATGGTGTTAGAATTTTTACACCATAATGAAACTGAACCCATGAAGAGATCCAAAACAATTATTATGTAATTATTAGCATAATATAGCTATAAAAGTAAAGCAATTAGTCATCCATAGTTAATCGCATGAAAATAATTTCGGCCATCTTTAATTATTGCACGATATTTCGTGTAAAATACTGAAGTCGCTAATGTAACCACAGTTTTATCGCGATAACTTTCTAGTATACAAAACGTACGAAGCTTCGCCACACATTACTTTGGGACGATACACACAGGTGCGGCCCTAGCATAGGAAACATAAGTAGCCAACATCCCGATCAGAAATATAAAACTTGTATAAAGTTCTATGCCAATCCGTGTGTATAGTTGGTACAATATTTTCATTCCTTCTAAAATCTATCATATCATCTTAAATCATATATGTCCCACTGTTAAGCTCGATCTTCCTTCGTAATGGAAGGGAAATTGGCCTACTATGACACGCTGGTCAGACGTGTTGATATAAGGTTTTGTTTCGAGATGTCCTTCTCTTCCATAGATGTTATATACGTTTTATATCCCTTCGTCGTCTCTTACGATCACTCATGGGTAAGATAGGAGTGGTGAATTATATTTTTTCTCCATCACCACACAGATACCATACAATTATTACCTTAAAATAAATTACATTACAAATTAAACAATAACCATGGGTTTTTGACAATTCGTCATTATTTGCTAGCATTGAGTATTTCACGAATTGTATATATTATACCACAAATAAAATTACCATATATTATGTTCGGAGAAGTGATTTCTAAACTTGCGGCTGACATGCTAGAATAGCTGACGACAACCATTTGAATTTAAAAAGACCACAAACAAATATTTCTCTATGAGATCATGTATAAGCTACTATATTTTTTCAATCAATTATACATACATATTTACATCATTTTTTTGTGTTATGATGAAGTAAGAATACAATTTATCACCTCTATTGAACGTGGATATCGTAAAAGATAAATATGGTCCACGCTGTGAATAGTTCTCTGTCTACAGCTGCGGGCCGGTTCGTCCGGGATAGTGCCACACTCTCGCAGATGATCAACGTCTGAGTAATGGCAATGTGCGCTTAGTTCGGTGAGCGAGAGAGCCAGAAGCCCAAGTGGGGTGGATTTGGGGATTGTAATGTTAGGCAGCGGCCTAGCTATACCCTTGGTATTGCAAAGGTTCATGAGCGGCAGTGACACTTACCATCAAGTGTACTGTCCGCTCGTTTGCCACCATTTATTTTTTTTTTTTTGCGGTGGGCTCGTTTGCCACCATAAGCAATAAAATAAAAATTATAAATGCGTACAAAAATTATGTGTAATGTAATGTAATTAATACTCAGTATTTATAGAAAATTGTACAAGGTAATTAGTAATAATTAACTCCAATATGATGCCCTTCGAAACCTGATATAATGTAGAATTCAAATACAATGTAAAAGATTAAGGCCATAACAGATCCCACATTTAGCTCTTACTTATATTCAAAAGAGTAGGTACCTACTATAAGTACATTAAATACTTATTACATTAAGCATGTTATGTTACCTCTGAGATTTAAAAGCAAATAATGCATTAGACCAACGACACATTATCATATTTAAAATCTTCGTAATATGCTTCAACGTTGAATCTGTTTTAATATGTGGGTAACCCTTTTATTTTGGAACTGGTATTTTGATGCTTGTGATAACACTGTATAAGTGCATTAAACATTCCATACATACATATCGTCACGCCATATCCCTTGCAGGGTAGGCAGAGATAACAGAGTGCCAGAGAACTCTATCTTAGCATACTTCAATCGCTTCCTCAACATTCATAATTCTCTTCATACACGCTCGCCGGTTTCGGAGATTCTTGAATCCACCTTCCTTCAGTACATGACCAATCTGGTCTAGGTAGGTTAGTCTCGGTCTCCCCAATACCTACATCCTTCCATTTTCGCATTGTATATCTTCTTAACCAGACGTTCGTTTGGCATTCTTTCCACATGTCCGAACCATCGGAGCATTCCATTTCGCATCTTTACACCAATACTCTCTTTCATACCTACTCGCTCTCTTACGTCGTCGTTACGAATGCGATCGATCAGCCTAACTTCACAGATTTTCTGGAGAGATCGCATTTCGACCGCATTAATTTTACTTTCATACTCTTTTCATACCCAACTCTCGCTTCCATACAGTAATGTTGGGACAAGCACTGCATTATGTATTGCTACACGTGCCTTCTGGCTGAGGTGGTGGCTACCGAGAAATTATCCCAACGCTCCGTTCACTCTATTTCCCGCATTCACTCTTCGCTCTATATCAGTGGTGTACCTTCCATCTCGGCTAAATCCACATCGAAGATATACAAATTCATCCACTTGCTCCAGTACATCATTACCTATTGTTACTCTTATATCTGTTCTGGCTTCATCTCTTTCAAAGACCATTATTTTGGTTTTGCTCACATTCACACGTAGACCCCTTTTCTTACAATCTTCTGTCATTGTGTCGACTAGGGTCTGCAGGTTAGTCGCTGACTATGCCAGCAGGACTGCATCATCTGCATACAGCAGAGCAGTAACCACTGTGTCGCCCATCTGGACTCTCACATTCATATCGTTCAACCTTTGGAGACATTTATCCAGATATATGATAAACAGCCTGGCTGACAGAACGCACCCCTGCTTAACGCCGATATTGACGTCAAACCAAGGCGACATTCCATCATCCAGCCGCAAACAGGCTCTACAGCCCATGTAACTGGACTGCACAGCCTGTAGCAGTTTACCGTTAATACCATACTCCGGTAAAATGTCCCAAAGTTCTTTTCGTACAACCGTGTCAAATGCTCTCTCCAGAACCACAAAACTGCAGAAAACCCTCTTACCTAGAGCCAAATGTTTCTCCACAATGTTGCGCGGAGAGAACACTTGATCCATGCATCCCCTTCCACTCCTGAAACCTCCTTGTGTCTCACACAGTAAACCATCGGACACCATCCTCATTCTCCTTTCAATAATTTTACTGTACACTTTTGCTGCCAAACTGGTCAAGCTTATGGCTCTGTAATTTGCGCAGTCATAACGTGAACCCTTGTTTTTAAACAAAGGCACGACTGCGCTATTCCAGTCCCCGGGAACCATTCCCGAGCTCCAACATAAATTGAGGAGCAGCAGGAACGCCTCCCAGACACAGGAGCCACCAAGCTTGATCATCTCGGCAGACACCATATCAATGCCCGCTGCCTTACCATTTTTCAAACTTCTTATCGCCCATTCAACTTCATCCATACTGATGCCATCGGAGGACGCCGTTGTCGAATGTTGATCTACTAAACCACATGCGACACCGGCGCCAACCGTAGCATCCGCATACATATCGCCAAAATATTCACTCCATCGGCTTAACACGTCTTGTGTTTGGGTAAGAATGTCTCCACCTTTAGACCTTATTTTATTTATTCTGAAGGCTGACGAATTACACCGAGACTTCTTCACCTCCATCCAAAAGAGTTTGGTGTTACCCTCGAAGTTTTTATTCAGCCTATCTTCTGCACTCATATTTGCTCTATAACGTTTCTTTTTCACTAAGGCCTTGGTGTCATTCTTATATTGCCGATATATTTCTTTCTTCTGTTCAGTCATACTGTCATTCAGTTTCAAAGAAGAGACATAGTCCAGCTACGCTTTCTTCTTTTGCTCTACGGAAGCTGCCACTTCCGCATCCCACCATGCATCACCATTTGTTTTTCTATGCTTCTTTGAACTTCCACATACTTCTTTCGCTGTTTCTACCATACTCTCTTTCAATACTCTCCAGCATTCTTCAATCGTCAGCCATTCTCGGACACCCTCTGCATACTTTTTTCTTACACACTCTTCTTGCAACCTTTCAACCTTTATTCTTTCAAGCCCTCTGAAGTGGACACGCTCTCGTTAGTTTCTGAACTCTCCTCCACTTTCTGAACAGACCACTAAATCTCGCAATAACGAGATAGTGGTCCGTATCGACTGTGGGCCCCTGTAGGCTCTTGCGTCCAATATTTTGCTTCGGATGTGACTATCTACCAAAATTAAATCCATTATACTTTTCTATTCATTCCTTCTCCATGTATACATATGGATGTCCTTATGTTGGAAAAATGTGTTTGACACAATAAGGTTTCTCTCCATGCATACATTCGCTATGAGCCTACCTGCGTCGTTCACTCTCTTATCACCAAATGGACCAAGTACGTCCTCATAGACGGGACGCTTGGTCCCCACTCATCCGTTCAAATCTCCGCATACAATCACGTGTTCACTGGTTTCTGCCATATCCAGAACTTCCCTAACATTATCCCAAAACTTCTCTAGGTTTGATGCCACCGAGGATCCTACGGGAGCATATGCTACAACCATAAATACCTTGGTGACACCTAGTTTTATACGGACCCAAAGAAGTCTGGGATCATACAATCCGTAATCCTTCACACCTGAGGCCAAGCGAGAGGACAACAGCACTCCTTACCCCATGCTGGCTCGATCGCTCTGTGGTGCACCAGACCACAGAGCCATCCCGCCACCAGGAAGATCGCAGGCGTCGCTGCCACTTGGCTTGGTCTCTGTTATACAGAGCACGTCTAGCTGTTTGTCCTCCATGACGGATATCAGCTCGTGCAACTTACCTTCCACACAACCTCTTACATTCCACGTGCCCACCCGGCACTCTGCTCTCTTCGACTCGCCTGACTGGGCAAGGCGTGATGGGTGGCGGCTCCCATCGCCGCAACTGCCGAAGTTCGTACCGACGGGGGCGGGTCGGTACGCGTCGCCTCCCGGGGACGCCTTAACCCGCACTGCGTTACGCATATCGAGCCGGATTAGCAGTCTAATTACTCTGGCAGGGGACGCGACGAGCACGCTCCGGACTATGCCCCCCTTATACATTCCACTGATTAGATTAGAATATAATATTCTATTCTAGAGAACTTATAATAGAACCACATATTAGTTATTAGGTAGTATTAGTGTAGTAGAGTTTGATTGACGTAATATCTTCGGTTAAATAGTAAAGTGACTTTAATCAAAATGACCAAATTTTACAGTACACGTATTTATAATTTTTCAACAATCAAAATGGCAGTTAAACATAAAACGTCAAAATGACACTGTGACAGCACAGAGTTTTGACATTTAATTTGATGATATGTCATTTTCTATTAAAATACAAACGATAACAACAATATTTAACGAATAATATAACTTTTCATAATTTTTGAAAAATGCCACTCATCTTTTTAACCGACGATGTCGATGTTAGAATCGTGTCTTAAATCCATTTTTGAGACCTCCATTTTGAATTGAACGCCAAGATTGCGATTCAACATCCATTCACGGTCATATTTATTTTCTCTCTATATTAAATATCAATGTCCCGTATTTGTCCCACATTTGGGAGTTATGATGCTACACACAGATTATATCACACTTATGACACCACTTATTTGTCGGAGGTTAAATACAAGGTGATAACCCCTTTCTTTTCTATGGCAGATTCGTAAAACC
Source organism: Lymantria monacha (assembly GCA_905163515.2). Classification (NCBI taxonomy): domain Eukaryota; kingdom Metazoa; phylum Arthropoda; class Insecta; order Lepidoptera; family Erebidae; genus Lymantria; species Lymantria monacha. The sequence goes on along the minus strand of LR991088.1, from coordinate 4,136,292 downwards.
CGATTGAAGAAGAAATAGAGTAAAAATCAGCATTTTATTGGGGCATTCATAACAACTGCTATCGCCAATCCTTCTAACAAGCTAGGCGATTATTTCATTTTACACTTTAAATCAGCTTTTTTTAGCGGCGGGTTACAGTGTGGTCACGCCCCACTAATCTGTCCAGGGCGAGGAAAGAAGCGGTGCACGACCCCATAGACCCGCCCAACAACATACCTCTCGACGCCGTGCGAGTGGACCACAGAACACGATCATTATCTTCGGTGGCCCACCTGACAGTCTACCCTCGCGGGTATCCTTTCAGGTCGACGCCGATTTCATTATACTGAAGAATAGACGATATAATCCGTGTGGTGACGGAGTAAGAATACAATTCCCACCCACTATCTTACCTGTGGGTGATCGTAAGAGACGACTAAGGGATATAAAACGCGTATATCAGCTAAGCAAGAAAAGGAAAATTCGAAACAAAACCCTATACCAACACGTCTGACCAGCGTGGTATAGCAATTCGGTCAATTTCCCTTTCTCGAGATCAACAGTGGGACTTTTATGAGCTGAGATGATGATGATGATGAAGAATAGACGAATGGATTTAAAAACATCAGAGGCAGAATTAACATGTAAATATATTCTTAATAGGTATCTTAAACTATCAAAAGAAGAACTTGCGAATCTAAATATTTGCTTTTAAACAACAATAAATTTTATTTGATCAATCAACAATCGGCCATGAACTCATGAATTGAAAACGTCATTGATTTATAAGACTGCAAGTTGGGCTCGCAGTTTTAGACTTATAAAATTACATAAGCTCCTCCTCGCTTATAAAATAAGTATTTACCATACCTTTAGTGCTTCATCATCACAGCCCATATAAATCCCACTGTTGGGCTCGGACCTCCTCCGTAATGGGAGGGAAATTAACCTACTATACTACGCTGGTCAGACGTGTTGGTATAGGGTTTTGTTTCGAGTTTTCTTCTTCTCTTGCATAGATGTTATATGCGTTTTATATCCCTTAGTCGTCTCTTACGATCACCCACGGGTAAGATAGGGGGTGGTGATTAGTATTCTTACTCTGTCACCACACGGACACTTTATTACTTAAACGTGCGGTAACAAAGTAAGAATACAATTCACTACACTGGATGTAATATACGATGGCATCTATGCAAGGAAAAGTACTTTAGATCAATTCATCTCATATCATCATCACAGCCCATATATCTCCCACTGTTAGGCTCGGGCCTCCTCCTTAATGGGAGGGAAATTAACCTACTATACTACGCTGGTCAGACGTGTTGGTATAGGGTTTTGTTTCGAGTTTTCTTCTTCTCTTGCATAGATGTTATATGCGTTTTATATCCCTTAGTCATCTCTTACGATCACCTACGGGTAAGATAGGGGGTGAGGAATTGTATTCTTATTCCGTCACCACACGGATTATATCGTCTATTCTTCAGTATAATGAAATCGGCGTCGACCTGAGGGGATACCCGCGAGGGTAGACTGCCGGGTGGGCCACCGAAAGTAATGATCGTGTTCTATGGCCCACTCGGACCACCACCCACGGATAAGATAGGTAGGATAAGAAGAGGGGGTGTTGAATTGTATTCTTACTCCGTCACCACACGGACACTTTAGTACTTATACGTGTGGTAACAAAGTAAGAATACAATTCACTACACGGGATGTAATATACGATGGCATCTATGCAAGAGAAAGTACTTTAGATCAATTTACATCATATCACTTTCCTATTATAAAGAACTAGATCCTAGTAGTGGGACTAATACGAGCTGAGATGACGATGATGATAATGCTCAGACCCCTGAAGTCCAGTATTGGATATTGTCTTTCTCAACGGAGGGATAAATACTCCACGTAAGCGCTTGGTGATTCCTCCTGATAATTTCTAAGTGAATTTTGTCAACCTTCACGAATAATTTAAGGAATGGTGACATATTATATTCTTAACCAGTTACCACACGAACATATTACACTAGGTTGAACTAAATTTGTGATCTGTCTCCTTTTATGAAATGAGCTGGAAATCAAAAGTTATAATAATAATACTCTTTTTACCTTATCCTAATTTATTCGAAGACAATACAGCATGCTCTCATCCTCTAATAGAAGTTGGAAATAGAGAAAATCTATCTATAGGTATAATATATAGTAAAAATTAAACCGCCGCCGTTGTCTCTACGCTTAGATCTTTTGAACTAAGCAATAGATTTTAATGCGGTTTTCGTCAATAGACAGATGGACGCCATCTTATGTTAGACAATCTGCAAGTCATGTCTGGGGTTATATATTATACGGACCATGTATCAACTCGAGAAAGGGAGAAGTTCCGTGCGTTCAGGTACTTCTGGCATGCCTACCATTGTAATCAAACTTAGGCTTCACATATAAGCCGCATAAGCTCTGTCATATCCGTGGTGCTGTACAATTACGCTTCATGTATAAGTACATCCTCTTATCTTGCTTCATATCTCCCGCTTTGCATAGGAGTGAAGTGGAATTTCGTCAACTCCTCCGGTTTTTCTATTCTAATTAAATTTGTTGCTGGTCCAAGACAATTAAAAGCGTTTTGCGGGACTTCCTGAGGGTCAAATCTCATTGTCTTTTATGGAATCCGTTGTGGATCCTGGCATACAAGAGTAACAGTGGTGGGAATATGTGGTGGGATTTGTCCCAAAAGCAAAATAGACAGATCGATTAAAAAATAAGGTTTATATATAACACATGCATATTATAATAAAAAAAAAGCCGTGAATATAAAATATCTATAAGGCGATGTCGTAAAAATCAAATTTTTATACGCTTGCATTGGAAACACTTGCTAAATGTGCTACTAACTTCTTCTACTATTCTTTTGATGATCCTCAGCTGATTATTATGAGCCCCATGGAAATTTAAAGGATTGCAGACATATTATCTTTACCTGCCACCCAGTAGCGGTGTTAGGGTAGGGCGAGGTTGGGCGACGGCCCAGGGCGCCGGGTAAAAAAGGGCGCCGCAGGCCATTCTCATAGTTCGAGGTCTACTTAGTCGTAAAGTCTTGAATTGCAGTTGGAGGGCGCTGTAAAAATCTCGCCCAGGGCGCTGGTAGTGTTAAAACCGGCACTGCTGCCACCACACTGGGTGGTAGGTGAAATTGGTACTTTAATGGTTCTTAGTAGGCTTATACAACACCCGCAAACAATGTGAGATATCATGAATAGCTTTATCTAAGTCTTTGTTTGAATGTTGTAGCAACATCTTTTTGTGTGTCAAGTATGAGTGACCACTTATAATTGCTTCTCTGACCACAACTTTTAACTGCTTAAGATAAAGCGCATATTGTAATATTGTACAACAATTGATTGAATTATATATAATAATAATTATTTTTAAATTATGTAGTAGTATTTTAAACTAAATAGGAAAAAAGAGAAACTTCATCATTTCAGCTCATATATACATCTCAATCCTGGGCTCAAGCTTCCACGATAGGAAAGATGAAGACTTGCTCTACTACGCTGGTCAAGACAAATTGGTATACAGTTTTATTTTAACTTTTTTAAAGTGATCAGAAGCATGTGGGTTCTAATCCTACTTGTGACAATCATTTTTCGCTCGTAATCGAGTTTTTATAATCAAGCATATTAAATGCTAAATTTCTGTAATTCCATTTAAATTTTTTGATTAGAATAAGTTGTTCATATCAAAGAATGATATTTATTTTTACTGTAAAACAGTGTTAACGTAATTATTGTAAAAAGTTTGGTGTATGTTTGCACTAAACCTTACATATACTTTGTACAGTGAAAGACTTGTCCTTGCAAAATACTTATGCTATGCATTTGTACACCATAAATCTTTAAGTATCTTTGTGTTTTGGACATAAATTTTATCATCTCTACTTCGTAATGTTCCATTCATCCATCCACTATTACATTTAGGCTTTCGCAAAGAGGAATAATGACATAAACGCCACGTTTGGCAGATATACTAATAATTGCAATTGGTATTATAATTTTATAAGTTTCACAATACTTTGTTTTGGTTATCGCATAAGGAATTAATTTCAAAAACACCCAATTAATAGATAACTTTAATAGATAATATTTGATTACACAGATGGCGTAGGAGTTAAGATACCGATTTTCCGGCCCAGTGCAGTGGGTTGGATTCCAACGCAGGACAATACTTTGTGAGATCCACGAATTGTTGTTCAGAGTCTAGGTGTAATTTGTCTGCGATAATTATACATTTGTAAAGTCCCCAGCAATGCAAGCATTACTTTCTTAGTACTGGGTGGTGTCATTTAAAAAAAAACAGACAATGCAGTCATAAGGACTGCCGACAGAAGTGAAAACTTTAACCTATGTAAATAATGAATATTATAAATTAAAATAGAACAAGTACGTATTTCATAGCTGAAATTTCACGACGCTCTCACTTTATAGTTCGCTGCATAGCAAGAAAACAACGCGCATGTGCTTGGGATCTATCGACTCACTCTCTTTCTCTCTCTTACTTTACCTTTGTGTATCTTTCTTTCTCTTTCACTCTTGCGTTGATATATTGGACACTACTCATTGCTAACGCTGGCACTGGCTTGTAACATGTATACTACGGGCATGCGTTCGAGTTCCCTTGCGTTAAACATTTAACGCAACCGTGTTGGAAGTTGCCTTAGAAGATTAATTTTAAAAATAGTCAGTTTTACATTTAAATGTGTTTATAAATAAATACTGAATCCCCTTAATAATATATGGAATGGATTGCCAATAGCTATAGCTTGAAGTCTCGTACGTGGTAATAATTTTTCACTTGCAAATATTCTTTTATCCGTGTGGTGACGGAGTAAGAATACTATTCACCCCCCATATAGAGAGGAGGCCCGAGCCCAACAGTGAGACATTTATGGGCTGTGATGATGATGATGAAATATTCTTTTATCACTAAACTTCTCTTTGATAATTAACTTTCTTTAAGAGTCTTTTCAATAATACAAACAAAAGATTGTAGCAATTTTAACAGGCTCTATATAATGGTCGATTTGAATGTTCTAGTTTCATTGTTAAGCCTGTAAAAACCTATTGATGGTATTGTTTCCATTCAGTGTAATTTATCCATTCAATCCTGATAGTTGTGTCGTTATAAAGTTCCTATTAAAGTGATCATTGATTCTTTTGGCAAAATAATATGTCTCTTACTTAAAATAAAAACACAATAAAATTATCAATATGTATTTATTAAAAAAAACTAGCTTCTGCCCGCGGCTTCGCCCGCGTATAAGGTTATTTTGCTAAAGTTTTTCATTCCCTATTTTTATTTTACCCCTTAATATCTTTAAGGGGTAAAATATTTTTGTTTTACAAAATTTCAATATCATATTTATTTATATCTAATCAATAGCCTAAAAATAATTTTCAAGCTTCTGGCTTTTAAAATGACGATACTTCCTTACAACTTTTTATCCCCCTTTACAACCCTTTTTTTTTGCATTAAAAATAGTGGCCTATATCCTTTACCAGGCTCTAGACTATCAGTATACCAAATTTCATTTAGATCGGTTCAGTAGTTTAGGCGTGAAAGAGCGACAGACAGAGTTACTTTCGCATTTATAATATTACATACATACATATCATCACGCCATATCCCTTGTAGGATAGGCAGAGAGAACAGAGTGCCAGAGTACTCTATCCTTGCATACTTCACTCGCTTCCTCAACATTCATAATTCTCTTCATACACGCTCGCCCGTTTCGGAGACTCTTCACTCCACCTTCCTTCAGTACAAGACCGATCTGGTCTAGATAGGTTAGTCTCGGTTTCCCTCGGTACCTACATCCTTCCACTTTCGCATTGAATATCTTCTTAACCAGACGTTTGTTCGGCATTCTTTCCACATGTCCGAACCATCGGAGCATTCCCTTTCGCATCTTTACACTGATACTCTCTTTCATACCTACTCACTCTCTTACGTCGTCGTTACGAATGCGATCGATCAGCCTAACTCCACAGATTTTCCGTAGAGATCGCATTTCGACCGCATTAATTTTACTTTCATACTCTTTCGAGTTGATATTCTTTTTCTAACCTTTTTAAAATATTGTTTCCGGTCAAGAGTTCGGTAATACCGTATGGTGATGAGCTAAGAATACAATTTATCATCACCCCTTCCCGTGGGAGTCGTAAAGCTGGTAGATTGATCACCAAGCGAATGAGAAGGCAATACTCTCCTGGGAGTCGCAAAATAGCATTCGCCTCTATTAGATAAGGGTGCATATGGAATGCTGAGGCTGATGCATGAATGGGACCCAAAGAGATAGTGATATTCTGGGATTAAACCAGATATTATGTCTATGCCAATCCATCTGACTAGCATCGTATAGTCTATTAATTTCCATATCACCGTAGATGATGTTGGCCCAGTAATCCCATAGAGCAATAGAGAGGTACGTGCACGGAAGGTTATAAGGTTGCCCGTCATGTTCTCCGTCGCCCTGGACGGACCGACCGGGGTGTGCCATAGCCTACCAACATAAAAAAAAAGGGCTGGTGGTAATGGGATGTAAAATACCTGAAATGATGATGAAACTAGATGCTAGTATTTGTGAACTGACCTTAAACACATCTATCTATTTCGATCAAAGATTACAAAATATTTAATACAATATAATGAGTAGTTTACTTTTATATATTATACTGGAAAAACATCGATAATAGTGCCATCTTTGTAAAATTTATAGTACTATTTTTGTAATTATATTACTAGGCATGGAGGAGTCACAATTGGCTATTAATATAACTAAAAATTTATAGATGGCGTTATTTTCAATATTATAAGCTTACATTTTGATTCTTGTGCTATTGATCTGCATTATTTAAGGCACGTTTAAAACTTCTAATGCCATAAATGAAATATTGAAATTTACTATTATATTAATCAATAAATTGAGCTTCTTATGTTAAAATAATTTTTACATCGAATAAACAAAAAAATCTGCAACAAAACAAATTAATTAAAACTTAATAACATTTGCAGTCAAAGTTATCTAAGTAAATCATATTAAAAGCCGCAATACTTCATCCAATATCTAAAGAAGGAAAGGCCGTTAATTTGCAAATTTCAAACTAGGCAACTGTTGGGGCAGTAACTTGGCGTAGGTACGGAGTTTTTATTCGTGAAACGAAGTTTAGGTAAGAATTGAAAATATGTGATAATTAGAGTCATTGATATTTATTATTCATTCTTGGTTTCTTTTAAACTCCAACTACTTTCCAATATTAGACTCCATTCTTCTCCATATCGGCAGGAAAATTAGCCTACTATACCACATTAGCTTGACGAAGCCAGATCTGCACAATGTTTCTAGTTTTCTTCTTGCTTTGCTATTATTTACTTGCGTTTCTTTAACATTTATGACACCTAAAGAAGCGTTAGTGCCAAATTGAAATCCTAATCTATTTTCTCACATAATATGTAGGTACTAAAATAAATTAACTCATTCGCAACTTCCTAATTATAATGCGGAAACTAAAAACAGTTCTTTAAATAAAGTCTCCAAAACACCAGCTTTGAATAAACAGGCTCTTTGTCAAAAACTTTGGATTATATTTTAACAGAGCGCTGCCATAAAAATTAATTTTGGCAATTTGTTTTAATATAATCGCAATTTTCAACGGAATATTACCCATTCTTGGTTATTAGTTAATCTCTGTAAAGGATGTGAAGCGCCTATAGTTAAATCATTGGCAATTAATTTTAAAAGCGTAACGTATTGTTAGTCTGTTTTATTAGGATCTTGACGGAGTAAGATAATTCAGCAACCCTTATCCTGACAGTTGTAAACGACGACTAAGGGTTAAAATATGCATATAACACTTATGCCACAGAGAGAAAATTCGTAATAAAATATTTATACCAACCCAGAATTTTCGTTTAAGCTTATACCAACCTAATTCTTATAGGTTAATTGCATTTTTCTTTGATTACCGTAATGTTATAAGCTTGTCTTTTGTCATCTTATGTACAATCAGCATAGGATAAGGAAGAGTCACTCATATTTTGGGACTATACTGACTTCTTTCGGTCTTGAAATTCTTCAACATTTTGCAGTTTAACCACCTCTTACAATAATCCCGGGAAAAGGTTATGAGGCATTGTATTTTTCTTTATTCATCATCAGCTTATAGAGCATAGCTGTTGGGTTTAAACCTCCTTTAGAATGAGAGGGAAATTGCCCTACTATACCACGTTGGTGAGACGGTATTGTTTCAAGTTTCCCTTCTCTTGCATAGACGTTATATGCCTTTTATATTTCGTAGTTGTCTTTTAGGATCACCCACGGGTAAGATAGATGTGGTGATATATATTCTTGCTCTGTCACCATACGGAAAATATTCTTTAGTACCCCGACATTATTCATTATAATTGTGATCACAATTATATGAAGCTATTCTACTCTTTCGAATATACTCTTTTCAAAATTTGGAAATATTTAGGCATGATTAACGAAATACGGAATTATGTAAGGAACGATTTAGCTAATTGGATTTACTTAGTTAATTGGTACAATAATTTTACCTAATGTACATTTTATCTCATTGTCTAATCTTATAATTAATATTTTAATCCCTTTAGCTAATTTCAGTAAAATTTTCTAATTTTCTCATTGGATTTATCATTAAGCTCGTAACAGGTAAGCTTAAATAATATTTGGTTTTGTTTATATTTTTGAAAATAAAACTTGAACATAATTTTCTAACGACCTCACTTAACCTCGCAGACTGCAAGTTAGCAACAAAGAAAGTTAGAAGTACGTTAAGAAAAAAATACCATAATTAAACTTTACGAGATGAAGTTAAAAATAATGAAAACTGTAAACAAAATCCTTAACTGTATTCAGTTAGTAGAATATAATGTACCAATTGCTTGTTCGGTTATGGAGTAGGCTTATATCTAGCACTAGACAATATTTAGGCTGAGAATAATAAGATAGATATTTCAAAACTGCGATTTTTCTAGCTTATTGTAAAGTTATAATTTTCTAGTACATTATTTTGAGGTTAGGTTTAAATTTGTCTAGTGTTAGAAATTTGTTTTTAAATCAACTTTTAATTGCTTATCTAAATAATTTCTTCATCATCATCACAGCCCATATATGTCCCACTGTTGGGCTCGAGCCTCTTCCGTAATGGGAGGGAAATTAACCTACTATACCGCGCTAGTCAGACGTGTTGGTATAGAGTTTTGATTCGCGTTTTACTTCTCTTGCACAGATGTTATATGCATTGTATATCCCTTAGTCGTCTTTTACCATTACCCACGAGTGAGATAAGGGGTGGTGAATTGTATTCTTACTCCGTCACCACATAGATTATCGAAATAAATCTAAATCATTTAATTGTTATTACCTATCATTTATCAGCTACTTCTAGAGATAGGCCTCTCGAGAGGGGGATAAGACCATAATTGAAACGCTCAGCAGACGGGTTTCCCGCTCCCCGCCGGGCGGGCCGTCAATGACAAGCACCGGATAACGGTAACCCGCCCAGGTGGCACTTGAGAGGTATTTGTATGGCAGTTTATCAGGTTCCTTCCCGTCCTCTGCATTGCTATAGACGGAATGAATGATCATCAGAGACCACAGAAGGCATCGTAGAATAACAAAAACATGCCATATCCGCCGTCAATTGAAGGGGCTACTGAAATCAATTCCTTGAGTTCGGTTGCAAGTTAGGCAGGTTATGCTGTCAATAACAAAGTGCTGGAACGTCGCTCTCAAGCAATTAGCTTCCTTGTGGATGATGGCTAAGGAGCTTCGTATATTTTCTTTTTCACTTATTGAAATAGAGTGAACGTAGCGTTGTGACAACTTCTCGGTAGCCACCAACTCAGCCAGAAGGCACGTGTAGCAATACATAACGCTGTACTTGTCCCAACATTACTATATGGAAGCGAGAGTTGGGTATGCAGAAAAGAGCATGAAATCAAAATTAATGCGGTCGAAATGCGATCTCTACGGAAAATCTGTGGAGTTAGACTGACCGACTGCATTCGCAACGATGACGTAAGAGAGCGAGTAGGTATGAAAGAGAGTACCTATTGGTGTAAAGATGCGAAAGGGAATGCTCCGATGGTTCGGACATGTGGAAAGAATGCCGAACGAACGTCTGGTTAAGAAGATATACAATGCAAAAGTGGAAGGATGTAGGTACCGGGGGAGACCGAGACTCACCTACCTAGACCAGATTGGTCACGTGCTGAAAGAAGGTGGAGTCAAGAGTCTCCGAAACCGGCGAGCGTGTATGAAGAGAATTATGAATGTTGAAGAAGCGAGTGAAGTATGCAAGGATAGAGTTCTCTGGCACTCTGTTCTCTCTGCCTACCCTGCAAGGGATATGGCGTGATGATATGTATGTATGTATGTACATACCTATAGATACCTACTCTTTTTTTGCGGCGAGCTATGGTCTGATCACACTCCGCTAAATCCGTCCGGGGCGACAGATGAAACGATGCGCGACCCATAAATGCTCCGCAATGTACCTCTCCGCGCCGTGCGAGTGGACCACTGAAACTCGGTCTTTGTCGTCAACGAGAATCATCTCGACCAAAAAGTCTTGATGTCAGAGTGTCGTCCTCACGCGGTGGTTTCACTCCGGGCAACCGGAGCTATTCCCGGTCCGGTCAACTTATATGTTGGTAAGTACCTACTTACCAACTTTTAGGAGTCATATATCTTTCATCATCTCAGCTTACATAATAATATGTATACCATTACTAGAGCTCGAAGCTCCTGCATAGTAGGAGAGCAAATGGACCTACTATACCACACTGAGCAGACGAATTGGTAAAGGGTTTTATTTCGAGTTTTCCTTTTCTGTAATCATTTTAAAGATACTTAATAATAATACCAATGTTGCCCTCTGTTGCCCGTATGACTTGTGTGTCTGTGGCGACTATTTAGGGGGCCCATTCAGTGAGTTGGCGAGTCACCGTCTGCCACCGTTCATCTCTTAACATGGGTTTGAAGGCAGACGACAGTTTATAAATTCATAGATTTAAGATGAACCAGTCCACTAAGCACCCACTCCCATATTCATTCATATATTAGATACCATCATAATACAATAGTTTTACACTTACTGCTGGCATTCCACATATGTTATGTGCAGACGTGGAATGTCATCGGTAGGTGTCCCATCCCAATATTTAGATTTAATTTCTCCAAAGGCCTCTGCGTGTTGGATCCATAACCCCATGTAAGCCTACCAAAGGACCGGGCATCTTCCCTACGGAAGATACCGTGAATTAAAAGGAGATACAAATAATAATAATAACAACAACAACTGGTACATTTTGCAAACCTACGGGCCAGCATGTTACAGCGCTCTGACAACGACCTACGCTCCCTATCTACTCGTATGTCCTTGTTATCGCTTAGATCCTCGGTAACCCAATGACCCAAGTACTTATAACAACTAACTCTTTGTAAAGGCGAACCGCTGAGTGATATCTCTGGTATAGTACGATAATCTATGGAACTAACCTTAAACACTTTTTTTTTTCCGCAAGGTGGACCATGGATGTGGTCGCTCCCCGACAAAAACGTCCGGGGTGACAGAAGCGGCGGCACGCAACCCCATGGACCCACTCTGCAAACTCCTCTCTTCGCCGTGCGAGCGGGCCACCGGTACCCGATCTTTGACTTCGGTGGCCATTAACCTTAACTACTAAAATCTCACTCTTTTTCGCATTATACTGGAGTCCTTGAGTCTTCGCATACACTTCACAAACTGACAACAAGCGTCTTAAAGCGCTGATGGATGGGCTAAACAACACTATGTCATCAGCATACCTGATATTATTAATACACACACCGTCAATATGACATCGGACGTTAGTGTTGTTGAGCCCACCAATCAACTGATTCATGTGAATATTAAAAATTCATGGTGAGCTTAACCCCCCCCTGTCTCACCTCGTATTCCAAGCGATACACATCCGAAGACACATTCTCCCACTTGACACTGTTTTGTTAATATCTTCATATTTTTCAAGAAGCGATGACAACTTCAATGCATAGCAATTACATGAGCAAAATCGATTATTTATTTTGAGCTTAATTGAACTGAAAAGTAAAAAATAAATATGTTTAAAAAAACTATAAAACGCAGCTACAAAATCGTGTATTTGATTTTTTAAATTATTATTTATTTAGAATAAAAAGAATTCTACAAATTATTATTAAAAAAATATATTTCGATTAATCATTATAATATCAGACATTAATAAAAATTGCTACATAAAATCGATCATAAATCAAATCGTTTTGAAAGGTAATACAATTGCAACAGCGTGTTTCACAAAATGTAATCTGTGATTTTTTTTTTAATAATTTCTGCTTGTAAAAGGTATTCTCTTTCTGTAAAGTCAGACAGATTAATAAAGCTTCGTAGACCTGTGAACTGTTCGCTCATTTATTCGGAACATCATTTATTATCAACTATCATTATTCACTCCGTAATTTTAGCTATTTATGTTGCCGAAATGAATGACAGATTTTGTTCTGTCGATAATATTAAATGGATTTAATGTTTTCTTATTTTCTTTAAAAATGTTTTCTTTTAAGAAAATAAGAAAAAGTTGACTAGAGTTTTATTCTGAATATATTTTTTTACAATATATCTCTTTTGTGCAGTAGAGATATCTGACAGTACTTTGTTTGAATTTTAATTTAATAACTAAAATACGTTTAAATAAGAATATATCATGTATTTTTTATGTAATCAAATCATTACATAGTTCAGTGAGACTGCAAAAAGTTCATCTCGTCTAAGCTCTTATATGTCCCACTGTTATTGTTGTTGGGAGGCAAATTGACCAACTATACCAAGCTGGACGTATTGGTATATAGGATTTTGTGTCATGTTTTCCTTTACCTGTCTATGGGTAAGAGAGTAATGAATTGTAGGCTTACTCTGTCACCACACAGAACAGCAGTAACACGTAACTACCTGGAACTACTACGTTTTAATGATAACATTTAAAACGACTTAACCATTCAATTCAAAGTCTCGTTTTAGTAATCCAATCAAAAATATATTTAATATATTTGTTATTTCTGTAAACATTAGACTTAAAAGTACCAAGCTTTTAGAAATATTTCATATATACGATCTTAACTAAATCCTTTTATCTATATTTAAAAAAAAATATTCATTCAATAGTATTTCCAATTAGTAAATAAATTTTTACTATTTTTCTTCAACTAAATATATTCTGCAACGATTGAAGAATAATTTACATTGAAAATATTCGTTGACAAAATAATTTAGTAATACTAAAGTCATAAATTATTTGAAATAAAACAAATTTTACGGATTCTATCGCGTTTGTATTTGATTTCCAATTTCCCGACGTTTCGAACACTTTACAGCATCATATTCACGGGAGGACTGTCCCAATAGAATCCGTAAAAATGGTTTTATTTCAAATTTGTAATACGCGCGTAAAAATAAAAAATCATTATCTCATAAATGGTGGTCATATACCATGTGATAATTGTTTGAGTCCATGTGGTAATTGTTGAAGTTTTCGTCTATACGAACACGTCTGACCAGCTTGGTGCAGTAGATCAATTACCCTCCCATTATGGAGGGGTCTCGAGCCCAATAGTAGGACATACGAGCGGAGATGATGATGATAATGAATTGTTTAAGATTACAATTTGTTATCATTCATAGTTTACCTGCGGGTAGACGTAGACAGAGATGTTTAAGCAACATATATCACCATTGCAAGATACCTATAAAATTCTTGCAATACAGATAGCGCGGTATAGTCAGTCACAGTGAAGGCACAATTAAATGCGCCTGATACCGCCCTAGCCGAATCCGTGGATGATCGAACCGGGGATTAATCCGTTATCCCGCCAACATTATTTGTTTGGGGAGGGTAGAAAAAGGACCGAAGACAAGCAATCGGTACTGATAGATAAATGATAGACAAGTATTACAGCAGTTTTTATCGGGTTTAGAGCCCTCAGCGCTCACCCACAGTCCGGGTAAAGTTGTCATAGCCATCTGAGTCTAACAACTAAGACACACAAAAAAAAAAAACAAAAAAAAAACAAAAACAAAACAGCAGTTTTTAATGGATTATATTACCCTTCTATCACTCTTGATGGTTTGAGTAGGTTCTTTATAGCTATTGGTGGCAAACGAGCAAGCAGCAAACCTGACGGTAAATGTTTCTGAAACTCATAGGCCTTTGCAATACCAGGGCAAGAGCTAGGCTGCTAACTACCAATTAAGACCTACTCAGAAATTTGTGATTCCGGCACTCTCACTCTCCTATGAAGCATAACAGCACATTGCCATAGCTCAGACGTCGATTTGCTATAAGAGTGTGATACTCATACTACACCGGACAGATCGGGTGCAGCTGCAGTCAGATAACTATGAACAGTGTGGTTTAAATCAGGATTCGTTTTCAAACCATATCCAATAAAGTGGATATTTCCAAACTATATTCAATAAAAACCAAAGGCAAGAACGGAAAAATAAATTTCCCAAAAAATTATAACAATAAATAAATACATACACACATATCATCACGCCATATCCCTTGCAGGGTAGGCAGAGAGAACAGAGTGCCAGAGAACTCTATCTTTGCATACTTCACTCGCTTCCTCAACATTCATAATTTTCTTCATACACGCTCGCCGGTTTCGGAGACTCTTGACTCTACATTCCTTCAGTACATGACCGATCTAGGTAGGTTAGTCTAGGTCTCCCTCGGTACCTACATCCTTCCACTTTCGCATTGTATATCTTCTTAACCAGACGTTCGTTCGGCATTCTTTCCACATGTCCGAACCATCGGAGCATTCCCTTTCGCATCTTTACACCAATACTCTCTTTCATACCTACTCGGTCTCTTACGTCGTCGTTATGAATGCGGTCGGTCAGCCTAACTCCACAGATTTTCCGCAGAGATCGCATTTCGACCGCATTAATTTTACTTTCATACTCTTTTCTGCATACCCAACTCTCGCTTCCATACAGTAATGTTGGGACAAGCACTGCGTTATGTATTGCTATACGTGTAATAAATAAATCTTTATTTTAATTAGTTACCATGCAAAGTCAAAGAGGGTAGCTAGTTTAAAATTTATTCATTTTATTTCTAGTGGTTTATTTGCTCTTTGACAGTTTCAGAGCGGCCTAATAACGTCAATGTAGGCATCACATTAGGCTATGTAGGTTACCGGCCTATTAACTGAAACTAAGCAGAATCAAGTCCAATACTGTACGATGACAGAGTTGATATACAATTAAATTTCATTTATCTCTATTTTTGCCGAGAGTATTGTAAATGAAGACTAAGGGATATAATTAGAACATAAAAAAAAAGTCTGAATAAAATATATAATAAACCAAAAAGTAATGAGGGCTATGTTTAACAAAAGGACGTATACACAAAGACTAAAAAGAAAGTTTTCTCATTTAAATCCCAATCCAAGAGTTTGATGTAAATGTGAGTGATATAGGGATGTTTCATCTCATATTGTCATCACCTAATTCTGAAGCAGCATTAAGTTTGCCATGTTACGCTTTAAGTAATATTTAATTTATTGATGTACGAGTACGATGAGACTGGCATGTACATTTGTATAAAAGTCCCTAATAATAAATAAAGAGAAAAAAATCCCAATCCTGCTTTTATCCTAATTATCTTTAGTAATGTAACACTACTCTCTTACCATCATACATATTGCAAGAGTTTTGGCAACAGCCTTATGATCGATCACCTGCTTGACGTCATTTCTAATTGGGAATATAATTATTGATCAGACGGCATCAGATGGAATTGACCTCGGCCGCATCTTTTAGTCGTCTTTACAACAACCATAAGGAATATAGAGTTGTTTGTATTCTTAGCTGCCACAAAATAAAATAAAAATGAAAAAAATAATTAATTATTTTTAAATCCAAAAGTTTCATTTAATATTTCCAATACTATTGTTTATAATTACAGCAAATATATAAAAATAATGTGCGAAGTTTCAAATTAATCCGAAAAAATTAAAAGGAATTTTAATTAAAAGGAGCAAAAATCATGTTCAAAGATTTCGTTACATATACATACATACATATACATATGTATGTATATGTATGTATGTATATGTAACATCACCCCATATCCCTTGCAGGGTAGGCAGAGAGAACAGAGCGCCAGAGAAATCTATCTTTGCATACTTCACTCGCTGCCTCAACATTCATAATTCTCTTCATACACGCTCGCCGGTTTCGGAGACTCTTGACTCCACCTTCCTTCAGTACGTGACCAATCTGGTCTAGGTAGGTGGATCTCGGTCTCCCCCGATACCTACATCCTTCCACTTTCGTTATATATACGCTAAGTTAATAAAAACCTGTTAGTAAAAAAAAATATAACAGTCATTTGAAATAAGTCCTTCCGTGACCATGATCATTGTAAATTGTTCGAAACGTCAGGAAATTAAGGATCAAATACAAACGCGATAGAATCCGTAAAAGTAGTTTTATTTCAAATGCGTTATACTCGCGTAAAGATCAGAAACCATAAAAGTCATCATCAAACAGTGCGCTTCATTCGTATTAAATTGAGTTCGTCAAAAAATCTATCCCAGAAAAGCACATTTTTTTCTGAATTAAATAATAATTTTGATATTTGCACAAAATTTACATATGAAATGAAACTATGCTGTATGGTAGGGGCTACGAATACTACTAACCTTTACTTGATCGTGAATGTTGTAAAAGACAACTAAGAGCTTTATATCGACCTAAGCTAACTTAACATACATAACACGTTTGGTCAACAATTACTTTCGTCGGGTTGACATCAGGCAGATAGATGGTCGGTCATAAAACTATTGCACATAATTTTTGCAATATATACAAATCCATATTTTGTGTCGACCCGAAGTAATTGAGAAAAGAACAGGAAAACGATGATAACATATGAAATGAAACTATTTTTATTGATTTTATCATTCACGATTTTTCCGTGACCATGAATAGGTATTGGAAAATGTTGAAAACATCGAGAAACTAAAAATCAAATAGAAACGCGATAGAATCTATAAAAATTGGTTTATATTATAATCTATTATTATTTATATTCTTCTTAATATATAATATATTCTTCTATTTAATTATATATCTAATTTAATTAACTCCAACAGATTATTTTTGACCGGCCATGTTCTGGACGTAAGCTGTTTGTTCGGTACTGGTTGATAAAAGGGCGGCGTACTATCCTAAATCCACCGTATTCCTTTCGCCATCACCATTGGGCTGATCAATGCTATTGAATCTCTAACGTCAGCCCGGTGAGTCCGATTGATTATCTTAAAATAATTTCTCCACAGAACGACCACGATTTGAGTTTCGAAACCCAAAAAAATATTCTTTGATAAAATTAGATGTCAAAAATAATTAGGGGGTAATAACTTCTTATATCGACTATGATAACGTGTTTATAACAGCTGGTAAAAATGAGTAAAAGTACTCTCCGTGACACGATTTTCACACATTCTTACGATCATTTTTTCAGAACACTAAGCCTTGTAAGTTTTCTCAAGATATATATCTTCAATACTAAATAAATCGATAATGATGACTGTTTTATATATACATATATATGTAACTTCATAAAGATAGGTACATACTCCAGAGTTTGAGCTTCGGAGGATAGTACCCGAAGTCCACTGAAGACAAAGATCGGGTACCGGTGGCCCGCTCGCACGGCGAAGAGAGGAATTGCACGGTAGGTCTATGGGGTCACGCGCCGCCTCTTCCGTCACCCTAGACCGATTTGGCGGGGCGAGACGCATCCATAGTCCACCGTTGAAAAAAGGAATGAGGGTAGTACCCGAAAGGGTAACCCACCGAGCTGGCCAAGGATGTCAGAGATATGGTACCAATGGCCAGCCCGATGGCGATGGGTGAAGGAATACAGTGGGTTATGGGGCCACGCACCGTCTTTATGTCGCCCTGGACGGAATGGACGGCGTGTGTCCTGACCATAGCCTACCTAAAAAAGGGTTTGAGCTCGAGATGGTTGCTTTAGTAGATAACTCGCGGCTGCCTCTTGAGGAGTCGGATTCAGTCATAGTTCTCTTGTTTTAAATTATTTAAAATAAGTATTGAATATCCAAGGGCATCACATTGGAGCTAATACATTCTAAACATTATGTATACAATTTTGTTTAAAAGAAGTATTTTAAAAAATAAAACTATTTCTTCGGATTTTGTCGCGTTGCTATTTGATTTCTAATTGCCCGACGTTTCGAAAAATTTATAGCTTTCATGGTCACGGAGGGGCTTGGGTGTCTTCGCGGTTACCGCACGGTGTCAACCGAGGCGGCATGCCTATTGGCCGGGACACCCCCGTGGGGCCTAGAGGAAGAGATGCTCTCCGACCTCTATCGGCAGGTAATCTTAGTGCGCGACGAGGGTGGCTCCCCATCGTCCAGCGAGATAGCCACCTGGCGCGAGGATGCCCGCCGAGACGTCATAGCCCGTTGGGTTACGCGGCTGGAGAGGCCTAGACACGGTGTTGTTACCGTTGAGGCCCCCCGGCCCGTACTGATGGAGTGAATGGAGCGGCGGCACTGAGTCCTCTCCTTCCGGCTAGTGCAGGTATTGTCGGGGCACGGTTGCTTCGGCTTGTACCTGCACACGGTCGCGTATAGGGACTGGACTCCGTCCTGCCACCATTGCAGTAGTGACGAGAACACGGTGGCAACACACGCTGGAGGTATGTCCGAGCTGGGACGGGCAGCGCCGTGACCTCGTCGCTGTTATCGGTGCTGACCTGACGCTGCCGGCTGTCTCGAAAGCGATGGTCGACAGCGTCAGGAATTGGGACGCGGTCGCCGCCTTCTGCGAGGCTGTCATCTCGCAGAAGGAGGCGGCGAAACGAGTCCGGGAGGATTCCCGTGATCCGGGCCGCCGTCAGCGGCCGGGTCGGCGCAGGCGCGAATATCTGCGCCTGATGCCGCCCTAACCGAGGCTTCGGGTGATCAGACCGGGGAATTGTCCGGTCACCCGACGCGAGGCCATCGCGTGAGGGCGACGCTTCTTGTCGCCCCGGACCAAATTGTCGGGGCGCGACCACATCCATGGTCCACCTTGCAAGGGGAAAAAAGAAGGGGCTTGGATGTCTCACGTTTAATAACTCATCGTTATTACAGAGATTTATACCTAACCACTAGATAAAAGTTATTAAATATTAACCCACAGTTTTATACAAATTCATTCCCAGAATAAGAAAAGAATGTTTCTGTATAAAAATATATTATTTTTGTTCAGTTATTATTCAATATTAAGTGCTAGCTTTGTGGTAGCGGCTACGAATACTGCCAACCCTTGCCTTGCTCGTGGTTATCGTAAAAGACGACTAAGAGCCTTATAAATACCTGGGTCCACTCAATAATTGTATTCCCAAGGAGGGTTGGCGTCTGGCAGGCGACCGGTCATAAAACTATTGCCAATAACTTTTACAATATGTACTATGAAGGAGGAGTACATGTTGTGTCGGTGACCCCTTGGTCACCCCAGGTGATTGGGATAAGAGTAGGAGAATGATGAGTTATTATTCAACTTTAAATTTATGATAATTATTATATTACGACGATTTTCAACCACAATAAGTTAAATATTAGTTATATAATTTTGTTAAGATAAAGTAAGCCGCCGCTGAATTTTTTGGCCGGATCTTTCTTAGGGTAGCCGCTTTCTTAGTGTCAAATTTAAAAATAAATACATAAATAAGCAGTGCTTATTCTAAAATAAAATTATTTATTACTGGATAAGCTAGTAATAACAAAACGACCGTTACTATCAAACAAAACTGAACAATTGGCTCGATCAATAGCTGCAGAAGGATAATACGGCATGTTATAGGACCTCGCGTCGACCTTCGATAAAAGAAATGTATCACGCACGACCATAGTTTATAAAAAAAACAAATTACATATATCCGAGAAGAAACTTTGGCAAATTAATATTTAAATCTCGTTTACATACATCAACCAATAGCGTGTATTCCCTCTCTCTCTCTTTCTCTCGTGCTGCGTTTCTCGTGTCGGGTTTCATTTGTAAAAAAAATACCCTTTGCGCGCAAAGAAGTTTCAAAATAAATATGGCGCGTAACGGAAAAACGTTACAATAATATAAAAATTTTCCCATAGGTATGTCGATGAAAAAGTTTCACTTCAAAAATCGCACAGAACAGGCGCTCAAAAAAGCATTCACTCATTATTGTGTATTTCTTCGCAACTGTAGTTTAAAGACCTCATTTTATTTTAAATTTTCTTTTTAAATTGTGCAGTTACAGGAAAAATACTGTCGTATTGTTGAAGTTTTCCGTTGAACAATGAAAATGCTTAACAAAAGGCAAGTTTCTGGGAAAATAAGACTTACTTCTGAGTGAATCACGAGGTATACTAACGTGCCACATTTTTTATAAAAGAAAAGACACTAGACTTATAAAAGTACTTTGGTGTAGAACAATTTTGCTTTTTCAATTTAATGTATTTACATAATTGTATTTGACTGCTTGCTGTACCGTGTCTTATGTGTTCGATTCCTACGCAGGATGTTGTGTTGTGCGATCCGCAAATTGTTGCAAAATTATGATTTTGTGAAAAGAAAGTGATACTCATTCCAAAAGTACGAAATTTATTTATAAGATTTTGGATTTTATTTCATAAAAGAATAATATGCCTTTTAATATTATGACATCCCACGAATTATTAAGAAATTGAATATTACTATGTGGATTATCGAGCCTAGCTCAGTATTTTATTCTTTTTGGTAAATTGTATTTTTTTTATAATATATTTAGATATTAAAGAGTTGTGACAGAGTTTCGGAGTATATTTAGATAAATAACATAAGGATAAAATATTCTTGTGTGAATACAACCCTCACTTTGCTCGTGGATATCGTAAAAGATGACTATGAATATTTTCATGTACTATCGATAGTGAAAGGTTATGAACTCAATTTTAAATAAAAAATGCAAATGATAATTTTTTTAGTGGTAGGTCCACGCTATGCACAATTCCCAGCCGTGGGCCAATCCGGGGTAGTACCACACTCTAGCAGAAGATCGACGTCTGAGTAATAGCAATGTGCTATTGCACTTCATTCGATGAGCGAGAGAGCCAGAAGTCCAACTGGGTGGATTTGGGGCTTGTATTGGTAGGCAGCGCATTAGCTATATCCTTGGTTTTGTAAAGGTCTATGGGCGGCAGTGACACTTACTATAGGGTGCTTACTGCTTGCTCATTTGCCACCATCAAGAATAAAAAAAATGGTATAATTAACATAATGAAAAAAAAAAAAAAAGAATGGAAATTTCCTTTGGCCGGATTAAGAATACAACCGCATTTGTACTCGAAGATATAACAATAGAAAATTAAGAGATGATATGTAAACATCATCAATGCAAGAGAAGGAAAACTCGAAATTAAACCATATGGTTTAATTGGCCATATGGCTTAACAAGTCTGACTAGCACGTTACAATAGGTCAACTTTCCTTCCATCGTGAAAGACACTCGAGCCCAACAGTGGGACTTAGACTGAGAAAGATATAAAATAGGGACCAAGGATGGAATCGAGTTTATTTAGATTAAGCGACTGTTCGATTGCCGAACTGAGTTATTTTATTCTTTACTACATTGATTAAATTTACCTTCATATTCTAATTATATGTTTTCATTAACTGAAAACTCTTATAGAACGACCATTTCTATAAATAACACCTAGCTAGATAGCTTTATCGCCTGCGAAACCTACACACTAAATTTCATGAAAATCTTGGGGCGATTCTATCGAATTCTTAATATATAAAAGAGAGATTGCTCGTTTATAGATATTTGAACGTAGGTTTTTTTAAATAAATGCTATATAGACATTGTTGTTTAGTTTTAAAATAAAGCTATTTTTATAACGTTCATGAGCTTGGCACCGACTTCAAATCGTGTTAGTGGATTTCTAGCATATATTGCAATTATATTTTATAAAAAATAGTACATAATTAGAATTAGATAAGAATTAAATAGTTTATCTTATTTTTCGGTTTTTAGTGTTTTAAGTAAATATGGTTATTGGCTGATCTTATTTTGAAGTCGGTTTACATTTTTTTTAAAGTTTAATTATTTTAACAGCGTATTATAATTCAGAAAAACGACATTGAGTCTTATGTAAGAAGAGGGAAGGGCTCGAGAAATCTTATGTATCCTTACATAGGAGTAAGGGGAGATGAAAAAAGGTGCCTATTGTAAAAGATAATTCCATCAAATAAGCAGTAATGTTACTTCAAGGAAAGACCAACTCAAAACAAAACCTTATTCGAAATCTTTCTGGTGAGCTTCAAAACTCATTGTCGAGAAGGTTAATGCTGGAGTGGGATGAGAGAGGATTAGGTAGAATGTTACCAAGCAATAGCTTTATTTTTTTTCATTAAACTAAAAGTTCATCCAATATTATTTATGTCCGTTAAATTCGTAATAGTGTTAAAAAGCTTTAAAATCTGTTCGTTGAAATGCTTAATATATTGGATTTAAAACTTGGACGCTAATTCAGAACTTTGTTACTGCGGCGTAATCTTGTTTACAGTTTTGAAGACCGTCAGCGGCAATTTATTTAGTTTTAACTGCACGAAGCTTACTAATGGGTTTACTATTATAAAAGAAAATACTGTTGACGTTATGTCGGCTTACTTGTTTATTTGTTTGTCTGTTTTGTTTTCTTTTTAAGGTATAACCTGCAATAATAATCTTAATATTGTGGTGGATAAAAATACCTACACAGATTACACTAAAGAACACACTATTTGCGGATCGCATAAAGAATTAGCCTGCGTGAGAATATAAATAATCTATGATATTAGCAAAGCAGAAATGTAACTTTATCATTACGCCATCTGCATTTCGTCTGTCGTAAATTGGTCAGTTCCTAATTCTGGTTCTCTCAATAGTTTACAAGACTGTCGCAGGTATACTATATACACCGTGACATTTATATCGTCTTACAAAATAAGTGCCATAAAAGCATCCGACCAAAGAAACATATCTAACATATTTAATTGTTCAATAGTGGTAGTGATAAAAATATAACAAAATAAAATAAATTAAAGTTAATATTTTTTTAACACTGTTTATAATGTTTACATTTAAAACAAAAGAATTCATACGGCATTCCGCATGATAATGATTGGCTAACGTAATTAAGTTAGCCAATCACAGCTACGAAGTCCACGTGGACTGCTATTCCAAAACGTACCTACGCTTAGGTAGTACCTACACAGTACGTAGGTTATGTCGAGTAGGTAGCCTACCGCTCACTACATGCTGTTCTCTTACTATTGTAATTAGTAATTATATATAATAGTTTATAGTAAAAAATATTCCAGTAAATATTTTTTTAACCTTTCAATAGTACGAATGAATAGTAGATACTAGATATGTTAACTGAACTGCTTTTGTAAGACGATATAAATGTCACCGTGTATAATACAGAGTCGAATATATCGTTTCGCACCTATCAAAAACGTGATGTAATTACATATATTACTCGCTAAAGTTCCTAGACTTGTTACTATATTTTTTGATTTTTTTTTTACTAGTCTTTATTACCTAAAATAGGTATATTTCTTCCTTATAATTCTATCAACGTAATTCGATGAGGAAGGTTTTTGTATTTCGAGAATGAATTGTCTCTTGAGAGAGGTTGTATCTAATCCAAAAGGCAGAGATAATAGTAGGTACTTTTGATTGTTTTCTGGTTATAGCTGCGGGCCGTCCGTCCGGGGTTAGTACCTCACTCTCGCAGAAAATCTAAGTCTGAGCAGTAACAGTGTGCTGTTGTGCTTCGTTCGGTGAGCGAGTGAGCCGGCACCCAACTTTCTGGATCTGTTTTGAGTTTTCATTGGTATGTAGGCAGCGGTACACATATTCAAGATTACGGCCTATTTATTATATTCAAGATTTACTCATTTAATTAACTCATTAAAATGACAATAAAAATATTAACAGTCCTGTAAAAGTATCGATATAAATAAAAATATAGAATAGCTACATAAATTATTACAAATCTATTGCGTAAGATATCTTTTAGACGATTTCAATTCACCATTAAGCGTTCTCATAATCCTTGATTGTATATACTTACTTTGCTACCGGTATTAACTTATTGGTGCCTTCATTGTCAATATACTTTACGCTCTAAGTTTTAAAAACAGTCTTGATACTTCAATTAAGGATATTAAAACAATCTACGTATTGTAAACTTATATAGCGATGCGACGGAACAAGAATAGAATTGTCGCCATTCTTTACTTGACCATCAAGAGAATGCATTCAAGCAGATAATATTTGTGAGCATTGGCTCTCAAATATTAAACTTATTGTTATAGTTAATCCATTTGACAAGTGTGGCAATTATGTCAATAACTCCATCAAAGGATGATCCTATGTAGCATGGGAATTGTTTACACCCAGTAAGGCAAAGCGAAAGATTGAACGATGAATTACTGTATTTTTATTTATTTTATAATAAAAAAATAAAAATAATTATTTTAAGCAAGTTAAATAAATTAAACAAATAAAATTATACATACATATATACATATATACATAGCCTCACGCCTGTTTCCCAAAGGGGTAGGCAGAGACTACGAATTGTCACAAACGACGATCCTAACATACTTCCATCGCTTCATTCACGCTCATCACAGCCTTCATGCCTGCTCTACGATTACGCGTACTCTTAATCTGACCTTTCACTAACACATCTTCAATTTGATCCAGGAAAATACGACGTGCTCTTCCCCTTGTAATCGTCCCACTCACACTCGCTTTGTATACTTGTTTAGTCAACCTATCTTCACTCATTCTTTCCACGTGTCCAAACCACCTCAGCATACCCTTTTTATCGTTGTCACTTCTTCTTCATTCACACCACAGCGCTCTCTTATAACATTATTCCTAATTTTATCTTTCAGACTTACACCACACGTACTACGAAGAGCTCTCATCTCTACAGCATTTATTCTACTTTCATGTGTTCCCTGCCAAATCCAACTTTCACTGCCATAAAATTATAAAAGAAAATAATTCGAGTAACATCACCTTCATTAACAGGTACAGAATCGGCACTCTCATAAAAACTTCGAATAAGCTAAAATTCTATATTTTTAAGACGATAATGATGACGATTATGTCAACAATTACTTTCACACTGAGAATTGACGTTAGTCAGACGGCCGGTCGTAAAAAGATTGCTAATAAATTTTGCGATATGTACGATGAAATATGAGCATTTATGCATCGAACCCAAATAATTGAGATAAGAGCAAGATAATGATGATAATGATAGCTATATTAGCATCATCATCATAATCATCATCACCGTAACCTCTTCTAAAATGGGAGGTAAATTGATCCACTATAGCACTCTGTCCAAACAAGCTAGTTAAGGATTTTATTTCCAGTTTTCCTTTTCCTGCATAGATGTTATCTAAATATTATAATCTCTTAGAAGTCTCATACGATAGTCGTAAGTCGTACCGGTGGTCCGCTCGCACGGCGAAGAAGAGATGCTTGCAGGGTGGGTTAATGGGGTTGCGCGCCGCCTTTTCCGTCACCCCGGACCAATTTGGCGGGGTGCGACGTCCATAGCCCACCGCAAAAAAAAAAAAAAAAAAAGGGGTAGAGCTAAACCGCTGCCTACAAATGAATTTTCCAAACACATCAAAAAGTTGGGCTTCCGACTATCATACTCTACGAATGAAGAACAGCAGCACATTGTTGAATTTATATAATTAATATACTTTTGTACAAAAAATAATAGTACTGTATTTGACTAGTATTTGAATTTGGTTCGTTATGACGTTTGTAATAGTCTACTTCGTTAGTACAATATTTGCCCACCTCATTCGAGTTCTGTGCTTGTGCTAGTAAAGACGTGCTTTATCTTCCAAGTGGGTACATCGATAATATACGTTATATTGAAACTATAAATGTGTTTTGTTCATAAACTCCTACATACATGTCATTACTTAGGCATCGATTTTCTGCGAGAGTGTGGTACTATCAAGGACAGACCGGTCCGTGGCTGTAGACAGAAAATTATCAACAGTGTAGTTCTACCACTATTAAACTATTTGGGCTGAGAAGAAAGAAACGAGCATCCTATAATTATCTCACTAAACCTAAAAGACAACTATTACTTTACTTTAAATTAAAAATCAATAATTTATTCGGCTACCATTTAATAAAGTATCAAGATTTCTAGCCAAGTTAATCCGTACAACGAACTTCTATTGTTAACCGCACGACAAAGATCAATCAAAAATGTTTTCTAGATATGACACATTTAGAAAATTTACTTTCATTCATCATTCTCCTACTCTTATCCCAATTATTTGGGGTCGATACGATACGTACTCTTCTTTCATAGTGCATACTGTAAAAGTTATTGGCAATAGTTTTATGACCGGCCGCCTACCAGTGAACACTCCTTGGGAATATAATCGCTGACCAAACGGCATCAGATGGAGCTAGCCCAGGTCGTTATAAGGCTCTTAGTCGTCTTTTACGACATCCACGATAAAAGTAAAAGTTGGTAGTATTCGTAGCCACTACCACACATCACACAGACAATTTACTTTTATTGTGACCTTAAAAATAATTAAAGGAATATTCTCGTCTAATGTTTTGTAATATCTGAAAGCAAAGACAGGTATATGATAGCAATTAGTTGATATACAAATATGTGGATGAAATATTGAAGCTAGGTTATTTAGCGTGCTGTGCAAATGCTTGTGTTTGAGTTTTTTCTACCCATTTCTTATGAAAATATTTCTTATTTTCCGTATGATAACGTAGTAAGAATACAATTCACCACCTTTATCTTACTCGTAGATGATCGTAAAAGACTAAGGGACAAAATATACATACATACATACATATCATCACGCCATATCCCTTGCAGGGTAGGCAGAGAGAACAGAGTGCCAGAGAACTCTATCTCTGCATACTTCACTCGCTTCCTCAACATTCATAATTCTCTTCATACACGCTCGCCGGTTTCGGAGACTCTTGACTCCACCTTCCTTCAGTACATGACCGATCTGGTCTAGGTAGATTAGTCTCGGTCTCCCTCGGTACCTACATCCTTCAACTTTCGCATTGTATATCTTCTTAACCAGGCGTTCGTTCGGCATTCTTTCCACATGCACGACCCATCGGAGCATTCCCTTTCGCATCTTTACACCAATACTCTCTTTCATACCTACTCGCTCTCTTACTTCGTCGTTACGAATGCGGTCGGTCAGCCTAACTCCACAGATTTTCCGCAGAGATCGCATTTCGATCGCATTAATTTTACTATCATACTCTTTTCTACATACCCAACTCTCGCTTCCATACAGTAATGTTGGGACAAGCACTGCGTTATGTATTGCTACACGTGCCTTCTGGCTGAGGTGGTGGCTGCCGAGAAGTTGCCCCAACGCTCCGTTCACTCTATTGCCCGCATTCACTCTTCGCTCTATATCAGTGGTGTACCTTCCATCTCGGCTAAATCCACATCCAAGATATACAAATTCATCCACTTGCTCTAGTACATCATTACCTATTGTTACTCTTACATCTGTTCTGGTTTTATCTCTTTCAAAGACCATTATTTTGGTTTTGCTCACATTCACGCGTAGACCCAAAATATACATATATCTAATAGTAGGAAAACTCGAAATAAAAGCCTGTACTAACACACCTGACCAGTATGACGTAGCAGGTCAATCTCCCTCCTAGTGTGGAGGAGGCTCGAGCTCAGTAGTGGGATGTATATGAGCTGAGATGATGATAAATGATTCTTATGAAATAATCATCATTATCATCACGGCCCATATATGTCCCACTATTGGGCACGGGCCTCCTTCGTAATGGGAGGGAAATTAACCTACTATACCGTGTTGGTTAGACGTGTTGGTGTAAGGTTTTGTTTCGAGCTTTCCTTCTCTCGCATAGATGTTATATGCGTTTTATGTCCCTTAGTCGTATCTTACGATCACCCACGGTTAAGATAGGGGGTGATTTATTTTCTTACTCCGTCACCACACGGATGAAATAATAGCCACGTTAAAATTGGTTAAAGTATCACCAGAAGAATGGGCAGCAGAAGTCGTCCGATAAACTTACATCAGCAACTGCGATCATCAACCTATTAAACATGGCGATTAAGATATTATAGGTACTTCTTATACAGTCTTTTTCATGCCTAAATGAATGGATCACATCTGCGTGAATAATCTTTGCTCACTACATCCCTTTGCGATACAGCGTTTATATTAAAACTCGATGCGTCCAGGAAATTGCTATCATACTTGATCTCAAACTGTCACTATGCTAAGATTGGAACCTCAGATCAGCGGAAAGGAGTGTAGCGGAGCGGATTTATTTTATGTAGTATAAAACACGGCAAAGTGAAAAATATCCATTATCCGTGTAATAATGTACTTGTCATAATGTAGTAATATCATAATGATCGTGATCGGTTTCCATTATTGTCGTAAAATTCATTAAGAGATATAAGCAAATAATATTAATGCAAAAGAAAGGAAAATATGTAGAAAGGAAAATTTTCTCACGTGGAAGAAGCCTCTTTTTTGCGGTGGTGGTATAGTCACGCCCCGTCAAATCGGTCCGCGGCGATGGAAGAGGGGGCGCGCGACCCCATAGACCCACCCTGCAATGTGCATCTCTTCGCCGTGCGAGTGGGCCACTGGAACCCGATCTTTGTCTTCGGTGGCACGTGGAAGAAGCCTGAACATTAGAATGTGTATTGAATGAGAAGAAGAATATATAGATAGAGAAATCTAGTAATTACTTGTCTACACAGTGATTTTAGTGATTAAGAAATTGACCTAATATGCAAAATATCCCGGATTCGATCCCCACGCAGATCAATACTTTGTACAATCCACAAATTGCTCTGAATCTGGATGTAATTTAATATGTTAATTGTATATTTCTAAAATGCCCTAATATTTGGATGAAATTCAATTATTGAATTATCCATCAGCAATTACTTTGCTCGTAGGTGTCGAAAAGACGGTTATTTGCCGTTTTTTATATTGACCTGGGCCAATTCCACCTGATACCATTTCACCTCACATCATTAACGTCAGGCAGGCGGCCGATCATATAAATATTATCAATAACTTTTGCATATAAGTACGAAAACATAGTGCGTCGCCCCCAAGTAATTGGGATAATAGCAGGAGAATGATGTTAAACTGCAAAAAAGCAAAACTGCAAATCAGACCCTATACTAACTGATCCGATCAACACGATATAGTAGGCTAACTAGCCTTATCTGGAGGAGGCCTAATAACTAATCTATAGCTAGCCAATTCTACTGAAAAAGAGAAGAAGTTTCTTTAGGTATAAGGTAAAAGATTGGGCTGGCCGTCGATGAAAAAATTGATACCAGTAGTTAATCCAACGGTAGGTTATAGGGCTATGTACCGTCCTTATTTCACGTCAGACGGATTGGTCGAGCCATGGTCTGAACAAAGCCTGCCAAAAAAAAATATAAAGTAAAAATCGCTTTGCTTTCCGCTTGCCTATACAATGTGACGCTTCATAGCTTTGTACTGTATTTAACTTACAACCATTTAAATTGAACTCTATTCTTTTAAAACAGAGTGCATTTCGCACAATTCCCTCGAATCAATAGCAATGTTCATAAAATAGAAAACGTAAGCCCGGCGACATATCAGAATGTATTTAGTTTTGTGTGAAGTGTGAGTGTGTCTGAAGCGTAGCAACTGGTTGATATTGGCAATCGATACAGTTAGTAAAATGTATGCGTTTTAGAATTCTTGGATAACTAGATTATATATTTTAATCCAACTATATATGCCCAGCGTTGCAACTTCGCTTACAGCGTGGTTCTATAATGACTTTTTGACACACATATTGTGAATCTGCGATTACGCTTGAGGTGGCGAGAAATGCTTTTGATTAACTTAGACGCCGCAATAAATTAGAATTTATTAAATTCGATTCTAATTAATTTATTTTTGGATCGATGGCATAATTCCAGTATTCGAGAAGATAGAATAATCTCTTTCATCTATTTTATAAAGGACCAAAAATGGAAGCAAATAATGTATTTGGAAGAGAAGTTTCATTTAACTTCAAATTAAACCCTATACTCTGACTAACCTACCAGCTGTGTGGTAGCGGCTAAGAATACTACCAACCCTTACATCGCTCGTGGATGTCGTAAAAGACGACTAAGAGCTCTTAATCGACCTGGGCCAACCCCATCTGGTGCCGTCTGGTCAACGATAGCATTCCCAAGGAGGGTTGACGTCAGGCAGGCGGCCGGTCATAAAACCATAGCCAAAACAAATTGCAATATATCTGGGAATAAATTAGATGACGCTAGGGCTAGGGCGTACCCTGCAAGCGACGCGCAGGGGCAGCACCCGGTCCCTGCAAAAAATGGACAAGGGTTGTTGCACCACGGGCGGGTGCAACGTAAGAAGCAAGCTCTTGGTATGAAAGGGATAAGAATGAGGTATGCAAGTTGGAATGTTGGAACGATGACTGGAAGAGGAAGGGAATTGGCAGATTTCTTAAAAAGGAGAAGAGTAAATATTGCATGTCTGCAAGAAACAAAATGGAAGGGAACGAGAGCTCGAGAAATTGGTGAAGGATACAAGTTATATTATAGTGGTAGCGATGGAAAAAGGAATGGTGTAGGCATAGTCTTAGATAAGAATTTGAAAGAATGTGTGACGAATGTAATAAGAATGAATGATAGATTAATAGTTGTGAAAATAGTGTGGGAGAACGTCATCCTGAATGTCATTAGCGCGTATGCACCCCAAGCCGGATGTAAAGAGGAAGTGAAAGAAAAGTTTTGGCAGGATTTTGATGGAATTATGATAGGTATACCAGAAAGTGAAGAGATATGTATAGGAGGTGACTTTAATGGACACGTAGGAGCGGTCAATGAAAGTTATGAAACAGTGCATGGAGGATGGGGGTACGGCATGCGAAACACTGGGAGGGAGACGCTACTTCAAGCGGCTTCGTCGTTTCACCTGGCCATCGGTAATACGTGGTTCCAAAAAAGAGATGAGCACCTTATTACCTATAAAAGTAGCAACCACTGTACGCAGATCGACTACTTTCTTATTAAGAGAAGTAAGTTGGTCTGCGTAAAGGATTGTAAGGTGCTACCAGGTGAAGCACTAGTATCCCAGCACCGTCCGTTAATACTAGTGATGGAGCAAAGAACACCCTCTATTAAGACCAGAAACCGACCCCCTCCTAAGGTAAAATGGAGTATGCTTGAAAGGAAAGAGTATGCAAGTAGATTTAAAGAAAATGTGATGGATAAAATGATTGAAATGAATGATATGAATGATAAATCTGTGAATGAATGTTGGAATGAAATGGCTAGTTGTATTAGAAATACAGCTAAAGGAATACTAGGAGAAACGAAAGGAAAAGGTATAATTGATAGGGATACGTGGTGGTGGAATGAAGATGTGCAAAAGATTGTGAAAGAAAAGAAGAATGTATTTAAGGAATGGCAGAATGAACATAATGAAAGATTGAAGGAAGCAAAAAAGCTTGAATACAAGGAATGCAAGAAAAAAGCTAGACGGGTAATAGCTATTGCGAGAGCACAGGCCGAAGACATGATTTTTAAATCGATAGATGGGCCTCGAGGTCAAAAGATGCTATACCGCATAACTAAAGCCCGAGAAGAAAGAGCAAAAGATATTAGGCATGTCAGGTGTATAAAAGATGAAGCAGGTAAAGTGTTGATAAAAGAAGAGGAAATAAAAGAGCGTTGGAAGCAGTACTTTGAAAGGTTAATGAACGAAGAGAATTCATGGAGTGGAGTGTTAAAAGATGTATCAGA
Source organism: Lymantria monacha (assembly GCA_905163515.2). Lineage (NCBI taxonomy): Eukaryota > Metazoa > Arthropoda > Insecta > Lepidoptera > Erebidae > Lymantria > Lymantria monacha. The sequence continues at coordinate 4,104,269 of LR991088.1, read as the reverse complement.
GAACGTCGGCCTAGTAAGGGAAATTACAATAGATGAGGTAAGAGAAGCAGTGAGAAGTATGAAAAATGGAAAGGCTGTAGGGCCCGATGGTATACCAGTTGAAGTATGGAAGATTTTGGAAGAGGATGGGAATAAAGTTAACCACATGTTAACTTTATTCTTCGATAAGCTGCTGCGCGACGAAGTAATCCCCAATGAATGGTGCAATAGTACGCTAGTGCCCATTTTTAAAAATAAAGGGGATGTTCAGGACTGCGGTAGTTATCGAGGAATAAAGCTTATGTCACACAGTATGAAATTGTGGGAAAAAGTGATTGAGAAACGATTGCGAGAAGAAAGTGAGATCACCCAAAACCAGTTCGGATTTATGTCGGGCCGCGGGGCAACGGATGCCATGTTTGCACTGCGCCAACTGTGCGAAAAATATCGTGGTGCACATAAAAACTTGCACATGGTATTCGTTGACCTCGAGAAGGCCTATGACAGAGTACCGAGAACAGTTTTGTGGTGGGTACTGAAAGAGAAAGGTGTGCCCGTGAAGTATGTTAGGTTAATCTGTGCCATGTACCGACAATCTAGGTCGTACGTGAAATCAGCGGCTGGAGACTCCGACGAGTTCAGTGTCGAAGTAGGTCTGCACCAAGGGTCGGCGTTAAGTCCTTACCTCTTCCTGTTGATAATGGATGCATTAACATCGGAGATACAGGAAGAGGCACCCTGGTGCATGCTATTCGCTGATGACATTGTTCTCGTCGGGAAAGAGGGCCTTGAGGTACAGAGCATGCTGGAAAAGTGGCGCTGTAAGTTGGAGAATGTAGGCTTGAAAATCAGCAGACCAAAAACAGAATACATGTTCTGCGATTTCGGCGCTCTCTCCAATTTTACACCCATAACTTTAGATGGAGTACCTATCCCAGTATGCTCGAACTTTCGATACCTCGGTTCTCTTATCCAAAGCGATGGCGACCTGGATCGTGCGGTGAAGCACAGAATTGATGTGGGATGGATGAAGTGGCGGCAGGTCACGGGTACAACATGCGACCCCAAAGTACCCCTTAAATTAAAGGGCCAAATATATAAAAGCCTAATAAGACCTGCTGTACTGTATGGATCAGCATGTTGGGCGATAAAAGCGACGGATGAGAGACGACTGCATGTAGCGGAGATGCGAATGTTGAGATGGATGTGTGGTGTGACAAGAATGGATAAAATAAGGAATGAACATATAAGAGGAAGTTTGAAAGTTGCGCCAGTGACGGAAAAATTAAGGAGTGAAAGATTGACATGGTATGGACATGTGATGAGAAGGGATGAAAGTAATGTTGTGAGGAAAGCTTTAAGCATGAATGTTGAAGGCTTAAGGGGTAAGGGAAGACCGAAGAAAAGATGGATGAACTGCGTGAAACATGACATGGATAGACAAGGAGTGACCACAGAGATGACGTCTGATAGAGTTGTATGGAAGGAGAAGACGTATTGCGTCGACCCCAAATAAATTGGGATAAGAGCAGGTTGATGATGATGACTCTGACTAACCTACCATCGTCCTATTGACGTTCACTGTTGGAGATGAGCGTCACCAAGGTTGGATAATTCCATTGCCACGCTTAGTAAGCAGGTGTCGGTAGCAGTTAGTGTTATAACTTTCATAGAAGAGTGCTGTTGTCCAATCTCATACTACTCCATCAGGCGACTTAACTTCCAAAATAAAGATCAAGAGGGTGAAGACACTTTATATTGCATCATCGCATGATACATATTACAGTATGACCAGGATGCTGATTGATCAAACTGATGATCGATGCACCGGTGGCTAGAACATTTCCTGATTCCTGGAATAATAGAGTGTCTGCCTTGTATAAAGACACTGTAAGCGCAGATCTACTTATCGCATTTCTCCAACCCTAGCAATTAGTATTCGGGACCTTTATCGTGGAGTTTTAGCAGCTTTTGCGATGGTTCAAAATCTATTCAATTTCCCAAGTAAGATTGCTTACGGTCCATTATATTAATATTACCTGAGGGGTTATTACCTTTGTACGGTAATGTAAGTAATTCTTAATTTAATGGTGATTAAGCGTAATAGTAACTATTAGATGTCATAGTGATTTAAAAAAAAGAGCTAGGAATAACATAGAACATATTTTATCATCACCCAAAAATATTCTTGCCATCATCTTAGCTCATATATGTCCCACTGTTGGACTCAAGCCTCCTCCATAATGGAGAGAAATTAACCTACTATACCACGCTGGTCAGACGTGCTGGTATAGAGTTTTGTTTCGGATTTATTTCACTCGCCCAGATGTTATATGCGTTTTATATTTCTTAGTCGTTTCTTACGATCACCCAAGGGAAGAGAGGAAGCGGTGAATTCTATATATATATATATATATATATATGTATCCTTACTTCCCCAGCACACATACATATCTTTATGCTGTCTAAAAATGATACATACATACATACATATCATCACGCCATATCCCTTGCAGGGTAGGCAGAGAGAACAGAGTGTCAGAGAACTCTATCTTTGCATACTTCACTCGCTTCCTCAACATTCATAATTCTCTTCATACACGCTCGCCGGTTTCGGAGACACTTAACTCCACCTTCCTTCAGTACATGACCGATCTGGTCTAGGTAGGTTAGTCTCAGTCTCCCTCGGTACCTACATCCTTCCACTTTCGCATTGTATATCTTCTTAACCAGGCGTTCGTTCGGCATTCTTTCCACATGTCCGAACCATCGGAGCATTCCCTTTCGCATCTTTACACCAATACTCTCTTTCATACCTACTCGCTCTCTTACGTCGTCGCTACGAATGCGGTCGGTCAGCCTAACTTCACAGATTTTCCGCAGAGATCGCATTTCGACCGCATTAATTTTACTATCATACTCTTTTCTGCATACCCAACTCTCGCTTCCATACAGTAATGTTGGGACAAGCACTGCGTTATGTATTGCTACACGTGCCTTCTGGCTGAGGTAGTGGCTGCCGAGAAGTTGCCCCAACGCTCCGTTCACTCTATTTCCCGCATTCACTCTTCGCTCTATATCAGTGGTGTACCTTCCATCTCGGCTAAATCCACATCCAAGATATACAAATTCATCCACTTGCTCTAGTACATCATTACCTATTGTTACTCTTACATCTGTTCTGGTTTTATCTCTTACAAAGACCATTATTTTGGCTTTGCTCACATTCACGCGTAGACCCCTTTTCTTACAATCTTCTGTCATTGTCGTAGACCCCTTTTCTTACAATCTTCTGTCATTGTGCATCATCTAAAAATGATAAGCTCGATAATTATGTACTTGCAAAGTTTCCTGCTATATAAAGGTCTCGTATGTTGTTTTCAAAAATCTAAGTCATTTTTAAGAAAAAGAACAGTAATATTTAATAAAATCAACGCAGTCGTTGTTCTATAGTATTTTATGTAGAAAACAAGTAAAATATAGATACGTCCCTAAGCAATAATACTCATATTTGGTAAAGATAAAGATAATCTATCTGTCACTGAATGTAAATGGGTAAGTTAGGTATCTATTTTGTATAAACAAAATACCACATTTAAAACTTGATAAGCCGTGATATGGGTCATATTATCCCACACTTCCGGTATTAATATTCATTTCCCATTTAATAATAGTTTAAGAACGCAAAATTTCATCATTATCACTTTCCCTTAGGAGTTGTTTAAACCGGATCTGTAATGCAATGAATTTATTAAAATAATAATATAATGAAATGAATTGAATTGCCCAAAATTAAGCAAAGCAAAAAGAAACAGCTAAACGGATAAACGTGCCATTTATTACATACATACGTAGTTAATTACTATGGTATGGTATGGTTCCTGTTGCATTTAAAAAAAAAACAAGAATTGGACTTATCTGTTTGATTTTTTTCCGTGTCGTGATGGAGTAAGAATACTATTCACCACTCCATACCTTACCCGTGGGTGATCGTACGAGACGACTAAGGGATATAAAATGTATATAACATCTATGGGAGAGAAGGAAAACTCGAAACAAAACCCTATACCAACATGTCTGACCAGCGCGGTATAGTAGGTTAATTTTCCTCCCATTACGGTGGAGGCCCGAGCCCAACAGTGGGACATTTATGGGCTGTGATGATGATGATGATTTGAAATTTATCACTAACACGAAGCGAATTAAGAAAATGTCTCTAATTAATATGATATTATACGGGTAAAATTTTTATTAGCGTGTATATTTGTTTCCGTGTGGATAAGAATAGATTTCTGCAACCCTATTCTTGCCTGTCAACGTGAATGTTGTAAAAGTCGATTAAGAGTTATAATGTGTAGCTATAAGTATATGAATGTGTATTGCAAGAGACGAAAAACTGGAATTAGAACCACATACCAGCCCCAGCATATACCAACCAGAGCAGATGCTCAGCGTGGTATAGTAAGTCGATTTCATTTTTATTTTGCTGGAGGCTGGAGCTAAGCGGCAGAACGTCTATAAGTTAAGATGATGATGATATCAGTTATATATTTTTAATCACTATGGTGGCAAACGAGCAAGCAACATATCTGATGATAAGTGTTACTACCGCTACCTTTGCAATACTAGGTAACAGCTAAACCACTGCCCGCCAACCAAAATCCACCAAAAATTTTAAGCTTCCTGCTTTGACCGAAACAATTTGCTATTGCTCAGACCTCGTTTTTGCGAGAGTCTAATAGTACCTTGAATGGATCAGCCGTAGCTGTAGCCAGAAAAATGCGTGATCCTATCATTACAATTATTATATTACCACTTCAATATTTGCTGTAAACTCTCAAATAATTTAAGTGAAACTCATAATGGTTGGCTTTATAACCTAGGCAATTGTTTTTTATTCTGAAAATTATTATCATTGTTGTGTAACGATAAAGAACTCCATGGCTCGTGTAAAAATAGTATGCTATAAAAATCCTACAATGGAAAATCATTTTTGCTTATGGCGTTATTTTTCTTACAGATAATATGTTAATGTGCTCGAATCTTCGCCAAATATCACAATGAAATATTACGTTGAAATATCTCTGCCGCTTATTCGATGCATCTTTCTATCGAATGTTTTAAATCTTGAATCTATTCCTTGTTCACAAACAAGATACTCATAGAAGTGATAATCATAGTCATTTCCGCCTGTGAAATGACAGTCGTAAAGCGGAATTTTGGAAAATTCCGTCTGGATTTAAAAGTATTTTATATAAATCAGGCTTTATTGGCATCGGGGGAGCCGTATCATTTTAGTAGATATCTATTCAGAGGCTATGCCAACCGTGCGTGGTTGGAATACCAACTATCGTTCTGCAAACTTCGATATGCAGCTACCTAATTGTTAAATTTCTTCGAAAAGGTCCTTATTATAAATGGAATACAGTTAATTTTGGAGCATACAAAGAGGGAGCAAGTTATAAATGTCAGTGTGGATTTACACAATGTACCTAACACTATCTGTCAAAGCATGATATAAAGTGAGAATAAATCGAGATATTCTTATGATTGTTAAATTCTGAATGTTCTTTAATTTTATGTGAATGTTTGATGAAATGTTTTTGATTTATACAGGGTGCCGTTTTTATTACTAGAATAACTTAAACTAGGTGTAGGAATGATGTCATAAAAAACTTTAAAGTTAGTTGCAACGTCCTAGCTCTGCCCAATCCCGAGATAAATGATTGATGATTTCTTTCTTATCAAAACAGTAGGTTTGTCAGCGTACATTGACCTGTAGGTACATTTAGACCAGCTGTGCGGTGGTGAGCGCAGCGAGAGTGGGACTATTTACCTACTAGTTCAGTGTCGCACGCATGAATATATGCCTACATCGATTTTTTATAGTACAAGTGTATTGACCGCTTATCAGTATGGCAATTTAATCAAAACTTAAGTACTATTTTTTATACTGATTTAATAGTGTATCATGGTCTGATACACCCCTTTCAAGGATTCTACTAATTAAATCGGCAACTTGTATATTATTTCTGAAAGGTATCATATTATTTCTTAGGTTTACGAAATTCCTGCTACATGTTTGATAGACCATTTTGAATGTTACTTTCTCATTTAATAACAAGATAAGTAATTATATGTTATAAGTAATGTAATTTTTTTTGCATACAGCTTTTTTTGGTAGGATATGGTCTGAACAGACGCCGTCCATGTCATCCGGGGCGTCAGCAGGGCGGTGCGTGGCCATATAACCTACTGAGGAGGGAATACCATCCCCATCGCCATTGGGTCGGCCACTGGTACCGTTTCTTTGATAACCATAGCTAGTCCAGTGAGTTACCTTGTCGTCAGGGCCGGCTTTACCTATAGTGCAGAGGGTGCGGTGCACCCGGGCGCCGAGTGTTAGGGGGCGCTTCGAACGTGTTGTAACTATCAACCTATTCCATTTTGTTCACGCATTTTGATACAAGAGGGCGCCAGGAGATTGATTGCACCCGGGCGCTACATGTGCTAGAACCGACCCTGCTTACCGTGAACCAATCCCGTCGATGCCCCGGCTTGCTGCCGGGGCGTCGCCCTCACACTGTCAGGTTCTCTGCGGGTGACGGATTATTCTCCGGTCCAGTCACCCGCGGCCTCGACTAGGGCGGAATCAGGTGCAGGTAAACACGAATATATACTGCGTTGACCCCAAGTAATTGGGATAAGAGAAGGAGTATAACGATTGTAAAAAGTAGGTATTAGTAATAGTTAATTATCCTCATTCCATTTTCACTTGGTACGGTGTATATACAGATGTAAATTAACAATAACCATATCTAAATGTAGTTGGAAGCAATCCAGATAATAAACATTGTTGGGTTTGTTGCAACACTGTGAAATTGTGTAAAAGTGTGCCGTCAGCAGAAAAATGTTAAGTAAATTTTATACAATTTGGAAAGTTAAACTTTTCAGTTTTGTAAAATTGGTTTAGATATATTAGAATGTATAAGGAAGATATGAAGATAGTATTACTACTTTAACGCTAAAATGTTTGGTCGTATACACTTAGTTTAGGAACTCTTATTGTGTTAGATACGAGTAGCATGTTGAGCAAAAAAGTTATAAGCTAAGTGTTACTATGCTAGAAAAATAAATATTTTTTTTATTATAAAATTGGGATCTGGATTCCTGAAATTTTTGTATCTAAAAAGTCAAAAATCTACTTCGCAAATGAGCTCTAATGAATTATTTTAGTGTTCTAATATTATTTTCATTTTATTTTCTTATTAATGAAACTGATTTAAGGCACATCGGTTAGATGCTTTCAAAATCTATAAAGAACATAAAAGCAAGAACAAAATACAAAAAAAAACAAAAAATAACCAAAAAAAAAAAGTTTTTGTGTTTTGGATTATAAGCGAAAAACAAATAGGAACTCAGCTCTATCTCAGAATGTTAACATATCAGGTGTAACTTAGTGACTATTTAACAAGTGTGCTGCGCGATTACTACTGTCATAACAACTGGTAAGATAACAAATATCTATTAAATTGTCATCGAGATATTGGTTATTATTAATATTAATATTATTATAGATGCCATTGGTCGACGTTGGTTCATAAATAAAATAATAGCATTGAATATGTAAGATGTAAGTAATCTTTTTCTTTTTATGTCAATATACTGTAAGACGCGTAGTCTTACAGTTGAGCTTGAGCCTTGTCCCTAATGGAGGGACTTGACTTACAGATTGGTTTGCATAGCATTTTATATCGAGTTCTTCTTCTCTAGCGGTAATGTTAGCGGTATGTCCTTTAGTCACCTTTTACAACACTTACGGGCTAGAGAGACGGTGTTGAATTGTATTCTTACTACCATACCACACAGCATATATATTTTTTTTCTATTTCTAATGATTACAAGCGAGCTAGCAGCACACCTAATGGTAAGTGATACTACCGCACATGGGTCTTTGTATAGCTAAGTCACTGCCTACCAATGACAACCCCAACTCACCAAGAAAGTAAAGGCGGCTTACACGCTCACCGTACTAAGCGCAACACGTACCGTACGAAGCAAAGCACGTTGGCATTGCTCAGACGTCAGTTTTGTGCGAGTGTGGTACTACCTCGGACGGACCGTCCTGCAGCTGTAGATAGAAAACTATCAACAATGTGGTCCTGCCAATATAAAAGTCATACCATTATTATAATTGCAAGATTTTAAATGAATGTTTATCATTCTGATAAAATTTGGCATAAAGTACATACACTCTGAAATAGTGTGAATATAGTGCATTAGTACAGCGGCCAGCAAAAGAGGCATTGATGGACGAACGTGTAAAGGACGTGTAAGTCCATCAATTCCTAGTTGTGACCAAGTCTTTTATAATACTTTTCTCAAATAATGCGCGGAAATTAAAACTAAGTAGTATTAAAAAGAACTTTTTATTTGAAAATACAATTACTTTTCAAAATCAATGACGAACAACGAACAATATTTTTCACGTGCTAAAGGGTTCATATGTTTTTTTTCTTCATTGTCAAATAGGTTTCTTTTTCAAGCCAGTTCGAAATTTAAATAAAACTCTGATGAGTTGCCTATTTGGTTGCCATGTTTAACAATTAGGAGTAACAATTCGTTCCATTTTTAAAATACCTACACGATAAATATGAATTTACATATTTATATATTTATTTGGCCGCTAAAACACGACAGTTATGGATTTTCTTACACTTTTTGCTGGCCGCTGCTCGCATGAATTTGATCAGTACAGCAATTTCAATTTATCTCGAAGAAGGTTGTCAAAATAATGCTCAAAATCATTTTTGCGAAAAATAGATTACTTATCGCGCCAAAATGTACAATTGAGATTGATTTTATTGCCAAAATCTACAGTAAATGCGAACCATGAATATTTAACTGTGAGTATAGATGGTTAATAATAAAATATTAAAATATTAGCACAAATCAATATAATTTTAAAATTCGTTTACACTTTTACATAGTTTCAATTGGTTACTGTATATAAAAAGAATTCTCTATACGACTAAGCCCCGGTATTTCGTCGTTATATTTAATTTTTACCAATATCTTTATTTTATATGGTTATTACTACATAGATCGTCTACCGCTATGGTTGTTGGATAGTGGTTAAGATCATCATCATCTCAGCTCATATATGTTCCACTGCTGTGCTTGTGCTTCCTCCGTGATGGTAGGGAAATTGACCTACTATACCACGCTGATCAGACGTGTTGGTATAGGGTTTTGTTTCAAGTTTTCCTTCTCTTGCATAGATGTTATATGCGTTTTATATCGCTTAGCCGTCTCTTACGATCACCCAAGGGAACAATATAGGAAGATAGGGGATGGTGAATTGTATTCTTACTCCGTCACCACACGGATAAGTGGTTAAGATACTGACCTTCTATGCCAATGGATTTGATTCCCAGGTAGGATAACACTTTGTGTGATCCCAAAACTATTGTTCTGAATTTGGGTGTAATTTGTCTGCGTTAATTATATTTTTATAAATTCCTATGCCATATAAGAATTATTATGTGCATGTAAAAGAAAAACTCAAAGTGAAAAGTGATGTCGTAGATTAATTTCCTTTATATAGTGGAGGCTTGCGTCCCATATTGAGATGAATGTTAGCTGAAAGAAAATCTATACTAATATTATAAAGCGGAAGAGTTTGTTTGTTTGTTTGTTTGTTTGTTTAAACGCGCTAATCTCAGGAACTACTGGTCCGATTTGAAAAATTCTTTTTTTGTTGGATAGTCCATTTATAGAGGAAGGCTTTAGGCTATATAACATTACGCTGCGACCAATAGGAGCAGAGCAACAATGATGAATGTGTAAAAATCGGGTTTATGTTTCCTTTTGAGAGCTTCCGCTGCGTAAACGGTTAAAGTTGCGCAAAAATTATGTACTACATAATTGTTCCCCTTTCAAAGTTCTAAATAAAAGTCCGCGACAGCATAGGTCTATCTTTTAAGATTGGCTCACTATAACCTTTTTTATGCTAATCAAATTTGTTTTAAAATAATGTGATATTTTCGAAGGTGTTTTTATAAACATAATATTAATCCTTATCCAAATAAATGAGTTATTCATCACAAGTATTTAATTTAAAACAAAATTGCTCTTTACATTATTTGATTTCAATGAATATCTTAGGAAATATCGCAGTTTAAAAATAACATCGCAGCAAAATAATGATCAAGTACTGGGCGCGCATTTACGATAAAAATACTGGATCTTATAATCTTATATTAAAAAAAAACTCAAACTAATGTTATTTCAAAGTACTTCTGCACACACTACAATTTTAGTTTTGTTTTCTTCTCATGACCTTCCGTCGGCTTTACACATCCTAAATAATAATAATAAGTAGAGGAAGTATTAGTGCCTGCCCTCATGTATGGCAGTGAAAGTTAGATTTGGCGGGGAAGACATGAAAATAGAATAAATGCTGTAGAGCTGACAGCTCTTCGTAAGCTGTGTGTGATGTAAGTATGAAAGATAAAATTAGGTATAATGTTATAAAAGAGCGCTGGTATGCTGAGGTGGGTTGGACACGAAGTGGAAGAAATAATGAGTGGGCAGAGGTTGATGAAGCAAACATATAAAGCAATCGTGAATGGGACGAATACAAGAGGAACACCTTTTCTGGACCAAATTGGCGATTTGTTCACGAGAGGTCATCATCATCATCATTCTCCTGCTCTTATCCCAATTACTTGGGGTCGATACAATAAGTACTCTTCATTCATAGTACATATTATAAAAGTTATTGGTAATAGTTTTATGACCGGCCGCCTGCCAGACGTCAACCATAATTGGGAATGTAATTGTTGACCAAACGGCATCAGATGGAGTTGGCCCAAGTCGTTATAAGGCTCTTAGTCGTCTTTTACGACATCCACAAGCAAAGTGAGGATTGGTAGTATTCATAGCCGCTACCACACAGCGATTTCATACACATTAAAAGTATGTGTAATCGTAAATAGGCGTAAGTGTATGTATGTATGTATAATATACATACATTGTATATATCTATAGAAAGTATAGGTAAGACCCAATACTTTTACTTGCATTACTTTATATGGTACTACATCGCATTATATGGATTACGTCAAACTTGAATCACTTTTAAATACTTATTTCGCGTAACTACAAATACACACAAAAAAAAAGAAACACATACATGCATGCACACTACATCAGAAACACACGCACACCACACACACACATACACACACGTACACACACACACAAACACACGCACACCACACACACACACACACAAACAAACGCACAACACACACATACACACGCACACACACACACAACGTGTGAGCGCGCTCACTAACACCTTAATTCTCACTCATTCATTTATTATAGATTTCTTTATCATTAGTCTTTATTACGTAAGATATATATATTCATTATTTATAATGTATGTTACTGTAAAATAATTTGATGTTCAAGATTTATGTATTTCGGGAAGGAACTGTCTCTTGAAACACAGGTATTACCTAATTCAAGAGGCAAAGAATGTCAACTGTCATATGTATTTAGTTTTCAATAAAGATTATTATTATTATTATTATTTTACTTAAGGTTAAATGTTCTACTCTTACTAATAAAAGGGTCATGTAGGTACCTAAAACAGCTTTAACGTATGTATTATTTAAAAATATTTCCACCTTTTACGTAAACGAATTCGCGAGTTGAAGTTAACGTTAGCCCAAAGTAACCATTCCACGCGGACGAAGTCGCGGGCAGAAGCTAGTAAAATAATAAAGTTCTAAATCGGCTACTAAAGGCTTATAATGACTATGAATAGTGTGGTGTTTTATTTTACAGCTAATGTTCTCCATTTATGGTTCTCCACCTAATCAAAATTTTAACAAAAAAACCGACTTCAACTTACTAGTTGGTTACCAAATGAACATTAAAATAGGACCACAAGAAAAGCACCGGCTTTACAATAAGATTCATCAATATCAGTTCACTAAGTCAAAAGTTCTGAAGTAATAAATATAAAAAAAAAGAAATACAGTCGAATCGAGAACCACCTCCGTTTTTTTGAGTCGGTTAAAAATTGAGATCAGTGTCTATCTTTATATATATAATTCTTCTGTACGTGTGTTGACTGTGTACTCCTCCTAAAGAAAAAGCAATGCAATGTGTTGAAGGTTTGTCGCGATGATTAACAGCGTCAGAAACTGGGATGCGGTCGCCACCTTCTGCGAGTTAGTTGTCTAACGGAATTAGGCAATATGGTTGGTCCGAGAGAAAATAATCTACGTTGACACGCTCTACCGTCGGTGTTTTGGGCGGCGCAAGCGTGAGTACCTGTATTGAGGTTCACTGCATGAGGGCTTCGACTCGAGATGATACCCGGTTGCGGTGGCCCGCCCGCATAACGTCTACGTGTACGGCGCGCTATGGGGTCACGCGTCACCTCAGACGAATTGGGTGCGGTGTGTCTATATACCATAGCCGGTCACTAAAGGAAAAGGTTGTTCAAAGTTCTATTCATTCTACAAATTATATTGCCTTTAATATACTATTTACGGTATGACCATGGGATAAACATATAATTATCGCCACCCTTTATTTGACTGTTTTGTTTCACTAGCAGAGTTGCTACCTCGTTAGATATGATTTATTATTTGAGTTATAGAGTGAACATTTATGAAATTAAACTTAAACTGTATCTTAAACCTTTAGGCAAGAATCTATTGCCGTCTAATATGTGTATCGTGTGAGCTCTCACGCCGGCACTGGTCGCCACGATGGCACTGGTGCGGGGTTGATCGAGAGGGAGAGGGAAACACGTGTTTATTTATTTTTACCGAAGAATATTTGTACGTGATTTAAAAAGAATCGATAAAGAAATATTCTCCCCATACATACTTTGCCGCTTTGTTACATCCCCTTAGGGGCGGAATTCATAAAATCCTTTCATATTGAATCTATATGTCATAAAAAGAAACGTACGTCAAAATTTTATGTTTCTACTTTCATAGTTTCGGTTTGGCGGTAATGCGTCGTTCAACCCGCTTCACAGGCCTAATTTATACAACCAGAGGGTGAAAATTGACAAATGCCGGATATTACCATAGAATATTTGATTCGACTCGTAATTTGAATCGATAAAGATTTTTGTTGTCCTCATACAAACTTTTCCACTCTGTTCCTCCTTTTTAGGGGTGTAATTTCCTAAAATCTTTTCTTAGTAAATCTCTACGTCATAGAAAGAAACACTGTCAAAATTTCAAGTTGCCAGCTTCAATAATATCGGCTTGGCGCTAATGACTTAATGAGTCATCCAACCTGCTTCGCAGGCCTAATTTACACCCCCAGAGGGTGAAAATTATCAAATGCTGTAACACGTGTTTATTTATATTTACTGAAGAATAATTGTACGTAATTTGAAAAGAACCGATAAAGATTTTTTTCGCCGAGCATTTTTTAAATTGACATAACTTTTTTATTTATAAACCAATCAACATGAAACAAGCCTAAATGTTAAGTGAAGCTTACCAAAATATATTAGCGAAAACCGCGTCTAAATCAGATAAGCCGTTTCTGAGATTAGCGCACACAAACGCACAGACAAACAGACAAAATTTTTTACAATCATTGTTTTGGGTTCTATTCGTGTTGATAAAGGTACCAGTAATATTTTTTCTCATATATCTTCCATGTACAGACAGCGATCCGTTATATTTTTATTATATGTATAGATAGATATTTTTTTATATATAAAAAGACACCAACCCTACACTAAGTAAATAAACCTTATATTGCGGGCGACTTTAAAACATGCAATTAACGCAGACATACTACACTCAGACTCAGAACAACATTTTGTAGATTGCACAAAGTATTATCCTAAGTGGGAATCGAACCCTGGACACTGGCACGGAAGGTCGATATCTTAACCACTGCGCCATCTGTGCAGTCAATTTATTCCATATAGCTACAATGATGTCACTATATTACCACCGACAATATTTGTAACAATACAATTCATTACAGCTATAAAAGATGATTCGAATATCACTAGCGAATGGTGCATTTACAAAAATTTACAGCGCTGTTAAAATTTTACTGCGTCTCATTTGTTTTTGTGCCAAAAAACATTCAAGCTCGCTGTACAGGGCCAAAGTATGGTGTCTTACTTGGGGTCGATACAATGACCCCAAGTAATTGGGATAAGAGTAGGTAAATGATTATGATGATACTTTTTATTTGTTTGAGAAGATTTTTTTTATTTAGTTATAGTTTCATTTCTCCGTCTCTCTCTCTGGCTAGACCTTTTCCCATTACTTGGGGTTGGCCTTCCTTGTCCTCATCTTCCATTTAGCACGATCTTGTGCTTCGTCGGCGTTTGATTTATATGCCTTCAGGTCCTTTTGGACCGTTGTCTACCATGTGGCGGGTGGTCTTCCACGCGTACTTTTCGTCGTTTAGTTGTAGTTTCATTTCTCCGTATGGTGTCAAAAAAGCAATATAATATTTCACTACTCCGTATTCTCCCATGGCAGTGGTAAACGCCTGCTGAGAAATACATGGCAATAAACAATACATCGCTTGAGAAAATCAAAATTAAATACGATCACCTACCTTTCTATTAAACGTGGTAATTATGATATTATTCCCCATACCTTCGAAAGGGTAGATAAAATTAATTTATATACATATATGATAAATGTGCTACGTGGTGGCAGTTACGCCCTTACCTTGCTCGTGGGTAAAGCAAAAGACGACTAAAATATTAATATAGATATGCGCTAACTCTATCTGAACTTTCCTTGGGAATATAATTGTTTACCAGAGTAAACAAACCAGAGTAAATTTTGTCTGTTTGTCTGTGCGTTTGTGTGCGCTAATCTCAGAAACGGCTTATCTGATTTAGACGTGGTTTTCGCTAATATATTTTGGTAAGCTTCACTTAACATTTAGGCTTGTTTCATGTTGATTGGTTTATAAATAAAAAAGTTATGTCAATTTAAAAAATGCTCGGCGAAAAAAATCTTTATCGGTTCTTTTCAAATTACGTACAATTATTCTTCAGTAAATATAAATAAACACGTGTTACAGCATTTGATAATTTTCACCCTCTGGGGGTGTAAATTAGGCCTGCGAAGCAGGTTGGATGACTCATTAAGTCATTAACGCCAAGCCGATATTATTGAAGCTGGCAACTTGAAATTTTGACAGTGGTTTCTTTCTATGACGTAGAGATTTACTAAGAAAAGATTTTAGGAAATTACACCCCTAAAAAGGAGGAACAGAGTGGCAAAGTTTGTATGAGGACAACAAAAATCTTTATCGATTCAAATTACGAGTCGAATCAAATATTCTATGGTAATATCCGGCATTTGTCAATTTTCACCCTCTGGTTATATAAATTAGGCCTGTGAAGCGGGTTGAACGACGCATTACCGCCAAACCGAAACTATGAAGGTAGAAACATAAAATTTTGACGTACGTTTCTTTTTATGACATATAGATTCAATATGAAAGGATTTTATGAATTCCGCCCCTAAGGGGATGTAACAAAGGGGTACGATGTCAGAAACCTCCACGCGGTGTACCCTGGGTGCGGACGGCGGTCCCCAGTTCTTCTGTTGTACTGTCGTCCGTAGCGAATATCTGGCGCTTCGCTCCTAGCCTTCTATCCGTAGAAGGTGACCGGACGCGAATCCGCGACGGGCTCAGTCACTCATTCATTTGAGGGCTGGGCAGGCATGTTCCACCGCCACCGTCGTCAAATCGTAAACCTGATTCTTTGCTTGTCTTAGTTTCAGGAACGAGGGTCTTGGCTTAACCGCCCGGACCGCGAGGAAGACAACCTCTATAAAGAATTTCGAATGTACATTCGAATTCGGAAATCACCCATAATCTTAAGTTTTGGCGTGCGGCGAGAAGATGCATGGCAGATGGGTTGTTCTGTTCTTAGCACGCTCCAGCCAGGGTACCGGCTGCCCCCCTGGTTGGTAAATGTAGGCTTGCCCGGGTACAGGGATCTCTGCCCGGGTCGACGTAATAGTATCTCCCATACTCGTGGGTTTAACTATGGATACTCTGAAATTAAATTTTAACAACTACGTGGATCATAGTGATTCCCACCTCAAGGCCCGGTCATGCCAACGGAAAACTGACCGAAACGACGCCTCGTCCTCGGGACTCGAGGCGTCCGCCGAGGGTCCGGCACAACACGCAGAGGCCCAAACAACATCGAAGCGGAGGTCGCCCAGGAGGAGCCGGGGGAAGACCTCCAGCTTCAAACGGCGTTTGGAGGAGCGGCGAGCGCGTAGAAAGGCTGCCGCCGCGGAAGCGAGGAAGGACGGCGGTAGAGCCGAAACGGAGCCGTCGACGGACGAGGGCGACAGCGATGTCGCAGAGCCGTCCGGAGAAGACGGGGGTGGCGGTTCTACCGCCAAAATGGACGAGGGCGGTGACATTCCCGCAGGGCCGTCCAAGAAGGATAGCAGGCCGGCTGTTGAAGCCCCTGCCAGGTCGTCAGCGCGTCTTGTGGCAAAGAGCCCGGCGCCGACAGCGACAACGCTGACGACCAAGGAGAAGGCCCTCCCCTCGCAGAGGAAGCGCCGCCTGAGTAAGGGTGGCAGCTCGGGTGCCGACTCTGAAGGGAGCGTGGCCAACATGCCGCCACCTAAGGTCGCCTCCCGAAGAGGGCGAGGGGCCTCGGGAGAGGAAAGGGCGGCGGCGGTTGCTGCCCGCGCCAACGGCGACCCCCCTGACCTGCGGGCCGAAAATGCCCGCCTTAATGGCGAGATGTCCGCCATTCGGACCCGGAACCGGCAGTTGGGGGATATGCTGGCGGGGATGCGGCGGGCAAACCGCCAGTTATTAAAGGACGTGGCCGACCTAAAGGCGCAAATGGCGCTGCTCGCGCCGCCTGCGCCAGTTGCGCCACCGGCCAAGGCCGGCCACTCAGCGGCTGCTGCAGCGCCAAAGCCGCCTCGCGCCGCGGTGCCGACGACGTTGGGCACTGGTGTGACGGTAACACCCGTGCCCATGGCGAGAAAGACGCCAGCCGCTGCGAAGCGCGCGTCGCTGGCTGGCGCTGGCCCAGCCGCCGCGGCAAAACTGGTCCCCGTGGTGAGGATGACGCCTCTCGTTGCGGACCGCATGCCGCCGGCTAGCGTCCCTGCGGCGCCAAAGCCGCCAGACGCTGCGGAACGGGCCCCCGAAGAGGCCCAGCCGACCCCGATACTTGCGGTGGGAGGCCTACCGGACGAGGCCCTGCGCCAAATCATCGACGCAGTCGGAAAACTCGTCGATGCGCGCATGGCCGTTCTGGAGGCAAGGTTGCCTCCAGAACCACGTGTCCGGCCGCCTCTCGCCGCGGACAAGCGGCCGCATGTGGCATCAGCCCCCGCCCCGCTGCCTTGTCAGGGTGGCCGCGTGGGGGGCAGCTACGCCACGGCCGCGGCGGCGCCCAAGCCCAAGGGGCCCGCGCCAAAGCCAAGGAAGAGGACGGTACCGGCTCCTGCCGGACCGCAGTCATCGTCGGCAACAACACCGCCGGCGACGACCAGCGCGTCAACGACTGCGCCTTCCGCGCCTGTCGCGCCTGCTGCGCCCGAAGGTTGGCGGGTGGCCGAGCGCGACCGGAAGAGTCGCGGTCAGAGGAGGAGAGCGGAGGCCAAGCGCGCCGCTGAGGTCCCCGCTCCCGCTCCACAGGCAGGAGCCGGTAAGAAGAAGAGGCCGCGCAAGGGGCTCAAGTCGCCGAAGACAGCCGCAGTGGTGATCACTGTGCTGCCTGAGGCGGCTGAGAAGGGCCTCAGCTACGAGGCCGTCTTGAGGAAGGCCCGGCGGGAGCTAGACGTCTCCGATATTGGAGGCGTCGAAGCCAGGACCCGCAAGGGCCGGACAGGGGCTCGAATCCTCGAGTTCCCCGGGGCCGAGGGCTCCAAGACGGCCGACAGCGTAGCTGACAAGCTGCGAGGTTTGTTTGCCGGGGAGGGTGGCATCAGGATCGCCAGGCCCGTCAAGTGCGCCGAAATGCGCATCGCGGGTCTGGACGACTCCGTGACGGTGGAAGACATCCGGGAGGCTATTGCCTCGAGAACCGGGTGTCCCATAGACACCGTCCGGGTTGGTGTCATCCGCCCCGGTCCGGGCGGCGTAGGTGCCGCCTGGGCGCAGTGCCCGGTGGAGTCGGTCAGGCAACTGGCCGGCTCAGGCAGGCTCCTCGTGGGCTGGAGCTCGGCGCGGGTGACCGTGCTTGAGCGCCGGCCTGCGAGGTGCTATAAGTGCATGGCGGTCGGACATACTCGACCGACGTGCACTAATTGCTTCGACTGCGGCGGACTGTGTTTCCGCTGCGGTCAAACCGGGCACGTGGCGGCATCTTGCGCCGCCCCGCCCCACTGCCCCGCGTGTGCGGCGGGCAATAAGCCCGCCAAGCACCGCATGGGCTCTGGGGCGTGCAAACCTCCAGCTTCGACCCCAAAGGGGCGGGGCGGCCCTCCGACCACGGCCGCTCCCGCTCCTAGCGCGGTCCGATCGCCCGCCGGCGAGGGGGAGGTCATGGATACAGCCCGTTAATGGCTACACCATCCATGCACCACCTCTTGCAAGCCAACACCAACCACTCCGCCGGTGCGCAGGACTTACTCCTGCAATCCATGGCGGAGTGGTCGATTGGTGCAGCCGTAGTCGCAGAACCGTACTGCGTGCCTGATCGCCCCAATTGGGTGGTCAGCCGAAACGGTACTGCGGCAATCGTCGTCTCTACGCAGCGGCACTTCCCGTCCTTGTCTCTTTTGGATAGGGGCGAGGAATTTGTCGCGGCGGAGTGGGGAGGGGTCACGCTCTACAACGTATACCTCTCCCCTACCAGGAGAATGGACGATTTCGGGGCCTCCCTCACCAACTTGGAGGCCTCGATACGGCGACTGGCACCGGGTCTCGTCCTGGTTCTGGGGGACTTCAACGCCAAATCCACGGCGTGGGGGTCCCCTATGACGGACGACCGCGGGCGGGCGGTCATCGAGTGGGCGGCTTCACTGGGCCTCTGTGTTCTTAACAGGGGCTCAGTGAACACGTGTGTGCGGCAGACGGGCGGGTCGATAGTGGACTTGTCGTTCGCTAGCCCCGCTGTCGCACCACGGGTGAGGAACTGGAGTGTCCTGGAGGAGGCGGAGACCCTATCGGACCACCGGTACATCCGGATGGAGGTCTCCCCTCTCCGGGACCCCGGTAGGGGTCACAGGGCGGACGGAGCTCCCGCGTTTCCGCGGTGGGCTGTGGGTCGTCTTGACAGGGACCTACTGGCGGAGGCGGCCATCGTTCACACGTGGCTGTCCTCACCGCCCCCAGCGGACGGGGTGGACGCTGAGGCTGTCCGCATCCGCAGTGCGTTAACGCAGATCTGCGATGCGGCCATGCCCAGAGTGCGGCGGCGTCTACCTCCGAGGCAGGGGGTCTACTGGTGGTCCCCAAGATTGGCGGACCTTCGTGCGGCATGTATCAGAGCCCGAAGGTCCTACACCCGCAGCCGGCGGCGTCACCGCGACGCTGAGCGGGAGGGCCAGCTGTACGAGGCGTACCGCGATGCGCGGACGGCCTTTCGGCTGGCCATCCGAGCCGCCAAGGGTGCGAGTTGGCAGGAGATGCTGGACGGTCTCGACCGTGACCTCTGGGGTCGCCCGTATCGCGCGTCGCTGAACAAGCTTCGCGCGCAGGGCCCCCCCCTCACCGAGACCCTCCAGCCCGACTTCCTCTGTAGGGTGGTCGAGGAGCTGTTTCCACGGCAGTCGGAACACACGCCCCCGGTCATGGCCTCGCCATAACAAGACCGGGAGGCTGACGACGAGAGTGTTCCGCCCGTGACGGAGACGGAAGTGGGAGCAGCTGTGGCGCGCATTCGTTCCGCGACCACGGCCCCCGGCCCGGACGGAATACCAGTCCGGGTGCTGACGTCGCTCCTCGAGCACCTCGAGCCTCGCCTCAGGCAGCTGTACAACGCCTGTTTGGCGTCTGGACGGTTCCCTGAGTGCTGGAAGGAGGGGAGGTTGGTTCTCCTGCCAAAGCCGGGACGGCCCCCGGATTCGCCGTCGGCCTACAGGCCCATCGTGCTCCTCGACGATGTGGGTAAGCTGCTGGAGCGCATCCTCGCTGCCCGCATCGTCCAGCACCTGGAGGAGGTGGGGCCCGATCTGTCGGACGCTCAATTCGGTTTTAGAAGGGGGCGTTCGACCATCGGGGCCCTGCTACGACTGAGGCAGACGGCCGCGGAGGCTGTCACCGGCGGGGGAGTGCTGTTGGCGGTGTCGCTGGACATCGCCAACGCATTCAATAGTCTGCCATTCAGCTGCATCAGGGAGGCGCTCCGATTTCATGGGGTGCCCTTGTACCTGAGGCGGCTGGTGGCGGACTATTTGGAGGGGCGCAGCGTCCTCTGCGCGAGTCCCGCAGGGGACATTGTGCGGACGTCCATGTCGTGCGGCGTTCCACAGGGGTCGGTTCTGGGGCCGACTCTGTGGGACATCGGGTACGACTGGGCGTTGAGAGGGAGTCTCCCCCCCGGGCTGAGCGTGATATGCTACGCTGACGATACGCTCGTCACAGCCCGGGGCAGGACACTCGAAGAGGCGGCGAGCCTGGCCACTCTCGGCACCGAGGAGATGGTCGGGCGAATCGAGGCGCTGGGGCTCAGGGTGGCCCTAAATAAGACGGAAGCCCTATTGTTTCATGGGCCACGCGTAAGGCCGCCAATCGGCGTCTCGCTAGTCGTCAACTCCGTCCACATCAGCATCCAGGCCCACATGAAGTACTTGGGTCTGGTGCTCGACGGGCGATGGTGGTTCCGGGAGCATTTTCGCCAAATTGCTCCCCGGCTGGTCGGCGCGGCGTCCGCCCTTTCGCAGCTCATGCCGAACGTGGGCGGACCCAGCTTCGAGGGCCGACGGCTGTATGCGGGGGTGATCCGTTCTATGGCCATGTACGGCGCACCCGTGTGGGCGAGGGCTCTGAACGCCCAGCTCAGGGCTGTTCTGTGGAGACCCCAGAGAGTCATGGCGGTCAGAGCCATTCGCGGGTACCGCACGGTATCGACCGAGGCGGCATGCTTAATGGCCGGGACACCCCCGTGGGACCTAGAGGCGGAGATGCTCTCCGACCTCTACCGGCGGGTGACCTCACTGCGCGACGAAGGTGGCTCCCCATCGCTGAGCGAGATAGCCACCTGGCGCGAGGACGCCCGCCGAGACGTCATCGCCCGTTGGGCTACGCGGCTGGAGAGGCCTAGACACGGTGTCGTCACCGTCGAGGCTCTCCGGCCCGTACTGACGGAGTGGATGGAGCGGCGGCACGGAGTCCTCTCCTTTCGACTGGTGCAGGTGTTGTCGGGGCACGGATGCTTCGGCTTTTACCTGCACACGGTCGCGTGTAGGGAGTGGACTTCGTTCTGCCACCATTGCAGCAGTGACGAGGACACGGCGCAACACACGCTGGAGGCGTGTCCGGGCTTTCACCGGCAGCGCCGTGACCTCGTCGCTGTTATCGGTGCCGACCTGACGCTGCCGGCTGTCGCGAGAGCGATGGTCGACAGCGTCAGGAACTGGGACGCGGCCGCCGCCTTCTGCGAGGCTGTCATCTCGCAGAAGGAGGCGGCGGAACGAGTCCGGGAGGAATCCCGCGACCCGGGCCGCCGTCAGCGGCCGGGGCGGCGCAGGCGCGAATACCTGCGCCTGATGCCGCCCTAACCGAGGCCTCGGGTGATCGGACCGGGGAATTGTCCGGTCACCCGACGTGAGGCCACCGCGTGAGGGCGACGCCCCGACGGCGAAATCTGTCGGGGCGTCGACGAGAGGAACCCGCGAGGGTAAACCGCCGGGCGGGCCACCGAAGTTAAAATCGAGTACCGGTGGTCCGCTCGCACGGCGAAGAGAGAAGGTTTTACGGTGGGTCTATGGGGTCACGCGCCGCCTTTCCGTCACCCCGGACCGATTCAGCGGGGCGAGACGCACCCATAGCCCACCAATAAAAAATAAAAAAAAAATGGGGATGTAACAAAGCGGCAAAGTATGTATGGGGAGAATATTTCTTTATCGATTCTTTTTAAATCACGTACAAATATTCTTCGGTAAAAATAAATAAACACGTCTTTCCCTCTCTTTCTTCTACTCAATTTCATTTTTTGCTAATACCAATTAATTTCAAGACGGCAATGAAATCATTACGTATGCACCGCTATATGAAATAAATATGTTTTGAGAGGAAAACCGCGTCCATAACATCAAATGCTCCGTTCACAAACGAATACATTAAGAACTTTATCGTTCGGAAACGATTTAGGCGTTGATGTTCCACCTCTCAAATATTTTGTGAGAATTATAATATTTTTGGCAATGTTATTAGATTATTTTATGTTTAAAATTGTGATATTTGCTTAAGGAATATTTCCTTTTTTTAATATAATATTCTTTTTGTTTATTAAAAAAAGTAAATTTTGACTGCACAGATGGCGTAGTGGTTAAGATACCGACCTTCCGCCTTGGGTTCGATTCCCACGCGGGATAATACTTTGTGCGATCCAAAAAGTGTTGTTCTGAATTACATCCGTATGGTGTAATTTATCTGCGTTTATTGCATTTTTGTATAGTCCCCCGCAATACAAGGATTATTTCCTTAGTGCAGGATGGTATTTTAAAGTAAAAAAAAAGAAAAATATTTCACACTTTTCCTGTAAGAACTTGTTTGGCGGTAGAACGATACTAAAATGATAACTTGATACCGAGTAATGATTATAAGCAGCTATTAATACCAGGTAGGTATACGTTGCAGAGACGAGTTAAAGGGAATTTGAATTTACTTCTTACCTCCTAAAACTATAGGACTTATAATATATTATATTCCAACTTAAAAAAGTTAATAAATAGTTTGGAAAAACCAAAAGTGCACGCCTCATAATTTTTATATTATTTATCATTTACTATTAGTGAATATAATATAAGCGGTTTAGTTTTTTATTAATTGCAATTAAACGACAAAGAATTATCAAGCCATTTTCGAAAGAATGTTTCCTTGTTGCGCGTTGTGATTATGAAGGTTTTAAAAAAAGAAATACTTCAATACATTAATTTTTACGGTCGTGAAAGTGCCAGATCCAGGACAGACATCCGGACGTCCTCGAATCTTTTGTAATCATCTTTTTTCTTACTTTAAACAAAATAATTGCTTTTTAAAAATATCAAATACGTTTAAACGAATGTATGCCAATATTACCCTATAAGTGCAGTGTGAGAAAAATACAGTCATTTTTAGTTTTGAAAAGTCCTTGATTTTCATATATCGAGAGTAGAGCAACTAGCTTATGAGGCGTGCGATAAATCAATAAACATAAAGAAATGATTAAGTAACAAAAACTATTGATAACAAATATTACAAATAAATCAAAATGTCTATAACTTTACACAGATAAAGAGATAATCCAAAGATTATGAGATGATACAATTGTATCTTCAACTGTTTTCTTTAAAAATATATATATATATATATAAGCTCGTTGACTTGAAATTAGTGTGACCATCTTTACCGAGCATAAAATTGGATATATGATTAATCCACTATAGAGTAATATTAAAAGTAAAGAAATCCCCTAATTAATATACTGATGAGATTGGTGATTTAGTAAATGGTTCTATATACATTTACCAAGTCATGGCCTCATAATAATAAGTACAATTTTCGGATATCTGTAGGCCTCACCACTCCGAACGGTCATGTGCCGCCTGCATCCAACGGTTTCGTGCGACTTTCACAATGTCGGCAGTCCATTTTTTTATTGATCATGGTGGCAGACGCACAAGCAGCACACCTAATGCTAAGTTTTACTGCCACTTATGAACTTTTGAAATATTTAAAAAAAAAGAAATGACCTGATCATTGATAGATGGAATTCCAGACATTCCTCTTTTACGGTTACGCTACTACTCCTACGCTACCTACCAATGCACATTCCATCTAAAAAGTCGGAACTGCGTCTCCCTCGCTCACAGATCAAAGTACAACAAGTGCTAAGATTCTGATGTCGATTACTTGCAAGAGTTTGGTACTACCCCGGATGGTCCGGCCTGCGGCTGAAGATAGAAAATTATCAACAGTGTGGCCGTACCATTATAAATTTCTATACCTAATTGCATAATTTCATATATGGTTATAGCCTGTGTTAATAAAACAAGTAACGAGTCAATTTAATACGTAAGATGGTTCGTATTTTCTCCTCCTATGCCGAAGTTGTGAGTGTCTTATAACATAAATCGGTTTGATTATTCGTGTCATTTTACGCCTATTTTACTTTAAGTAACACCCGCTTCATTCGTGAGGTATTAAAGCGTATATTGCTGGATAAAATCAATGCTAAGAACTAAGTTAATTTTTGAGCAGTTTAAGTCCTAATGATGATTGTAAAATTTTACTATGAGTATCCATCAATCATGTTATTGATTTTAATTTTGGCACAATATATTTACATAGGTGGCTTTAATGCCATTAATCATTCTCAACTTAGAGAGGCATGGAGAAAACAATTGTGTAGAATTTAAAAATTGTAAACTCCTTCTAGTTATAATGAATAAAAAATAATTTCGTTTTTATAAATATATTATATTCCTATTTAGGGCAACTGGTGCTACCGCAACCCAGACAACAGTCTAATATAATAGAACAATAGGGCCCCATGATCGGCCGTGTGTTTCAATTACTGGCACTGTGACTTTGCTTTTGATAACCTACCTAACAGTATCCATTATTTGTTATGCAAGGCTTTTTTTATTCATAACACGTCATTGTTTAACTACCGACCTTCCGTGCCAGTGCCTTGGGTTCGATATCCACGCAGGACAATAACTTTGTGCAATCCACAAAGTGTTATTCTCAGTCTGGGTGTATTTTGTCTGCGTTAATTAACAAAACTAATGTTTGGAAAGCTTTCCCGCAATACAAGAATTATTCTTGTCATTGTTTACTACGAGCTTGTAGGTTCTTGTGCCTATATCTTCTCATGCACCGAGATCAAGTCAGCATGAGTTTTCTGGTCCAAATTGCTACTGATTTTGTGTCAGATGTCCTGCAGAAGGCGAACGATATAACTTAGCACCTGAGATTATTTAATCTCAGGTGCTAAGTCATATCGTGTATTTACACTAATGATGGCTGATATATTGTTTGAATTGATCGCTGTGACTTCACTTTATCGCTCTGTTTAGATAATACAGAGCTAGCTGTATTTGCACCGTGTCCTCGTGCTAATCACAGTGTTGGTAATATAGTTTTGCTTCCTTCTTTGTAACCTGCTTCAACAAATATCATCATTCCTTGTCTCAAAAATACTAGTCGTAGTTGAAACGAAAATATTTAGAGCTGTCGACCCACATTCTTTATCATTAATAGTAAGAGCGTCTTCTCGATCCAAATACTAAATCGAGACATCTCCAGTCGAACTGTTAAAAGCTTCGCTTCGTCTATATATCACATTATATCGTTACCGCAAGGAAAATAACAAAAAGTATAATATTAAATACACTAAGTGTAATTAATAAATATAATCCATAAAAAATATAATCTTGAAAAGTATAATCAACAAAAAAATACAAATCCACATAATTTAAAAAAATGTTAGCCACTCTACTCAACAATAACACGTTTGTTATAACCACATGTGGGGATTTAATTGACATTTTTTTGGGTATATTTTTTTGCGTCAAATTTCGTAGTAGCTACCATGTGTCAAATGCTTAATTTCTTAAGAATTTACGTTCTTTTTATGTTAGTTTTACAAATTTGAAAAAGTTTTTGTCTAGCAGCTCAATTTGTTGTTTGAAAATACGTCCAATTATTTTGTTTCTAAAATTTATTGTTCTATTTAGTTTTATAATAGGATTGTTAACCTTTTTAGAAGGGCGTGTGAACTTATTATTTTTTTTTTAACACTACTTTAAAAAATACTTAAATTTTTAGTTAAATCAGAGAATATAATTATATACATACATACATACATATCATCACGCCATATCCCTTGCAGGGTAGGCAGAGAGAACAGAGTGCCAGAGAACTCTATCTCTGCATACTTCACTCGCTTCCTCAACATTCATAATTCTCTTCATACACGCTCGCCGGTTTCGGAGACTCTTGACTCCACCTTCCTTCAGTACCTGACCGATCTGGTCTAGGTAGGTTAGTCTCGGTCTCCCCCGGTACCTACATCCTTTCACTTTCGCATTGTATATCTTCTTAACCAGACGTTCGTTCGTCATTCTTTCCACATGTCTGAACCATCGGAGCATTATTATACTTATATAAAAATTGGATTATTTGTAAAATTACATCTTTAAAAAAAACTGTGTGGTAGCAGCTACGAATACCAATCCTTACTTTGCTTGTGGATGTTGTAAAAGACGACTAAAAGCTTTATATCGAGCTGGGCCAATTCCACCTGATGTCATTTGGTCAACAATTACATTCCCAAGAAAGGATGACGTCAGGCAAATGGCCGGTCATAAAACTATTGCCAATAACTTTTACAATATGAACTATGAAAGAAGAGAACATATTGTATCGACCCCAAGTAATTAGGATAAGAGTAGGAGAATGATGATGATGATATATGTTAAATATATATGTTATAAAATCCCATAAGAACCATATTTTTTTTCCTCTCCGCTATAACTCACCTCACAAAAATGATCTACTATCCAAATTTCATGCTTCTAGTCTCAGTAGTTTTGACTTAATGTTGATGAATCAGTCAACCCACTGTTTTATATACATACATAAGTATTTTAAATGCGATCTCTACGAAAAATCTTTGTAGTTAGGCTGACCGACCGCATTCGTAACGAGGACGTAAGAGAGCGAGTAGATATGAAAGAGTGTATTGGTGTAAAGATGCGAAAGGGAATGCTCCGATGGATCGGACATGTGGCAAGAATGGCGAACGAACGTCTGGTTAAGAAGATATACAATGCGAAAGTGGAAGGATATAGGTACCGGGGGAGATCGAGACTCACCTACCTAGACCAGATCAGTCATATACTGAAGGAAAGTGGAGTCAAGAGTCTCCGAAATCGGCGAGCGTGTATGAAGAGAATTATGAATGTTGAGGAAGCGAGTGAAGTATGCAAGGATAGAGTTCTCTGGCACTCTGTTCAGTCTGCCTACCCTGCAAGGGATATGGCGTGATGATATGTATGTATGTATGTATGCATAAGTATTTACTAGAGAAGTACCCATTCTGTTGTAGTACGATAGTGCATCGTAACAAATTAGTCAAAGAGACGGTGACTTTACGAATATATGCTCGCAAAAGCAGTATATTTTTATTTCCAAGTGTTTTAAGTATATTTTGTCATATCTACTATTATATGTCTACTATTTCTACTTTTAGAAAAAATAAATCTTTATAATAAAATTTAAATCATTTATATCGAATATTATCCACTATTGCAATGAATTATTCAGTCATATTTTCATTAAAAAGTAGATCTTTAGAGTATTATGAATATAAGGATTGAGAAAAGAAGGTGTAATAATAAAAAAAGGTCTACAAAAGTCAATTTTAATATTAAAAATCGATGAATTTTTAATATTGAAGAATTGAAAATAGTATTCTTCTATTCATACAATTGCAATAAGCGATCAGAATTCATAGTGAATCTAATAATGAACTTGTCAAGAAAGTTATGTTAAGTATTTTTAAATTTGTAATTTTTTTGACATCTTTTATAATATAAATTTGCCTGCGGCTTCGCTAGCAAAATGGATTCTGTCAATTAATTTCTCTTTCACGACATATATATCATATCTTATGTTTCGACAATAATACCATTTTTTTTCTAATGAAATGTAAGATATAGATTTTTTCTGTATTTCGAATCTGTGGAATATTTTAAACTTAATTCAAGATGATCTATGTGGACGGATTATGATTACATTTCACATCTTGCCTGTAAAAGACAAATAAGGAATATAATATGCATACAATATCTATGGAAGAGAAGTAAACTTTTTTTTTTTTTTTTTTTTTTCTTTTTCTTTTTCTTGCGGTGGACTATGGATGTGGTCGCGCCCCGCCAAATTGGTCCGGAGCGATGGAAGAGGCGGCGCGCAACCTCATAGACCCACCCTGCAAGAACTCCTCTCTTCGCTGTGCGAGCGGACCAACGGTACCCGATCTTTGTCTTCGGTGGCCATGAGAAGTAAACCTCGACATAAAACTTTGTACCAATCCTTTTGACTAGCGACAGGTATGGTCAATTTTCTTTACAAAATTAGACTCAGTAGTGGGATGTGCGGGTTACAGTATGGTTAATTGCCCTTACTAAGCTAAACCCACTAGTGGGACGTCTATGATATAGTAATTGGTTAATAAATTAAGGTCTGAAAGTGTAATAAATAAATTCATATTGGTTTACAATATTAGATAAGGTAATAATGTTTATCTTTTTTTTGCGGTGGACTGTGGATGCGTCTCGCCCCGCCAAATCGGTTCGGGGTGACGGAAGAGACGGCGTGTAACCTCATAGACTCACCATGTAAACTCCTCTCTTCGCCGTGCGAGCGGGCCACCGGTACCCGATCTTTGTCTTCGGTGGCCTAATAATGTTTATCTAGCTTATAGTTTCGTGATAATCATCATCTCAGCTTATATATGTTCCACTGTTGGGTTCGGGCCTCCTCCGTTATGGGAGGGAACTTCACCTACTATACCACGCTGGTCAGACGTATTGCTATAGGGTTTTGTTTCCAGATTTCCTTCTCTTGCATAGATGTTATATACCTTTTGTATCCCTTAGTCGTCATGTCCGTGGGAGATTGACACATGGATTAGTTTTATGATAGAGACTAATAATACCCTAATATAGCTTTTTACGTTTTAAAAACTGATATAGAGTTCCATATTGAATTCTGGTAATACCGCTTAGTGACATATGACTAACAAATATGGGAATGCCCAAGGAGGGCTATCAAAGAATCGCTGATTGTAGAACTTAAGCAATATACTATGAATCATATTCGCGCTGGAGAACACGAATGTATACGTAAACTATTAATTACATCACATTGTCTCTACTTCAGCACTGCACTGTATTATATTACAAAAAATACCAGCAAATAGATTTAATATATTAAATAAAATAATAAAATATTAAATAAATTTAAAACACTAATAACGCCAAATCATCATAAAGCGGAGATATTATAGCACTATTCTCTATTAAAGAGGCCTAATTTAAACATTTGATTGCGTTGCATGAAGTCCGCAAGGCTAGAGTACTTTAACATTAGACGGCTAAGCAATTTTAATAAGTTTATTTGGAATAATTATAACACTAATGAGGAAATATGTAATAAATAAATATACACTAAATAAAATAAGCCAACGGTCTAATAGCCAAGAGCCACGACCAAGATCTTAATAGACTCGCGCTAGATACTTAGACTGCAGTGCTGATACAGAAGTCAAGACACGGCGTGCATTGAGAAAAGGTTTCTCTTTTTGAAGCTTTAACCACTGGCTTCTTTGTATTTGCTATCGGCTAATATTTCATAGTATTGACACTGAAAATTTTATAATTTAATAATTATTTCATCATCATCTCAGCTCATTTATATTCCGCTGTTGGGATCGAGCCTCCTCTATAATCGGCAATTGACCTACTATACCATGCTGGTCAGACGTGTTGGTATAGGGTTTCGTTTCAAGTTTTCCTTCTCTTGTATAGATGTTATATGCGTTTTGTATCCGTTAGTCGTCTATTACGATCACCCACGTGTAAGATTGGGGGTGGTGAATTGTATTCTTATTCCCTCACCACACAGATTTATATATATCTTTAGTTTTTTATATACATAATAATTATTTATTTATTTGTTTATTCTTAAGAGAAAGAAATAAAGCTATAATTCTATAGGTATATAGGGTTAAACAACCTTTTTTTATGATTTGCCTATAATACAAGTTTTTAATATCATATTAGTTTATGCCGTCACTAGACATTAAAAAGATAGCTTTTTAGAGGTCATGGTACTAAACAGAATAATGTGTTTAAAACTTTTGCTCTTGAGTCATTATTGTTTTATAAAATTTGGTAGGCCGACTGTCCTTAAAAAGTCACTTAAAACATTTTCCCGTATACATTAACTTACGTAGCTGGCAACCCAAAGAAGCACAGTTAATTTGGTTTTATACGGGCGGCACAAAGAGTTTTATTAGAATTTTTGCCGACGTCCATTTCAGAACGCTAACTTATGATTGAAATGCAACGTTTATTGAGAAAATTTGCACCTCAGATGGTTGATATCGTAAAAATACCGAGATCAGAGTATTTTTGCTATTTAATAAATGCAGCGAGAATCTCTTAGTAGTAGGAAAATAAAGTAGAGCGAAATATAGTTGATAACATCATATAAAAACTAAATGATGAAGTTATTTCGATTTAGAGTTTTTCATCCGTAGAGACGTAGGCCTCCCTCATGTTACGCCACAGAGTACGGTCCTGTGCCACTTGCATCCAACGACGCCCAGCAACCTTCACCAGATCGTATGTCCATCTAGTGAGAGTGCGTCCTACACTGCATCGTCTGGTACGTGGTCGCTAGGTACTCTAGAACCTTTCTTCCCCAGTGGTTGTCGGTTCTTCGAACGATGTGGCCTGCCCATAGCCAGTTCAACGTGCTAAAAAGAGTTTAGTAGTGTTTTTAATTACCTATATTTTCTTCTCCTAAAATGATATTATATATAAGAAGCATGGTATAGTAGGTCAATTTCCCTGCCATTATGGAGGAAGCCCGAGCCCAAAAGTAGGACATATACGAGCTGAGATGATGATGAATCATTTTTATATTAAAACCTGCATTACACGAAAGAACTAATTTTTAACTTAGAAATTGAGGTTTCAGAGATGACATAGTACATTACCACGTTTCGTTAGATATCCGTTACAGGAACACTCCCGAGCTGTTTCCAAACTTTCTCTGCTACAAAGTTGGACGTACTTACTTGGCCTACATTTGGTGTCTTGCTGTTATTGAGGCCACGAAATTATTAGTTAATAACCGCTGTATACCATATTTCTATATTAATTATCTAACTTCTGGTCCCTAAATGTAAGCCTCAAAGCAAAGCTCTAAGTCGCTTATTGTGCTATGGAACGCGCTATGCTCAGGATTTCTGTGCGAGATAGGATCCGAAATACTAAAATCTTAGTTATTTTATCATCTTGAAGTGGTAATGGGCAGGCCATATCCCCGACGAATCGATAACCACTGTGGAAAAACGGTTCTTGAGTGTGCTTTAGTTTCAATCGTGATGAATAGATAAAAATATAAATATAATAAAAACTTTTTCGTAGGAGGCATAAAAAATTACTAAATGATCTAAACTTTCTTGTAAGAGTTATAAAAATTGACTGAATGATCTCTATAAGTCATTACTCATTCAGAGCATTCACGACGACAAAAAGGAGATTGATAAATAACACTCTTAAAAACCTGTGAGATGTATTGGTTTGGGATTTATTTAGAGTTTTCCTTCTGTTGCATAGATATTTTATGCATATTATATGTCTTGGTCGTCTTTTAGGATACCCACGAGTAAGAGGTCGGCAAATTAAAAAAATCAAATACAAACGCGATAGAATCTGTAACAATAGTTTTAAATGTGTAATACTCGCGTAAACATCAGAATACAATATAACATATATACATACATACCATCATGCCATGTCCCTTGCGGGGTAGGCAGAGAGAACAAAGTACCAGAGAACTCTATCCTTGCATACTTCACTCGCTTCTTCAACATTCATAATTCTCTTCATACACGCTTACCGGTTTCGGAGACTCTTAACTCCACCTTCCTTCAGTACATGACCGATCTGGTCTAGGTAGGTTAGTCTCGGTCTCCCCCGGTACCTATATCCTTTCACTTTCACATTGTATATCTTGTTAACCAGACGTTCGTTCGGCATTCTTTCCACATGTCCGAACCATCGGAACATTCCCTTTCGCATCTTTACACCAATACTCTCTTTCGTATCTACTCGCTCTCTTACGTCGTCGTTACGAATGCGATCGATCAGCCTAACTCCACAGTATTTCCGTAGAGATCGCATTTCGACCGCATTCATTAAGATAAAAGGTGGTTAATTGTGTGTGTGGTAGTCTTAATCCGACACCACACGAAAATCACTAGAACAGCCGTAATTAAATAAATAATTTATCATTTTTAGTGGCCCAACGTATAATAATATGGACGCCTACAAAATTTTCATATTCAGTAATGTAAAATATTTTACGTAACTAAATTTATTTTGTAAAATCTAACTTTAGTAGTTTTGTGAAGGTTAGATACATTTTATTCTTTCTCAAAGTTATATATATACCAAACTTGCGACCCACTTTGCTTCTTTCTATCTTTCAATCAGCTTTTTTTCCATCCATCAACTCTTCTCAACCCACCAATTCAACTTCGAGATATTTCCTTATCGATTTATCGAAATTGCCAATGAAAAGAAAAACCGTAAAAGATGCACCGGCTATTACAAAGACCTGATATCTGAAGGCAAATTTTCAACATTGACGGCAAAATTTCTATGATACCTCTTCTGAAATGTAAGAAAGGAATGTAAGAATGCATAGTCATTCTTGTTTCGTGAATAAACATAGATAAACTTGTTTTATTTCCAATATATATGCAAGTACAAGTGTTCTTGCAATAAGTTTTTCTTCGACCATGACTCCTTGCTAATTGCAGACTTAACTTTTAGATAATCTGTATTGTTTTCACGGTTTTAGTATGACCCATCCTTTTGTCATAAGTCCACAAAATTACATAAAACGTAGTCACAAGTCCGCTTCAAAATCGATGAAGTAATAAACTAAGCCCTATGAACCCATATGGGGTCATGGACGCATGGGTATAAACTGATGGGACCCCATATGTATTTCATAAGACTGTTAACGTTTTAAGAGAAGGAAAATTAGAAATTAAATCTTACAGCATTACTTTTGTCAGTGTGTTCTAATAGATTAATATTTCTCTAATTGTAAAGGAGCCTAGAACCTAGTAGTGGGACATATGTTTAGTAAGAACAACAGCCTCGCTATGCCCTTGGTATTATATCTATGTGCAACAGTGTCACTTACCATCAGATGTGCTGCTTGCTCGTTTGCCACTATGGCCAAAAAGAAAAGAGATTGACTTTAAAAATTTTGAAAGTAACATATATTCGAAAGCATTCACCCAGTTCTACAGATAGATAGCTGTGTGGTAGCGGCTACGTATACTAGCAACCTTTACTTTGCTCGTCGATGTCGTGAAAGACGACAAAGAGCCTTATAACGACCTAGGCCAACTCCGTCTGATGCCGTTTGGTCAACAATTACATTCCCAAGGAGGGTTGACGTCTGCCAGGCGGCTGATCATAAAACTAATTTTAATAATGATTACAATATGTATTATGAAAGAAGATTACATTGTATCGACCCCAAGCAATTGGAATAGGAGTAGGCGAATGATGACACCCAGTTCGAAAGATGAACCTTGCTGACTGGTGCTGGTGAAACGAATGAGTCGTTATTACCATTTTCTTTCCTCGCAACTAATATAACTAGTACAGGGCCAGCTTTGCCTCAAGCATAACTTGCAGCTTGAGGTGAACATTTTTCAATTAATAATGGTTCCAGAACATTTGTATTTATATTAAGTACTAGCTTCTGCCTACGGTTTCGCGCGCGTAAAATGTTACTTTCCTAAAGTTTTTAATCCCCTATTTTGATTTTACCCCTTAAAGGTATTTTTTTTTGCAAAATTTAAATGTCATATTTATTTATATCTAATCAATAGCCTAAAAATAAGTTTCAAGATTTTGGCTTTAAAAATGACAATACTTCCTTACTACTTTTTATCCCCCTTTACAACCCTTTTTTTGCATTGAAAACTATGTCCTTTATCAGGCTCTAGACCATCTGTTAACCAAATTTCATTTAGATCGGTTCCGTAGTTTTGGCGTGAAAGAGTGACAGACAGACAGAGTTACTTTCGCATTTATAATATTAGTAAAAATTATTATAATTTTTACATATACTATGTTTAAGATCGTTTTCACCAACCACACCTTATTTCTAAGTAATACTTAAGTCTAATATAAATAGCACGCGGATGTTAGTTATATTTTTTGATGTTTATTAATGTTAAATAAACTTAAAATTTTAATACCTAAAATTGATGATAAATATTAATAAAATATGAAGTGTTACTTAAAATTTTGGGGTTATTAGTGAAAACGGACATTAGTCTAACATAATGTAGAAATACGGATAATACAACAATCGTACTCAATTTTACTACAGCAAGGTATAAACATTTCTGCCAAGCCTGTTTCTCAGATGCTCTCAGAAGCAATTTAATAGAATCTGCATAACAGAGTGTAGCTTCGTGTAATTGATACTATATGTATCTCGGACCAGTCTCGCTACAAACTTATGTATGGACTCTCTAGTTCTTGAAATTCCTTCAAAATATTAGTTATTTAGTCATAGATGGCGTTGTATTATATCGCAAATAATGAACTACGTAGAATACTTTGACGTCATTTGCGATTAAATTAGCAAAATTACTATGAATATTACGCTGTCAAAACTTAGTATTTTTTATTTTTCGTGTAGCGAGAGAGTGAAAATACAAATGCCAATCTCCTTTTCTACCCGTGAGTGTCGCAAAATATGACTAAAAGATATAATATGCAGATAATATCTATGCAATAGAGGGAAAATCCAAATAAAACCCAATAGCGAATGATTCACTTCGTACTGTAGTAAGTCAATTTCTCTCTTTTGCGTAGGAAGCTCGGGTCTTGCTGTGAAACATATATAAACTGATATGATGATGATGAAAGCAAAGTATTTATGCATGCAACTGTCTTGATTGCTTAAAGAAACTGCAGTCGAAATAACTATATATTTTTATAGTGTTTATCAATCTAATATAACCTTAAAAACTGGTTGAAGGTCATCAAAATATTGAGCTATAGTGCTCCTTGGAAACTTATACGCAATTGGCGATTGATAATCCGCCTATCAAGTGTGGCGATAATAGCACTCTCACACCTTGGGGCGACATTTGACCTATGTTGATAAGTTGTGAATATATTGACGACTGCTTTTGAATGAAAGTTGCATGGATGGAAATATAATTCTGCAGAAATGGCGCAATGGTTAAGATACCCACATATTGTGTCAGTGTCATGGTTTCGGTTCCCACGCAGAATAATACTTTGTGCGAACTAGAAACTGTTGTTTTGAGTCGAGGTATTTTTTTGCGTTAATTGTATGTTTGTAAAGACGCCCGCCATACAAGGATTATTTTTTTAATGCAGGGTCTTTAAAAAAAAAAAAGTCTTTAAAATGTAATTCTCTGAAGTATAATTTCAGTATATGTTGTGTATATATAGGTACTTTATAATTTTATTCATTCTACAATATAGTCGAAATTGAAAACTACGGCAATCATAAATTCAACGAGTGAGCCAACCTTTTAACAAATATCTTTACGAGATTGCCAAACATATGAGTGCATTTTTTTAATTGACGAGAATGTATTTTGAAATATTGAGGACGTTACAAGTTTTATAAAAACCATTTTCATTTATTAGATAACGCTGAAAGCTTATGATTGTTTCATCTTAGCTCATATAATATATAACCCACTGTTAGGCTCTGGCCTCCTCTATAATATCAGGGAAATTGACCTACTATAACACGCTGGTCAGACGTGTTGGTATAGAGTTTTGTTTCGAGTTTTCCTTCTCACGCACGTTATATGCGTTTTATATCCCTTAGTCGTCTCGTACGATCACCCACGGGTAAGATAGGGGGTGGTGAATTGTATTCTTACTCCGTCACCACACGGATAACAGTATAGTGTATTCTATATACTAAAAAAAACATCTATAATATTTGTAGCATAGACAAATACTGTTGCATACAGGAAATGTGATTGTTGCTACAGAAAGAATGTATTGTTGTATATTGATATGTACCAGATGATACTTTAGGCATATATAAAATTATATATTAAAATATTTTTTAATAGTGATAGGGCTGTTGACAGATTCCTGTCAACAGCCGCGGACTAGTCCGCCCGTAGTATCACACTCTTGCACAAAATCGACGTTTGAGTAATGGAAATGTATTGTTGCATTTCGTTCGGTGAGCGGGAGAACCAGCTGCCCATCTTTCTGGATGGATTTGGGACTTTCATTGGTAGGCAGCGGCCTAGCTGTATTCCTGGTATTGCAAAAATTCATGGGCGGCAATAACACTTGGTAAGTGTTATTGCAGGTGTGCTGCTTGGTCGTTTGCCATCATAAACAATAAAAAAAATACTAAAAGTATATACTTTTTCTTAGATAATCTCCTTAGAATCCATTTCACAGACAAACAGTTTCTTATTTTTTTGTGAAGTTATTTGCTTAAATTTATAAGCCATATTATATGATACATGAGGATGGTGTCCGATGGTTTACTGTGTGAGACACAAGGAGGTTTCAGGAGTGGAAGGGGATGCATGGATCAAGTGTTCTCTCTGCGCAACATTGTGGAGAAGCATCTGGACCTAGGTCAGAGGGTTTTCTGCAGTTTTGTGGATCTGGAGAGAGCATTTGACACGGTTATACGAAAGGAACTTTGGGACATTTTACCGGAGTATGCTATTAACGGTAAACTGCTGCAGGCTGTGCAATCCAGTTACATGGGCTGTAGAGCCTGTGTGCGGCTGGATGATGGAATGTCGCCTTGGTTTGACGTCAATATCGGCGTTAAGCAGGGCTGCGTTCTATCAGCCAGGCTGTTTATCATATATCTGGATAAATGTCTCCAAAGGTTGAACGATATGAATGTGGGAATCCAGATGGGTGACTCAGTGGTCTCTGCTCTGCTTTATGCAGATGATGCAGTCCTGCTGGCACAGTCAGCGACTGACCTGCAGACCCTAGTCGACACAATGACAGAAGATTGTAAGAAAAGGGGTCTACGCGTGAATGTGAGCAAAACCAAAATAATGGTCTTTGAAAGAGATGAAGCCAGAACAGATGTAAGAGTAACAATAGGTAATGATGTACTACTACAAGTGGATGAATTTGTATATCTTGGATGTGGATTTAGCCGAGATGGACGGTACACCACTGATATAGAGCGAAGAGTGAATGCGGGAAATAGAGTGAACGGAGTGTTGGGGCAACTTCTCGGCAGCCACCACCTCAGCCAGAAGGCACGTGTAGCAATACATAACACAGTGCTTGTCCCAACATTACTGTATGGAAGCGAGAGTTTGGTATGCAGAAAAGAGTACGAAAGTAAAATTAATGCGGTCGAAATGCGATCTCTTCGGCAAATCTGTGGAGTTAGGCTGACCGACCGCATTCGTAACGACGACGTAAGAGAGCGAGTAGGTATGAAAGAGAGTATTGGTGTAAAGATGCGAAACGGAATGCTCCGATGGTTTGGACATGTGGAAAGAATGCCGAACGAACGTCTGGTTAAGAAGATATACAATGCGAAAGTGGAAGGATGTAGGTACCGAGGGAGACCGAGACTAACCTACCTAGACCAGATCAGTCAGGTACTGAAGGACGGTGGAGTCAAGAGTCTCCGAAACCGGCGAGCGTGTATGAAGAGAATTATGAATGTTGAGGAAGCGAGTGAAGTATGCAGAGATAGAGTTCTCTGGCACTCTGTTCTCTCTGCCTACCCTGCAAGGGATATGGCGTGATGATATGTATGTATGTATTATATGATACTGCTAGAAAGGAAAGGGTGTGACATGTACAATACAAGTTCTGGATTAGTGAATATACTCAGGATTAATAACAAATATGCCTGAGAAATGTCTTACTCAATGCCGAGTTAGAAAGTCCTATACATATTGTTTTATTATAATTTAGGAATAAATACTAAATATGAGTAAATTTCATCAGCCCCTTGACGCTTATTGTTTGACAAGAAGGTCTCCTCACAGGAAATGAGAATGGTTTGAAATAAAACTATTTTTAAAATTCTATCGCGCGTGTATTTGAATTTAATTGCCCAATGTTTCGAATATCTCACAGCGTTCATGGTCACGGGAGGATTGTCCTTTATTTCAAATGTTTAATACCCACGTAAACATCAGAAATCATAATGAGAATGGTCATATAGCAACTGTCTCTACGGTCTACTGTCTCTACTATCGTAAAAGTCGCAAGGAATTGCGACTTTTACGATGTCGTCAGTCCAACTATTTGGCTAAGCCGGGACGGCCCCCGGATTCGCCGTCGGCCTACAGGCCCATCGTGCTCCTCGACGATGTGGGTAAGCTGCTGGAGCGCATCCTCGCTGCCCGCATCGTCCAGCACCTGGAGGAGGTGGGACCCGATCTGTCGGACGCTCAATTCGGTTTTAGAAGGGGGCGTTCGACCATCGGGGCCCTGCTACGACTGAGGCAGACGGCCGCGGAGGCTGTCACCGGCGGGGGAGTGCTGTTGGCGGTGTCGCTGGACATCGCCAACGCATTCAATAGTCTGCCATTCAGCTGCATCAGGGAGGCGCTCCGATTTCATGGGGTGCCCTTGTACCTGAGGCGGCTGGTGGCGGACTATTTGGAGGGGCGCAGTGTCCTCTGCGCGAGTCCCGCAGGGGACATTGTGCGGACGTCCATGTCGTGCGGCGTTCCACAGGGGTCGGTTCTGGGGCCGACTCTGTGGGACATCGGGTACGACTGGGCGTTGAGAGGGAGTCTCCCCCCCGGGCTGAGCGTGATATGCTACGCTGACGATACGCTCGTCACAGCCCGGGGCAGGACACTCGAAGAGGCGGCGAGCCTGGCCACTCTCGGCACCGAGGAGATGGTCGGGCGAATCGAGGCGCTGGGGCTCAGGGTGGCCCTAAATAAGACGGAGGCCCTATTGTTCCATGGGGCACGCGTAAGGCCGCCAATCGGCGTCTCGCTAGTCGTCAACTCCGTCCACATCAGCATTCAGGCCCATATGAAGTACTTGGGTCTGGTGCTCGACGGGCGATGGTGGTTCCGGGAGCATTTTCGCCGAATTGCTCCCCGGCTGGTCGGCGCGGCGTCCGCCCTTTCGCGGCTCATGCCGAACGTGGGCGGACCCAGCTTCGAGGGCCGACGGCTGTATGCGGGGGTGATCCGTTCTATGGCCATGTACGGCGCACCCGTGTGGGCGAGGGCTCTGAACGTCCAGCTCAGGGCTGTTCTGTGGAGACCCCAGAGAGTCATGGCGGTCAGAGCCATTCGCGGGTACCGCACGGTATCGACCGAGGCGGCATGCCTACTGGCCGGGACACCCCCGTGGGACCTAGAGGCGGAGATGCTCTCCGACCTCTACCGGCGGGTGACCTCACTGCGCGACGAAGGTGGCTCCCCATCGCTGAGCGAGATAGCCACCTGGCGCGAGGACGCCCGCCGAGACGTCATCGCCCGTTGGGCTACGCGGCTGGAGAGGCCTAGACACGGTGTCGTCACCGTCGAGGCTTTCCGGCCCGTATTGATGGAGTGGATGGAGCGGCGGCACGGAGTCCTCTCCTTTCGACTGGTGCAGGTGTTGTCGGGGCACGGATGCTTCGGCTTTTACCTGCACACGGTCGCGTGTAGGGAGTGGACTTCGTTCTGCCA
The DNA here is from genome assembly GCA_905163515.2 of Lymantria monacha. Taxonomy (NCBI): domain Eukaryota; kingdom Metazoa; phylum Arthropoda; class Insecta; order Lepidoptera; family Erebidae; genus Lymantria; species Lymantria monacha. Next base: position 4,064,581 of record LR991088.1, on the reverse strand, counting down.
CCATTGCAGCAGTGACGAGGACACGGCGCAACACACGCTGGAGGGGTGTCCGGGCTTTGACCGGCAGCGCCGTGACCTCGTCGCTGTTATCGGTGCCGACCTGACGCTGCCGGCTGTCGCGAGAGCGATGGTCGACAGCGTCAGGAACTGGGACGCGGTCGCCGCCTTCTGCGAGGCTGTCATCTCGCAGAAGGAGGCGGCGGAACGAGTCCGGAAGGAATCCCGCGACCCGGGCCGCCGTCAGCAGCCGGGGCGGCGCAGGCGCGAATACCTGCGCCTGATGCCGCCCTAACCGAGGCCTCGGGTGATCGGACCGGGGAATTGTCCGGTCACCCGACGTGAGGCCACCGCGTGAGGGCGACGCCCCGACGGCGAAATCTGTCGGGGCGTCGACGAGAGGAACCCGCGAGGGTAAACCGCCGGGCGGGCCACCGAAGTTAAAATCGAGTACCGGTGGTCCGCTCGCACGGCGAAGAGAGAAGGTTTTACGGTGGGTCTATGGGGTCACGCGCCGCCTTTCCGTCACCCCGGACCGATTCAGCGGGGCGAGACGCACCCATAGCCCACCAATAAAAAAAAAAAAAAAAAAAAGTCCAACTATTTGGCTCGCAACTCAAAAATTTATAGATAAGAAAATGCCTTAACTTTACCACTAATCTTTTATTACTAAAACTACAGAGTATTGAAACAAATTAAGATTGTGCATGGACATTTTTCAGTGACCTTTAGCTAAAATGAAGGATAGTCAACACACATAAATATCATAGGATTACAATTATTGTCCTAAATGACACACGTCTCCCGTAAAGACGACAATATAACACGAGCCGCAAATTGATTGGCATATGACAGCTCACACTTGTCTAAATGGTAGACCGATTGGAACGTATTTCTTATAGGTGTGGTTTTGAGAAGCATGTGTGATTATTTTTCGCTCGTGAATAAGTTTTATTACAAGTTTAATTTTAAACAAAGTGTAAAATTGACAATGCTTACGCAAAAATGATAAATAATTAGTTATTTGATTTGATATGACTACACAGATGGCGTAGAGGTTAAGATACCGACCTTACGTGCCAGTGCCGTGAGTTCAATTCCTACGCAAGACAATACTTTGTGCGATCCACAGTGTTGTTCTGAGTTTGGGCGTAATTTGTCTGCGTTATTTACATGTTTGTTAGTTAGTTAGTTAGTTAGTTAAAGTTCCTTTCAATACAAGGATTATTTCCTTAGCGCTGGGTGGTTGTCTTTAAAAAATATAAAAGAAATACATAAAACTTGTCATAGTTAGAATACTAGTCATAGAACTTGAAAGTTATGAAACTTGCACTCTCACTGGAGTGCAAGTTTCATAACTCTCAAACTCTTTAAAAAAAAGTGTGTGTGTCAGTGTCGACGCACGACTGGGGTTTACTCCTTAAGTACAATTATCAAAACAGGCGCAAAAAAAGCTCATTTGACTAAAAATAATATACCTATATATTTTTATTTACATTTATTAAAACTGTTCAGTGAAGTATTATCTCATGTCAGAAAGTGAAAGGTGCGCAGAATAGGTTGCTCACCAAAAACGTAACGAGGTCATTCGATCACTAGATTTTACTCCTCAAATTTTTCTCATACCGGGCGCCTTATATGAAAATCGATTCTTAAGGAGTAAACTCCAAAAATAGGTGTCCTTAAAAATATATTAGCGCTAGATTACCGGTACCAACTAATTACTGCTGTTCTGTCCTGCACTGTAGTTAATTATTATCATTTAAAGATGTTAATTACAGTTGAAGCAATGTTATGTGGAAGATTATTTATTATCTTGAGGTGTTTTTTAAGAAATTGAAATTATCAAAATATATTAAAAATAGTAAGTCAATTTCCCTCCCTTTGTGGAGGAGGCCAGGGCACACCAGTGGGACATACATATGTGGGCTGAGATGAATCAATGAATATTGAAAATATCATAATAACGCTGTGTCGTAGCGGCTACGAATACTACAAACCCTTAATTTTGCTCGTGCATGACGTAAAAGACGACTAAAAGGCTTATAACGACTTGGGCCAACCGTTGCCGATGCCGATGCCGTTTGGTCAACAATTACATTCCCAAGAAGGGTTGACATAAAACGATTGCCAATAACTTTTACAATAGTATATATTGTTATGTATATGTATTATATGAGAGAAGAGTACATATTGTATCGACTCAAAGTCATTGGCATAAGAGTAGGAGAATGATTATGATTGAAAATATCATAATAACGAAGGAAGTTTTTAATCGTAGAAATGTATATAGGTATGCCTGAAAATAATTTATATCAGTAAAAACCTTACAGAACCTTATTCGTATTTCCAACTATAAATGTATCCTAAAACATTCACTAACAAGTCCAATATCGAGCAAAGACTATATTTTATGTTCTAAAGATCCCATCACGTACGCGTAAGTGGTCCTCTATTGTCCTATAAGTTAAATAAACTTGAAGAAGGCTGAAGGCCTTAGATATTGATTACGCTATTGGTTGTTACAATATATTACAGTTTTGGTAACCCAAAGATCTAATACATAGATAGAGAACTTATAAATGTGATATACGTAAAGATTATAAAATATATATAATTAAAAAATCAAAAAACCCGACTGCGTAAAAAGTGAACCAAATTACGTAGGTACACAATAAAAAAAACTGAAAAGAAAAAAAACAAGCACTTAGATGCCCGGTGGTCTATAATTCTATAATATATTATTAAATGAATACTATTGAAGAAAATAAAATATATTCTAATAATGGAACATAACAACTGAACAGCCGGGATCCATTGAAAAATTAGATTTGCTGTCGAATAATGGATCCCGACTGTTCAGTTTTTATGTTCCATTATTAGAATATATTTTATTTTCTTCAATAGTATTCATTTAATAATATATTATAGAATTATAGACCACCGGACATCTAAGTGCTTGTTTTTTTTCTTTTCAGTTTTTTTTTATTGTGTACGTATTTTGGTTCACTTTTTACGCAGTCGGGTTTTTGATTTTTTTAATTAATTAAGTGAATAACAGGATACTAGCTTGATGATAATTTTACAATATATGCAATAGAAGAGTACATATTATATCGACCTTCATATTTATTATGTCTACCTTAAGTAATTGGGTTAAGAGCAGGATAATGATGAAGATATCCGAAGCCCCGGAATATTAAAAAGCAAATCCGACAAGCACCAGAAATAGTAAGTATAATTATGATATTATTAGAAAGTATAATTATTATTAGTATAATATTGAGTTGGGTATGCAGAAAAGAGCATGATAGTAAAATTAATGCGGTCGAAATGTGATCTCTACGAAAAATCTTTGGAAGTAGGCTGACCGATCGCATTCGTAACAATAGAATGCTGAATAACAATATTGTTGATTAAATTTCAAGATTAAGATGTTATAATTATAGTTAAATAAAATTTAATTTTAAATAACATTTAAGCGATATATTTGACATGTAGCTTAGATTTTATGTGTTAGTTATCTTGCTTTAAGTATTACCTACAATATAAGGTTCTTTGGTGATAACGGCCGTGATAGATGGCTAAATAAACTTCAAGCGCTAAAGCTAAGCGATTACAAAAAAGAAATCATCCACCATGAATCGTGGTAAATGTATTTAAATCTATCTATCTAATATATTTAAACCAGCAATTCTTATATATTTGTATATTCTTAGCTATCTATGTGATATTGCTCTTGGTGGCAAACGAGCAAGCAGCACACTTGATGGTAAGTGTTACTGCCGCCCATGGACCTTTGCAATAGCAGAGGTATAGCTAGGCCGCAATCTACCAATTAAAATCTCAAACCCATCCAGGAAGTTGGGCTGCCGGCTCTCTCGCTCACCGAACAAAGTCCAGCAGCACATTGCTACTGCTCGAACGTTGATTTTCTGCGAGAGCGTGGTACTGCCCCGCGGCTGTAGATAGAAAACTGTAGATAGGATAATAATATTAAGAAAATACAAAATAAATTCAAAAAGCACATGGAATACAAAAATATTTTAGATGGCGATTTTAACTTTTGTTTAAATAAATTAACCTCCTTAGAAATTCGTCGCACTCACAAAGATTTATTGTTATTATATAAAATTATTAATAATTTAGCTGATTCTTCGTATCTATTAAGCCAAATAGGATTACGTTGTAAAAGGCAAACTTCTCGTTGTTTGTCTCTTTTTAATATACCTTATTCAAGAACTTCATATGGTCAAAATGTATTTATAAAATGTGCTTGTAGCTGTTACAATATTAAGTATAACAACATAGATATTTTTAAAGAAACTCTTAGTACTTTTAAATCTCAACTTTCCAAATTTGCGGCATAACTTGTAATTTCATGTATTTCTTTTCCTATTTCTTTACTTTTCCTTTTATTTTATATAACATCTAATACTTATCTCTTTTAATTACTTATCTCTTAATTAATATTAGAAACTTCATTGGTTCAACACTGTCAGTTAATTATTTTAATTTTTTTTCTTATTGTAATTAATTATAATACTGTATGTTTCTTTGATGCAATAAATAAATAAATAAATATAACTGAAATCTGTAGGTAGGCTATAAGTGTCTACAGTGTGTTCCTACCACTAATAACCTGGGCCAACACCACCTGATGCCATTTGATCAACAATTACGCACATTCCCAAGGAGGGTTGACGTCAGGCAGGCGGTTGGTCATAAAACTATTACCAATAACTTTACAATATATAGGAAGAAGAATACATATTGCGTCGACCTCAAGTAATTGGGGTAAGAGCAGGAGAATGATGAACGATTATTATATACTAGCTTCTGCCCGTGGCTTCGCCCGCGTAAAAGGTTACTTTCCTAAAGTTTTTGATCCCCTATTTTTATTTTTGACCGTCGGTAATACAGTGCAACGGTATTACAATACTCAGGGTTGGAACTTCATTACTGGACTGCTAGATGGCGTTGAAGATACTTGATTTTGAGATTTTTTGACAAACAATTTTTTTATTTTTCATATAAAAAATTTGATTTTTTTTTAATAAAAAGTATCCTATGTTACTTTTAATACCTCTAAAAATATGTGCACAATGTTTCATGATGATCGGTTGAGTAATTTTAGCGTGAAAGCGTAACAAACAAACTTACATTCACATTTATATATTAGTAGGGATTTCTATATTTTGAAATATCAGCAATGGCAGTAAATTAAATTACAGACTGAGTCCTCTCGTGCGTACATATAGTAGGTGTGTATGACCAGAGGAATATTGCTTACTTATTTTGTGAGCACTTTAGAGTTCAATTGCCATTAGAACGTGTGACTTCGTTGCCTAGATTCGATTCTGAAACCATATGCCGCGAGCAGTTCGTAAAGTTTAACGTGGAACAGGTTAACGCTACTATTAAAAACATGACGAGAGTTAAATCTCTTAGGCACGATAGTCTCAGCATCGAGCACTTGCAACCCGCCGGTAACCATCTACCACGAGTTTTATGTATGTTTTTTAATTTGTGTTTAATGCATTCTTATATACCTGAAAAACGCACTATTTTTGTGCCGATTAAAAATAAAATTAGTGACTCCTCTATGCTGTCGAACTATAGACCGATTTCTTTGGCAACTGTAATTGCTAAGATACTGGACAGTCTGTTTGTGTGCATACTCGATAAGCACCTATATACCCCTCAGTCTCTTACGATCACCCACGGGTAAGATAAAAGGTCATGAATTATATTCTTATTTCGTCAGTACATAGAAAATAATTAGTTCCATTTCTAATTTTTATATTTTTTCATATTTTCCAAAAAAACATTAAAATATAATAGCTAGCTAATTGATCATTCAGATATTTTATTTTTATTTATTAAATGCACTATCCAGCATATATATTTGATCCTTGTACAGCTAAGATCTGTATGCATTGGCTCACCAACTCTATTTGTTCGGTTCGTGTAGATCGCCATATCTCACGTTGACATGCGATTTATCAAATACTTCTTATACGCCATGTTATCTTGGAGCTTTTGTGAGAGGTTATACAGAATAACCATGAAGTATATTTTTTCGTGCAGTAAGAATACAATTTAACCCTTCCTTTCTTATCTGTGGGTGTCGTAAAAGACGACTAAGGGCAGATAACAACAATCATTAAGAGAAAAAAATCTTAAAATAAATACTATACCAATCCATCTTATCCGCCTGGTGTTTTGGGTCAATTTCCCCAGAGTTGTGAGGAAACTTGAGCCCAGCAGCAGGTTATATGAGCTGGAATTATAATGATGCTTATATTTTCAAAACTATATTGACAATCACTACCGTAAAATCGATTAACGGTTAAAAGTACCTACCTACAGTAGACAATGCCAACGAAGGAAATCTAGGAATTAAATCAGACGTGAATCCATTTAGCCACCATGGTATAGTGATTTAAATTCCCACGTCTATAATATAACAATACCCAATAGTGGGACGTATTATATAATAATTTATTATATATTTTAAAGGATAATAAATATATATATATATAAAATAAATAATAAACATTAGGCAATTTAATCATTTCTATAATCCCCTTTCAAAAAGTTGTACATTATTTTTCATGCCTATATCTCCCACTTTTATGCAGAGCCTTCTCTCATAATGGGCGAGAAATTGACTTAACATAACATACAGGCTGTATGAGTTGACATACGGTTCTATTTTGAGCTTCAATTCGCGTACAATAATATCATTAGATTATGTTCCTTAATATTCTCTTACTATAACCACAAACATGCGATGGATAACGAATTTATTAGTGGCAGGACCACGCTGTTGACAGTCTCTGTCTACAGCCGCGGGCCGGTGCGTCCAGGGTAGTACCACACTCTCGCAAAAGATCGACGACTAAGTAATGGCAATGTGCTATTGCGCTTCGTTCGGTGAGCGACAAAGCCGGGAGCCCAACTGTGTGGGTTTGGGGTTGTATTGGTAGGCAGCGGAATAGCTATACCCTTGGTATTGCAAAGATCCATGGGCGGCAGTAATACTTACCATCAGGTATACTACTTACTCGTATACCATCATAAGAAATAAAAAAAAAAGAAAGAAAAGGCAAACGATATACTGTCAATAGACGGCTTCAAGCAAGACATATCTATGTAGCAAACATATGAATCATAGAATTGCATAGATTGGCAGCGGCCATCTTGTTCTTTTGGGATAACAGACAGTAAGCCCGCGACCGTTACCCAAATTGCGTCTTATCTTCGTCTATTGAGTGGACACCATGGGGATTTTCAATTTTCAGGTACCTGCTAATTGAGCTCCTGGTGCGGCGAACATGCGTGGTTGAGGAGAGCGAACTATTATTGGTCGTTCGTATACCTACTGGCGGCAGATGATATTAGCGTATTATTCACTATCTCTTTAACGAAAGCTCATAACAAGCTGACTCTAAATCCTTCAGTGATTTCAATGCGCTCTTTTCCTTTGAGTGGAAAGAGCCAAAACATATGCTGTTCCAGGTTTCCTATAGGCAATGTACTAACCTGGGATTGACATTCTCTTCCTTTAATTACTCTACACGTATTAAATATTGTTTGTACAGTTTTAAGAAAGGAATGTACGCATAATTTTCAGTTAATTAACAAAATAATTTAATTATAAGAATAGAAATAACGTATTTAAATAGATTAATATTTTAAATATTCATCCATAAGTTAATACTTGAATTTTTTTTTATCAGAACACGACATATTTCATTTGGCAGCAAGTATAATCTCCTATCATATCCTTAATACCTTTTTTGCTGCATTGGCTATGGTGTGTTTACACAACGTTAAATTCGTTCGGGGCAACAGAAGAAATGGCGCGCGATCGCTTAGACAAGCCCTACCTATTAACACCGTGCGAGCGGGCCATTGGAACCCAGTCTTTGTCTTCGATGACGTTTTTAATACCTAATACCAAATCGTACATTATAATTTTCTATTGCTTTTTATTATAGTAAGTAGTGGTAGGACCACGCTTTTGACAGTTTTCTGTCTACAGCCGCGGGCCGGTCTGTCAGGGGTAGTAGCACACTCTCACAGAATATCGACGTCTGAGCAATGGCAATATGCTGTTTTGCTTCGTTCGGTGAGCGAGGGAGCCGGAAGCCCAACTGGTTGGGTTTGGGGTTTATATTGGTACGCAGCGGCCTAGCTATACCCTTGGTATTGCAAAAGTCCATGGGCGGCAGTGACACTTACCATCAAGTGTGCTGTTTGCTCGTTTGCCACCAAAATGATTAAATAAAAAGTAAAACATGATAATGGTTGTTGTAAGATGTGCGTGAAGATTAATTTACTTGTTAAAAGGAATGCTTTTTGATGTTCTTTGTAACATCACAATACCAGTTACACACGAGGTGAATCGAAGAGGTAAGCGTAGAAGAAAATGTCAAATCTGCCCGCTGAAGTCTCTCACAGAGTATTGGACAAATGGATAAATGCGGCGCCAATGATTTATACCCTTAATAACATTGTGAATCGTGTAGAATACGTGGATAGTAATTGTTAATGTATTTAAATTTATTTATTACGTATAAACCTTGTGAAGGCTCTTACATATTGTCTCTGCCATGATACGCCCTAACCCACTAGTAGTTGGGGCGGCTGCCTACACGCCTTCTCGCATCTCTAAAATCCGACGTCGGCAACATGTGATCGACGATGATGACGACATTATCACACTCGCTCAATTAAGAGCCTACACGGCCCACGAGGCCATCACATATAAATATCCGTGTTTTCCTCCTCGCCGTCGAACGGGTTGAGAGCCCTCAGCGCTCACCCACAGTCCGGGTAAAGTTGTCATAGCCATCTTAGGCTAACAACTAAGACACACAAAAAAAAAAAAACCTCGCCGAGCTGCGAAAACGCGACGAGAAAAAGTCAGCGACGCCCCAAGCCGAGGTACGTTCCCCATAGGAGAAGCTTTTGAGCGATGTCGTTTAGTTTATTTTTATCGGGTTGAGAGCACTCAGCGCTGACCCATTGTCCGCGTAAAGTTGTCAAAGCCATCTGCGGCAAACAACTAATCACACACAAAAAAAAAATACAAATTGTCAATTTTAACATTTTAAATTATCTAGTGAACTAACACCGGATCGGACCCTAACCTCAATCACCATAGAGTATTCTTACTAAAGACATAGTATTTTTTTATAAAAAAATCAGTAACGAAATAATAATAGACTAACCTCTGAGATTCTTCTTAAACTCATCTGGATCTCGGATTCGTCAAAATACTCAGCGGGTTAGTCTATTATTATTATTTATTTATTTATTTACTGACATTTTTATAATTAGTTTAGCTAGCTTTACGATGATGGTACATTGTAAAATTTAATTACAATGTAAAAAAATATGACTGGATCATATTAGTTCTTAATCACCAAATTAAGAAAATGATATGTGACTTTTATCTAAAAATTTATATGGTAGGTAGCTTTGCCTGTCATATAATAAACAATTTGGGTTATTACAAAAGTTTTGACGGGTACTTGAAAATGTCATGTTAATATGACATTTTGTGTATTAAAGTGGAAGAATTAGTTAAAAAGCGCTAATCTTATGTATTACAAATTAGATTTGTAACAATCTCAAAATAGACTTTTTATCGAGAAAAGCATAATAGACTATATAACACTGTGTAGCGGCTGCGAATACTACCAATCCTTACTTTGCTCGTGGATGACGTAAAATATGACTAAAAGCTTTATGTCGAACTTGGTTTACTCTATCTGATGCTATCGAGTCAACAATTACATTCCTAAGGTAGGTTGATGACAGACAGGTAACCCATAAAACGATAAATGGTAATATTATATAATGATTTTAGTCTATCGCCATTATTCCGTGTGGTAAGAATACAATTCACCACCCTCTCATCAATTCCGTTCATTAATATTTCCCAAAGGTGAGAAACGACTAAGGTATATAAAATCGCATATAACATCTATGCAAGAGAAGAAAAATTCGAAACTAAACCCTACACCAACATGTTTGAGCAGCGTGATATAGTAGGTTGCTTTCCCTCCCATTATAGGGGAGACTCGCGCCCAATAGTGGGACATATATGAGCTCACATGATGATGATGATGATCGCTGTACAGACAACTGTAGTATTCCTACTTCTCAGCCGATTTATTTCTCATTTGTGCTTGGGATTCATTCACAATGGGATTAAAATTCACTTACTATATCACGTCGGTCAAACGGGTTGGCATAGGGTTTTATGTCTTTTTTTTACCCGAACTGGGGGTGAGCGCTGAGGGCTCTCAACCCGAAGGGTTTTATGCAGTGTTTTCTTTACTTTTAAGTAATCTGTCATCTTAGTTATCGCATCGCATCCACGGCTATAAACGGGATTGGTTGTTTGTAGTCTTACTCGGTTATAACGACCTGGGCCAACTCCATCTGATGCCGCTTGGTCAACAATTACATTCCCAAAGCACATTCTCTGACGTCTGACAGGCGGCCGGTTATAAAACGATTGCCAATAACTTTTACAATATGTACTTTGAAAGAATAGTACATATTGTATCGACCTCAGGTAATTGGGATAAGAGTAAGAGAATGATTACTCGGTTATAACTCAGAAGACTTTGTGCTTTTAAATTTATTTTAAATTTATTTGGAACCACATTTCAATGTTTACATTGTTTACTCTCTAATAAACGACTCTTCCCTCTTTCGTACCGACGACGTAAGAGAGCGAGTAGGTATGAAAGAGAGTATTGGTGTAAAGATGCGAAAGGGAATGTTCCGATGGTTCGCGGACATGTGGAAAGAATGCCGAACGAGCGTCTGGTTAAGAAGATATACAATGCGAATGTGGAAGGATGTAGGTACCGGGAGAGACCGAGACTAACCTACCTAGACCAGATTGGTCACGTACTGAAGGAAGGTGGAGTCAAGAGTCTAAGAAACCGGCGAGTGTTTATGAAGAGAATTATGAATATTGAGGAATCGATTGAAGTATGCAAGGATAGAGTTCTCTGGCACTCTGTTCTCTCTGCCTACCCTACAAGGGATATGGCGTGATGATATGTATGTATGTACTCTCTTGTAATGGCTACGTAACATAATAACAACTACATACCTATTCACGTAAAGTCAGACACTAAACACCTTGTATATTTTCCTAGAGTTTGCGAATGCATCGTTAAAATGAAGCACTGCATAACGTGCCAACAAATATATCCGGACGTGTGCAATGCATATAAAATGTTCTGACATCGTAAATATACAACCTTATAAGATTTGTTCACAGTTTTAAGATTTAACGTAATTCTATTATTTTCATATTGATATGAGATTTTTTTTAAGAATATTGTCCAACCAGAAATAGTAGAGATTTCTATATTATTTATATTCACTGTAGGACCAAGAGTAATAAATGCTAATTCAATAATGATGCCATAAACGCTAAGTGTGGTGATTATTATAACGAAAGTGCTAATACCCATTCTTGTGGCGATTATTTAGTCGATTTTTAGGATACTCTCAGAAATTTAACATATGTTATATTTACAAAATAACGTCACCATACTTTATAAAGTACATACATACATATAATCACACCCTATCCCTTACAGGGTAGAGAGAGAGAACAGAGTGCCAGAGAACTCTATCCTTGCATACTTCACTCGCTTCCTCAACATTCATAATTCTCTTCATACACGTCGCCGGTTTCGGAGACTGTTGACTCCACCTTCCTTCAGTACGTGACCAACCTGGTCTAGGTAGGTTAGTCTCGGTCTCCCTCTGTAACTACAGCCTTCCACTTACTACTCGCATTGTATATCTTTGTTCGGTCCTTGCATCAATTAAACTCTGCCAGACGAGATCGTAGTTATTGGCGGATATCGGTACACTTTTAACCATATTTAATGCAGAACCTTTCGTGCAAGACAATAGATAATGAAATTTATCAATTTTTGGAATGTGCGGCTGATCATGTACTAACGAGCAAAATGTTTCATAAAATGTATTAAAATTCTCAATATCCGAATTAAATGTAAATAATTCAAGTTTAGGCAGGCGAGGGCGGGACTCCATGGTAACCAAGCGATTCTCACCGTTATTGCCGATGCGTGCCGAGCTATATTTCGAAGCACATAATTTCACTCGAAAATATAGTTCATCAAAACTTTGTAACTCTTGACTTCTAAGTATTGACTCAGAATCAACTAAAAGTTCTTGTTCGAATATATCGAATATTATTTTTTCGAATGAACTACGTAGGTCACTAATTTCAGAGACGTGCAATAAAAACAATTCTTTCGTATCAGAATTCGATAAATCGTGGGACATATCATATACCTTTTGCATTTGTGAAAACAAGAGTTGTTTTCGTTGAATTAACACGGTTAATTCTTTGGGTAATGGATTTTTCTTATCACTAGAAGTTTTTGCTTTAGGTGCCGCCATCTTGTGAAACAACACACGTAGCCCAATGAAATTATAAAATTAATAATATATTACTTTCACTAATACTTGTTACCTATACAATTTAATTATATAACACTTAGCTGAATAATTGTACGACAAAAATAATTTATGTGTTTTGTTTATATTGTATACTTCGTATAGTGGAGAAAAGTAAAGTACATAAGATATGTATAGAACGTCTACACAATGAAATTATAATTTCATTAAATAATGGGGAATAAGAAGTAATTGGCACGGCCAATATAAATAAATTATATGCTAAGAACGTCTTAACATATATGATATTTATTGGGAGGTATTCTAACACGGTTAGAAATAACGGTACAGAACGTCTGTACTGTCTAAATACCTGGGAATTACGAATTCCTAGGTGAGGTATGAGACCTTAGGAGCGGTATCCGGCTCGAAGGACCAAAAAAAGACTGTACGGTATGCACAGCCTGCAGTGGACTGTATGAGGTAAGTTTACTGAACTAGGTGAGGAACTGATATTATCCTATCCCTGCAAGCCGCGAAGAAGTAATTAAAAAATACTCCACCAACCTTTCATCCACTTTCGCCGAGGGCAGTAGTGTCGTCGCAGTAGGCTCGCCAAACCGCGCAGTCAGCTTCACTATATTCTATACAACTATGCAGTTCACAGCACCACAAAACACTATTATGGTGGTTCCAACAGTTCCGTTAAACAATGTCCTACCAAGGATTAAGCAGGTGCGGCGATTACGAATACACCGAGTGGCACAACCGCCTGGCGGACCGAGATGTCTCAAATCTTCTACTCAACTCTCCTAACGACGGTTGCAGAATCGAAGTTGTGAAGTTTCTCCAAATACCCTCCACATAACTTGCAAGGACCGAACATATTATTATAAATTTTGTCCCGTCATAAATATAGGGAAACACTTCGCCCGATAAAATAATGTCAATCGGGGACGTTGTATAAAAATACGGATCAGCTAATTGTAAGTCTTTATACTTAGTAATCAACTTATCGGGAATAAGTACGTTTGGCAAATCGGATGTAATTTTAGGTAAAATTACAGCATCAATGTTAAACACCGGCGTGTTATTGTAGCGCGGCTGAATAACACACGAAGCCATTCCATAATTTTTTACATATTCGCCACCTAGTCCGAAGATATTATATGGACATTTATTAGCTGATAATCCTAACCGTTGAAAACAATCTAACGTAATGAAATTACTTTGCGATATAAAGTTTGTTTCACTGCTGATGTGTCAAAGATGTATCGGGCTGTTCTGATTGATCCTGCTGATAGGAAGTACCAGCACATTCTTTGGCGAGAATCTCCAACGGAGCCAGTTCGCGTCTTCGAACTTCGAACGAATACCTACGGTCTCCGTAGTGCACCTTACATAGCTGTGCGCACGCTGCATCAGCTAGCTGAGGATGAGCTCACTCATGCTGAACGTCCGCGTACAGAGGCTGCAAAGGTGCTCAAACAAGGCTTCTACGTTGATGACGTATTATGGTCCTGCCCATCATTAGAACAGGCCTGCACGTTGCAGGATGATTTGCTGACACTTCTTAAAAGTGGTGGCTTTGATTTAAGAAAATGGGCTAGCAACTGTCCCGAGTTACTTACTCATATGCAGTCAAATCAAGTTGTAACCATCGATTTTCAAGATGATACGTTATCATCCTCCCTTAAGGTGTTAGGGTTGACATGGTTACCTGCCTGTGACAGTTTTGCGTTTTCCTATAACATGACTGATAATAAACAGACCAAACGATCAGTTTTAAAACTACTGGCGAGCATATTCGATCCTGTAGGTATTATTTCACCATGTACGTTTGTCGCAAAGTGTATCATGCAAGATCTCTGGAAGATGGGAGTCGCATGGGATGAGCAACTACCACCTGAGCCGTGCTCACAGTGGAATCGATTCATCTCCGATCTACCACTTTTGAGTGAATTGCGTTTTGAGCGTCACATCTTAATACCTAATTTTAGTGAAATACAATTAATAGCATTTTGCGATGCGTCATCCCGTGGATACGCAACGTGCTTATATATACGTAGTATAAACAATATAGGTGAAGTGAAGGTTCGACTGCTGACTAGTAAGTCAAAGGTTGCGCCGTTAAACCCACTCTTGTCTATACCTAGACTCGAACTCGAAGCAGCCGTGCTGCTATCGAAGGTTGTAAGTTTTGTCGTACAAAACTTAAGCGATAATAATTTATCTGTTTCTATATTTGCGCTCAGCGATTCGAAAAATGTTTTGGCTTGGATACATACACAACCATACACGTTAAAAACTTTTGTGGCTAACCGTGTTAGTCGCATTATTGCCGCAGTACCACCTAGTTGTTGGTATCACGTGAAGGGCGAAAATAACGCTGCAGACATATGTTCACGTGGAACGTTGCCTGCTCACTTCGTGGAAAGAGCTACAGAGTGGATTCACGGCCCCGATTGGCTATATGATAACCAACAAAAGTGGCCTATAAAACCATATTTATTAAATCATAACTTCAAGATTCCCGAACTTAAATCAAATAGTGCAACATTTAGTTTTAATTCTTCTCTAAAGGTTGAAATTAAAAATGACCTTGAAGAAATATTTAATAAGTGTTCTTCTTTTAATAAATTACAGCGTATTATTTCATGGTGTCATAGATTTATTATAAATCTTCAGTGTAAAATTTCAAATCGGTCTTTAGGCCCTCTAACGACCCTTGAGTTGCGCAAAGGTCATGATTCAATTATTAGAATTATTCAACAAAATCACTTTGAATCTGAAATAGTAGCGTTAGAAAAGGGTAAGTTTGTAGCCTCTTTACGTAAACTATCACCCTTCGTTGAAAATAAAGTCCTCAGGGTGGGGGGTCGTATCTCACAATCTGACCTTCCGTACAATACGAAGCACCCGGTTTTGCTACCAAAATGCCATACAAGTAAATTATTAATCGAATATTTGCACGTAAAATACCTACACGTAGGGCCTCGTACATTACAAGGTCTAATGTGTCAAAACTATTGGCTCGTTGGTGCTCGTAGCATCATTCGATCGGTACTGACAAAGTGTAAGGTGTGTTTTAAATGCCGACCTACTGCATTACAACCTCAAATGGGTACGTTGCCCATGTCCCGACTTAAGGTTGATAAGGTATTCAGCCATGTAGGTACAGATATAGGTGGTCCATTCCTTGTAAAAGAAAGTACACGTCGTAACGCAAAAATATACAAGGCTTATCTATGCCTATTTGTATGTTTTTCAACAAAAGCAGTACACTGCGAGGTGTTAACTGATTTATCAGCTGAATGTTTTCTAGCTGCATATGACCGTTTCGTAGCCCGTCGCGGATTAAGTACTTGTTTATATTCCGATTGCGGGACGAATTATGTATCGGCAGCCAAGCATCTCAAGGAGGTACTTAGATTTTTAAATGGTAATAAGATTCATGACGAGGTACTCGTAGGATTAACCGCGCGGCAAGTAGAGTGGAGGACAAATCCTCCTAACGCAGCTTCCATGGGTGGACTTTGGGAAGCCGGGATAAAAAGTACGAAACACATTTTACAACGTATTGTAGGTGATAGAAGTCTCACTCTGGAAGAGTTGTCAACTGTGTTCTGCAGAATAGAGGCTGTATTAAACTCACGCCCTTTATGTACACTATCTGAAAACCCAAACGAGTTCGATGTATTAACTGCTGGTCATTTCCTGATAGGACAAAGCTTAGTGGCTGTGCCTGAATATAATTATGAGGACGTTCCTCAACATAGATTATCTCGTTGGCAGTCAATTCAAAAAATATCACAGTTATTTTGGAAGCGCTGGTCAAATGACTATCTTCATACTCTGCAACAAAGAGAGAAGTGGTTTGCCTCACCTCCTAACGTAAAGATTGGTGATTTAGTTTTACTGAAATCAAATTTGACGCGCCCATTGCAGTGGCCTCTTGGTAGAATTGAAACAACACACGAGGGCGTTGATGGCATTATTCGTGTAGTTACTTTGAGAACTAAAAATGGTCTAATTAAGAGACCGGTGAATAAAATTTGTCCATTACCGTATGCAAATTAATTACCTTTTATTTTTTTCTTAGGTTAAATTTTATTGTTTATCTAGATTAATTAATTATTATTATTCTTTTTTTTCAAAAATATACCTCACTAAAGGTTTATTTATTCTATGTGTTTTGTTTACATAGGTTAGTGGATTGTATATCCCTTACTTGCTTTTTAATTTAGAATGGGGAATTCATCATGTTGAATTCGGTGAGGGGTATGTTCGGTCCTTGCAAGTTATGTGGAGGGTATTTGGAGAAACTTCACAACTTCGATTCTGCAACCGTCGTTAGGAGAGTTGAGTAGAAGATTTGAGACATCTCGGTCCGCCAGGCGGTTGTGCCACTCGGTGTATTCGTAATCGCCGCACCTGCTTAATCCTTGGTAGGACATTGTTTAACGGAACTGTTGGAACCACCATAATAGTGTTTTGTGGTGCTGTGAACTGCATAGTTGTATAGAATATAGTGAAGCTGACTGCGCGGTTTGGCGAGCCTACTGCGACGACACTACTGCCCTCGGCGAAAGTGGATGAAAGGTTGGTGGAGTATTTTTTAATTACTTCTTCGCGGCTTGCAGGGATAGGATAATATCAGTTCCTCACCTAGTTCAGTAAACTTACCTCATACAGTCCACTGCAGGCTGTGCATACCGTACAATCTTCTTAACCAGACGTTCGTTCGGCATTCTTTCCACATGTCCCAACAATCGGAGCGTTCCCTTTCGCATCTTTACAACAATACTCTCTTTCATACCTACTTGCTCTCTTACGTCGTCGTTACGAATGAATTATAAAGTATGGTATTATAATACCAAAAAAAAAATATATTCGAAGCTTTACTGAAACATTTAAAAGAATCCCGGTCTCCTATTTCATCTTACATTGTCTTGTCATATAAAGAATACGCAATTTTTATCCCAATAACGTAACTCCACGGAAAAATCTTAACTGCAAAACAACTATAAATTCCCTTTCTCATTACAAAAATGACATTTAATTTAATATTACTGCACTTTATTGTTGGAAGGTTGGATGTTAAAAGTTCAGAGGACCATATAAGAAAACATTTTATCGAGTCACAATAAATTTGAGGTTGGAATTTAAGGTAAAGTTGCGAGTAACAGCTGGGAAATTTGATAAGCTTAGCAATAATAGTCCCTATTTTGATGGAACATATAATATAGAATGCTAGCAATCTTTCATTTCTTACAGGTATTGGAGAAATGGGTATTTTTTGGTCGTGGTAGTTGATTCTTTAGAACGCATTCATAATATTATATAGTAAGTATAGCTTGGTTTGCTGGTGATGAAACTTCAGTAAGTTGAACTGTAAACAGTTCCAAAGTCCCACTTTCAAATAAAACTATCAATTGTTTGCCACCATAATTAATAGAAAAAAAAAATAATTATACGAGATGAATACAGAGTACCTTCTTGAAATACTCATCATTCTCCTACTCTTATCCCAATTACTTGGGGTCGACGCAATATGTACGTATTGCAAAAGTTATGGACAAAAGTTTCTACAAATAACCTAGCAGGTTAATTAATAATTTAGAAATTCAATAATTTAGAATATATAATAATTTAGAATCTCAATAATTTAGAAAAATCTTTTATAAGTCTGATAGGTAATTTATTTATAATCGTAGTTCATACATATCAAATCTTATTTTATTGCCCTCTGTAAGGTTAGTAGTTCTGTATGGTAGTAGCAAACGAATAAGCAGTGCACTTGATGGTAAGGGGTAACTCTCGTACATGGGCCCGAGCAATACTAGGGGTACAGCAAAGTTAAGTCTACTGTGAGAATAGAGCTCTTCTTAAGCCTCGTTTAAATATGGACTAGTATTATATGCCTCGGGAAATACAGCTCCAGGTAGTTTATTTCAGAATCTGTACCTGTGTATGAGAAATAAACGCCGAAAACAGATAGTCCAGTTCAGTTTGCACAATGATATAATGGAGATGTCGGTACCAGTTAAACAGCTCCTCGGAACACTTCCCAATAAAGAGTTGATAGAACACAGTGTCATCACAGCCCATATATGTCCCACTCTTGGGCTCGGACCTCCTCCATAATGGGAGCGAAATTAACCTACTATACCGCGCTGGTCAGACGTGTTTGTATAGGATTTTGTTTTGAGTTTTATTTCTCTTGCTTAGATGTTTTATGCGTTTTATATCCCTTAGTCGTCTGTTATGATCACCCACGGGTAAGATAGGGGGTGGTGAATCTCTTACTCTGTCTCTTACTCTGTCACCATACGGATAACAGTATAGTGTATTCTATATATTAAAAACAATGAAACTTAAGTCTAGTCTTAGATCTACAATATTACTATAATTAATTTTATCGTTTAACAAAACAACAGTTAATCGTGGTTGAACCACACTATTGGCTGAGGTCTGTCTACAGCTGTGGGCCGCTACGTCCTCACTTTCACAGATAATCAATATCTGAGCAATGGAAATGAGTTCTTGTGCTTCGTGCCGTGATTGAGAGAGCCGGAAACAAACTTTCTGGCTGAGGCTTTAGATTGTGAGGTATTACAAAGCCAGTTCTTTAGCGCCAGTAACACTTACCACCAGGGGTGCTGCTTGCTCGTTTGTCACCATAAGAATTAAAGAAATACATATATTAAAAAAAACCTCAAGAATATAAACAGATTTACAGAATAGTTATCTTTTATTTTAAGATGGAATCTATAACTACATGTCATTTTATATATTGTAATTTCACAGAATGTTACTCGTTCTGTGAAAAAATATTAAAATTCTAAAACTTTTTCACTTTTATGATACTTTTAACATTAGTATTAATCACCGTTAATAATCTGAACGGATGCCTCATTTAGTTGACCTGGCTTCGTTACCTGCAAAGCATCATTTAGTTTTATTGATATCAGAAAGTTTTTGTTTTGATATCTAGAATTATGTTTTTGAAACTACTGTAATATAGAATCATTTAAAGTGACTTAATGCGTAAGAGTATCAAGCCTTAAAATTTTTACGTTTAGTTAGTAATAATGTAAAGATTTTTTATGTCTTAAATCTGACCATATTACATCTGGCGATAAGGTAATAGAGTCGATTCTTTCGCGGACCATGGTCTAAAATCATCTTGTTCATAGTAAGGTAACAGTATCTACACCTTATAGCAAGACCTTACAACCACTTTAACCAAATAAAACTGAGCACCGGTGCTCAGCTTAATATTCCTAATACTAGATAACTGGCAACTATATTTTAATGCTACTATATAGGTGGGCGTATATAACGTCTATATCACTCGTATGAAGTATCTTGTTTCACTGTGAGATGATAGGTAAAAAATACATTGTGTGATAATACTACTTCACTTACGGTGGTGTAAGTGACAGCACGATTGGGCCGGACTCCCAATAGGTGCGGGTTCGAACCCCGCTTGTGACATCATTTTTCGCTTCGTAATCGGGTTTTTTATAAATAATTAAGCATATTAAATGCAAAATTTCAGTAATTTAAATAACAAGGTTGTGTCATCGTTTAATATTATTCTAACTGCCTGTCCTACAATAGTTCACGGTGGTGTAAGTGGCAGCACGATTGGGTCGGACTCCCAATAGGTGCGGGTTCGAACCCAGCTTGTGACATCATTTTTCGCTTCGTAATCGGGTTTTTATAAATAATCAATATGGTCACTAAGTGTGGTGATTATATCAGTATCGTCCCATGTGTAGCTTTTGACTAAACGTGGACTATAATACATAGATGAAAAAATGTATAAGAAAATAAAGTATTAATATTTCACATCTATAAATCCTTTCATACGAAGAGAAATATTAAAAACCCAAAGCAGACATAAGGACTGCCGACAGAAGTGAAAACTTAGACATATGAAAAAAAAATAAGCGTGCCCCAGGAAGTATGTATGGGTGTGACCATACCATAGCCAGTCGTCAAAAATAACCATTGAATAATTGATAATAAATTAATAATAACAATAATTACATATAAATTGAATATAGTAAACACCGCGACACAGCAGTGAAGAGCAGCTGACTATATCTATCTCGCTCGGGTACATTCGGCGGTCCCGAGTTCACTCGATCGAGCCTTTCACCTGAGAGCGTGACGAATCAGCCTCATTTACAGCCTACGAAAAAATCTGTGTGTGGTGCACCAAAATAAGTTTTAACTTCAAAAATATAAAATTCGTAAAAATAGTTATTTTTCAAACAAAGCTTTTTATTATTCTAATAAAAAAAAATAGTATTACAATATTATAATTATTTATAATAGTACAATGACAGTATTTGAATAAATTTAATTAAAATCTATACTACAGTTAACAAAGAGGTCAGATACAGCTGCTATGCTATCGATCATGTGATTCGTCGTGACGGTACTCATCAATCATGACGTCACGCCTTCCAATCACGACACCGCCTCACGAAGAGAGCTTCAAGTAATCTTAATGTTGATTTCAAAGACTTTTATACGCTAAAAGAACATTTTATATTGACTGCCTAATGTGACAATGCGAGACTAAATTGCCGTCTGAATATTTCGATTGTATCGTATAGAAAATGTGTTTAATGTATAGGAAAAATAATAGGCTGAAGATTGCGAATTCTTCAGCTTATAATTTCATTCGGTTTATCGTGATTCGGCAAATTTTTGAGGCAAAGTACTTATACTCTTTCGACGACTACAGAAATCAGTGTTCGCTAAAGTCTTTGCAATATCTTCATGATATTATCATGATAATTGTATGAAAAAGGATTTAGTACTGATTTTAATTTGTGTTTGATAATTAAATGTAATGATTTACATTATTTACATTATGTAACTCATTACAAGAGGAAGTTTGAAAGTTGCGCCAGTGACGGAAAAATTAAAGAGTGAAAGATTGACATGGTATGGGCATGTGATGAGACGGGATGAAAGTAATGTTGTGAGGGAAGCTTTAATCATGAATGTTGAAGGCTTAAGGGGTAAGGGAAGACCGAAGAAAAGATGGATGAACTGCGTGAAACATGACATGGATAGACAAAGAGTGACCACAGAGATGACGTCTGATAGAGTTGTATGGAAGGAGAAGACATATTGCGTCGACCCCAAATAAATTGGGACAAGAGCAGGTTGATGATGATGAATTGAATGTAATGAGTTCTGATGTTTAAATAAGTATTATAAATCTGAAATAAAACTATTTTTACGTATTCTATTGCGTTTTTATTTGATTTTGAATTACCCAAAGTTTCGAAAACTACAATGTTCATGGTCACCAGAGGACGCTTTGTTCAAAACGTCGGGAAATTAAAATGCAAATACAAACGCGATAGAATCCGTTAAAATTATTGTTGAATATTTTAGTAACAAGGAATCGACTTATGTTTAGTATCACTCAGATCAAACTGGGTTTCGAATATAGCGCCACATACCCATCTGATGTTAGTCAGCAGAGTGAACCTATATTAGCTTCATGCCTTTTTTTTTTTTTTTTTTTTTTTCACGCTGTGGAAACGCATTTACGCGCTTTCCCCGCATGTGACAGACGGGGGAGCGTGTGGGACTCGCCGGCCAGATGACCGTCCGGAATACCCACTAAAACCACAGCGGCCCCTGCCGCGCTTTTACGGGGTGCCGGAGAGATCATCTACTGACATTCTATCCCCGACACCCCAACGCTTGGCCATCTGGCCACGTCCTGTCGTCATTCAGGGCGCTGGGAGAAGGTGCGCATATCGGCGCCTCCTCCTCCTTGGCCGCCGCTGGCGGAGCGAGTCTGCGGACGCAATTGCCTCGCGTTCCCGCTCCGCGGCCTCCTTTTTAAACATAACCTCCTCGCAGAAGGAGGCCATCGACGACCAGCACCTGTCACCGTCGAGCATCTTCGAGATGATAGTCGACAGCGACAGGTCCCGCCCAATGACCGCCGACAGGACGAGGCACTGGGGCCCCCAGGCGGGGCATACCTCCACTGTGTGGCACACATCGTCTACCGGCGCGCCACACTCATGGCACCCTGGGGCCTCTTCTCTGCCAATTCTGTGCAGGAACTTACCGAAGACCCCGTGTCCGGTAAGCACCTGCACCAACCTGAAGCTCAGGCTGCCGTGTCTTCTGTTGATCCAGCGGTGGAGATACGGCGCAACCGCCTCCACAGTTCCCCGCCCTGCTACGGGGAACTCCAGTTCTTCCCTCCACCGCCGGATGACTCCCCTTCGGGCCACTTCCAATGCTCTACCCAATCCCCTTATGGAGACTTGCTCACCGTCAGCCCGCGCCGCTAGGCGAATCTGGTAGGCCTCCGCCAAAGCTTCTGCTACTAACGGCCAAGGCGGGTCGCCCGCCAACAGCGTCGCCGCAGTCCATGACACTGTACGGTAGCCCCTAATAGCCCTCACCGCCATTACCCTCTGTGGTCTTCGCAAAAGGGCCCTGTTGCGGGCGGTGAGGGACTCCGCCCAAATGGGGGCACCATACAGCGCCATGGAGCGCACCACTCCAGCGTATAATCGTCGGCAGGACGACCCAGGACTGCCAGTATTTGGCAGAAACCAACCTAACGCAGCGGCTGTCTTGATGAGCCTCGGGACGAGCTGGGCAAAGTGTGGCCCGAATTTCCATCCAGAATCAAGGTGCAGACCTAGATATTTCATCTGAGCCCGCACCGGCACGGCAACCCCAGACACACTGATGTGGGCTCCTCGGGGGGATATTAGCTTCATGCCTGTTTCCCAGAGAGGTGGTAGGCAGAGACTACGGATTGTCACAAGCCACGATCCTGACATGCCTCCATCGCTTCATTCACACTCATCATAATCTTCATGCCTGCTCTACAATTACGCATACTCTCAATATGACCTCTTGTCGACATATCTCCAACCTGGTCCAGAAAAATATGACTATATGAATATGCACAGAAAATGTAATAATAAAATAATTAAACACATAAGCAAGCTTAAATTAGGATGGCTTTGCTTGAGAAACATGTTGTCGTGAGGCTTTTTTCTTTTTTCTTGTGTTTATTTAGCTGTTAGCCGCAGATGGCTTTGACAGCTTTACGCGGACTATGGATGAGCGCTGAGGGCTCTCAACCCGATTAAAGTAAGCTAAGCGACTTCGCCCAAGGGATCCTCTGTGAGAAACGGACCTCGAATTGCGGCGTCGCTGGTGGCAAAGTGGGCGTTCCCACGTTTGGACTTATGATTTTCGCGCGTCGCGATTTCGCACCTCGAGGACAAAACCGCGGATATTTATGTGTAATGGCCTCGCGGGCCGTGTTTGTCGTGAGGTGATAGAATAACTATTGTTTCTAATCATGTGCCGTTTGAGGATTTGATTTTTTTTTTTTTTTTTTTTTATTGCTTATGGCGGCAAACGAGCAGACAGCACACCTGATGGTAAGTGTCACTACCGCCCATGGACCTTTGCCAATGGTATAGCTAGGCCGCTGCCTACCAATACAACCCTGAACCCACCCCAGTTAGGCTTCCGGCTCTCTCGCTCACCGAACGAAACGCAATAGCACATTGCTATTACTCAGACGTCGATCTTCTGCGAGAGTGTGGTACTACCCCGGACGGACCGGCCCGCCGCTGTAGAAAGAGAACTGTCCACAGCGTGGTCCTACCACAATAAAAAAAATTTTGTTATAATCTTGTGTATTATATTTTGGAAAATTATTACTTGATCCGAGCAATTAAACTGAAGCAATTTTTTATTAAACTTGTTGTAAGTATACAGTTTTAAGAAAATAAGACAAGCTCGCTGACAGCAAAGCGGTACTACCGCTTTGCTGTCAGTCGCATTCATGTTTCGATCTTGTAGTAAATTACTGGATCACTTTCAAACCAAATGTGATAAAAATATTTCTTAAAGCAAGTTTTTATTACTTGTCAATAAAAAAGATTTTTTTTTGTATTTTTTTTTAATATTATTTATTTATATTTTTAACATTTTAGTATTTATGATTAAGGATTTATATATTTATGCTGTTCCCACGAGTATAGTATATATACGGTTCGTGCGCCCAGAGATCCATTGCAGAGGGATAACGGCTTCAGTACGACAGGGTTCACCCTGAAAGGTTTAGCGATGTAACAAAAAAAAAATTGTTTTGGTATATTATACATTATTATATAGTATGTTATTCTATCCATTTATCAACCCGTAAACATTCACTGTTGGACACAAGCCTCCTCATGAGAATGCCACTCAAAACGGTTCTGTCGATATCATTCCTTTTTGATTTCGCGTCCGTCCGAGGTACCACACACACACACACACAAGGCGAGTCCGAGAGAGAATACTCTACAATTATACGCTCTACTGCCGGTGCGTGGGACGGCGCAGGCGTGATTACCTGTAGTGAGGTTCACTGCGTGAGGGCTTCGGCTCGAGATGATACCCGAAAACCTAAACCACCGGACGGGCCATCGCTAATAAATATTCGGTTCCGGTGGCCCGCCCGCACGGCGTAGAAGTACGCGCACGGCGGGTTATGGGGTCACGCGTCACTTCAGACGGATTGGCGTGTCTATATACCAAAGCCGGCCACTAAAGAAAAAGGCTGTTCAAGGTTCTATTCATTCTACAAATTATATTGCTTTTAATATCCTATTTACCGTATGGTTACGGGATAAAAATATAATTATCGCCACCTCTTATTTGACCATTTTGTTTCACCAGCAGAGTTGGTTTCACCAGCAGAATGTGCTCCAGCCTCTTCCCGCGGAACGTATAAAGACTCACTGCTATGCAAACCCGCCTGCCAAGCGTAGCGATTGCTGCCCTCGTCTCATCTGTGGGGTAGGCTTACGTCCAATAGTGAACGGAATATGTTCTGTTAATTAAAAAATATTAACGTACATGTGTCACTGTAGTCTCAGGTATTACTTCTTTGTGAAAGAATTATCTGATTGTTGGCGAAACTGAGGTTCAAAATGTTTTTCATTATTTATATTGTAGGTTGAAAATATCAGAATCCCCCCATTCTCACCCTTAGCGGCTGGCTAATTTTCAGAATATATATTATATTTTTAGTGAGTCTCAATGTAATAAAATTAAGAGGCTGTTTGGTACTTATCTGTCCTAATTTATAATTTAATAAGATTCTAATAAAAGTATCACAGCAAAATAAAATCCCATATTTCACATTCAATGGATGAAAACTCGTAACTTCGTCTCTCTAGAAATAAATTGTGACAGAAGTAAACAGAAAGTTATATTTCAATTCATTCTATAAATTATATTACCTTTTATATTCTGTTTTTGTGGTATAAAGATGTTAACGTACACATATCAGCACAGAACCTCTTAATACAGAACATTCACAGTATTAGCTCCCAGAACTATCAGACTGTTGCTGGAATTTATTTTGAAATAGACTAAAAAGTATTGCCCGTATGAGAAAAAGACCTCTCTTAACTGACTCAAACTATTATGCGACATGTTTAGATATGATTCACTATAGACTGATTTTTTTTAAAGCAAAACTAAACCTGTATCTTAAACCCTTAGGCAAGAACATATATTTTTTTCCCAATACAAACTTTGGTGGTAAAGTTTGTATTGGGAGAAAAACCTCCGAAAAGAAAATTCTGCCTGTAAGGGGATTTAAGAGAGTGGTCTCTTAAACTCCCTTAGAGGCGGCATTTCGTAAAATCTTTTCATATTGAATCTCTGTCATAAAAAAGAAACTTCCGTCAAAGTTTAATGTTTCTAGCTTTAATAGTTTCGGCTCGGCGGTAATGAGTCATTCAACCAGCTTCTTAGGCTTAATTTATACTCCCAGAGGGTAAAAATGGACAAATGCTGAAACACGTGTTTATTTATTTTAAACGAAGAATATTTGAACGTAATTTGAAAGGAATCAATAATAGTATTTTTGCCACCTATACAAACTTTGTTACTCTGTGTCACCCCCATAGGGGTAGAATTTCATGAAATCCTTTCTACGTAGATCTCTACGTTATAAAAAGATACTACTGTCACTATCATGTTTTTAGCTTCAATAATATCGGCTCGGCGCTAATAAATCGTCCAACCAGCTTCGCAAGCCTAATTTACACCCCCAGAGGGTGAAAATTGATCAATGCTAAAACACGTGTTTATTTATTTTAATCGGAGAATATTTGTACGAAATTTGAAAGCTCTCTTAACATACCAACTTTGTCACTTTGTTTTTCCCTCTTAGAACTCTACGTCATAAAAAGAAACTACGGTCAAAATTTCAAGTCTCTCGAATCAGTAGTTTTGGCTCGGCGTTGATAGGTCAGACGACCAACGGCTTTATATATATATATATATATATATATCTATATATATATATATATAGATAGATAGATAGATTTACTTCATAACTTATTGTGAATAACCTCCATACTTTAGTGAATTCACTTCATGAACACGTGAAAATATCGATTTTGATATGAACCTCGTTAATAATACTAAGTATTTGCGTTATAAGCGTTCTTGCGAACTGTTTTGTCCTAGTCTGCCAGGGCCAGCACCTAAACGAGGTCGGTCTTGTTAGCGGTGACTTTGGACATTGCCAACGCATTAAATAGTCTGCCATTCAGCTGCATCAGGAAGGCACTCCGGTAACACAGGGAGGGACTCCGGTATCCGGTATCATTTATGGATAGTGATTACCAAAATGATCTATAATATAAATCACCACCCTCTATCTTACCCGTGGGTGATCGTAAGAGACAACTAAGAGATATAAAATGCATAAAAGAAAGAGATTCTATGTAAGAGAAGTAAGGAAGAAAGAACACTGCCTACCAATACGAACCCCAATCCTACCCAGTTGGGCTGCAGGCTCTCTCGCTCACCGAACGATATGCACAATAGCACATTGCTATTACTCAGACGTCGATCTTCTACGAGAGTGTGGTACTACCCCGGACGGACCAGCACGTAGCGTTAGACAAAGAACTGTCAATAGCGTGGTCCTACCACTAATACTCGTAGTTGTTATATACGTTTTATATCCCTTAGTCGTCTCTTACGATCACCCATGGGTAAGGTGAGGGATGAGAATTGTACTCTTACTCCATCACCACACGGGTAGTATATATGCTTATATTACACATAAAATGATTTATTCAGTAGCTTAAGTAAAAGCAATTAAAAGAAATAAATAGAGAAATATTTATGTAGTAAAAAATTATACATCAAACAAAAGTAAATAGGTTATAATTCTTCTACTCTTATGCCAATTACTTGGGGTCGATACAATATGTACTCTTCTTTCATAGTACATATTGTAAAAGATATTGGCAATAGTTTTATGACCGGCCCGCCTGCTAGACGTCAACCCTCGTTGAGAATATAATTGTTATGTAACCAAACGGCATCAGATGGAGTTGATCTAGGTCGTTATAAAGCTCTTAGTAGTCTTTTACGACATCCACGAGCAAAGTAAGTATTGGTAGTATTCGTAGCCACTACCACTCAACTATGGATATAACCAATAGTAAATAGGTATTATATTTTTAAAGAAAAGTAGTCTATATCAATATGAAGTGGTCTTTTAATCAAAAAATAAATAATCAGAGTACTCGACGACCAGGTATAGGTAAATGAGCACTCAATGTGTATTTAGATTTTTATATTAAGTATAAAAATATTTATTTCAAGACGTTTTGAGTTTTGCATCAAGGCGTATCGTCTCAGCTAACCTATTAACATAGGAAAAAAAACATTTTTTTTTTTATGAAGCCAACGTCTCCCAATAGCTTTCAACTCATGACCTCTAAGCCCATGCATACCTCATAGGTACACAAAAATGCAACACACTGGGTGGTCGTGGTGGTCACCTGGTCGTCGAATATTCTGATTACTTATTTTTTGATTAAAAGATCACTTCATATTGATATAGACTACTTTTGTTTAAAAATATAAAACTTATTTATTATTGTTTATATTCATAGCTGTGTGGTAGTGGCTACGAATACTACCAACCCTTACTTTGCCCGTGAATGTCGACTAAGAGCTTTATAACAACCTGGGCCAACTACATCTGATACCGTTTGGTCAACAGTTACATTCTCAACGAGGGTTGACGTCTGGCCGGATCATAAAACTAATGCCAATAACTTTTACAATATGTACTATGAAAGAAGAGTACATATTGTATAGACCCCAAGTAATTTGGATAAGAGTAGAAGAATTATGACCTATTTACTATTGTTTGGTGTATATTTTTTTACTACATAAATATTTCCTTATTTATTTCTTTTAATTCCTTTTACTTAAGCTATTGAATAAATGTTTTTATGTGTAATATAAGCATGTATACTATCCGTGTGGTGACGGAGTAAGAGTACAATTCACCACCCGCCCATCTTACCCATAAGTAATCTTAAGAGATGACTAAAGGTTATAAAACGTATATAACAACTACGAGTATTAGTGGTGGGACCACGCTATTGACAGTTCTCTGTCTAACGCTACGTGCTGGTCCGTCCGGGGTAGAGAGTGTGACTTCTACGAGAGTGTAGTACACTCTCATAGAAGATCGACGTCTGAGTAACAGCAATGTGCTATTGCGCTTCGTTAGGTGAGCGAATGAGTCGGCAGCCCAACTAGGTAGCATTGGGGTTTGTATTGGTAGGAAGCTTTGTTTCTTGGCCACCGAAGACAAAGATCGAGTACCGGTGGCTCGCTCGCGCGGCGAAGAGAGTAGTATGCAGGGTGGCTCTATGGGGTTGCGCGCCACCTCTTTCGTCGCCCCGGACCAATTTGGCGGGGAGCGACCGCCTCCATAGTCCACCGCAAAAAAAAAATGGCAGCGTTCATTCTTCCTTCCTTCTCTTACATAGAATCTCTTTCTTCCTTCTCTAACTAGATCTTATATGCGTTTATATCTCTTAGTCATCTCTTACGATCACCCACGGGTAAGATAGAGGGTGGTGATTTATATTATAGATCATTTTGGTAATCACTATTCATAAATTTAAAATATTTATAAAGGTTTGGCGATATCCTAACTGGAACTCAAGAAGGAAGCTGATTCGTGCAATCCAAATGTGAGCCAGGTATATTCATTAATATTCTCATCAATACATTATGAGTCCTTTTAAGTACATTAGCAAATGTACTGTGATACGCTTTCGATAATACAATACTCCATTTTAAGATATCAATAATGCAAAATTATAATTAATTATTAACATTTCTCTATATAATGATGGGATGAGAATATAATTCATCATCTACCTTATCTCTCGTTAGTGATCGCAAGAGACAGCAAACCCAAAATAAAACCCTATAAAAACAGACCAGTGAGGTTTTTATTACGCTTATGTTAAGTTGGTTTGCTTGTAACGGCATCTTTAAATGTAATTTTCATTTTCTACTAAACTTCGGATTACTTTGGAGCTGCACACGTATCAAGGATTGTGGGTAATGCAATAATTTAAATAAGCTTGTTCCATTATTCTTACATGAT
Organism: Lymantria monacha; assembly: GCA_905163515.2. Classification (NCBI taxonomy): domain Eukaryota; kingdom Metazoa; phylum Arthropoda; class Insecta; order Lepidoptera; family Erebidae; genus Lymantria; species Lymantria monacha. Next base: position 4,034,592 of record LR991088.1, on the reverse strand, counting down.
TAGAGATGTAAGTGGCTGAGATTTTGATGTGACTCGATAGATGTCGCTATTCTTATTTTCTACATCGCGCCCTCATGAGTAAAATAGATTATTAAATACTCAGCCCACAAAAAAGATTATCATTGTGCGACGAATTAGACAACTTTTTCGATGTATTTCAAGTTGCAGAATCGATATTCAAAGTCAGAATTAAGATCTTGTGTACCATTTTTTAGAGAAATTCAAACCTTTGTTATTCTCTTTTAGCGCCAACCTTTTGGGTGAGTACCCTGGGTTTATTATATTTAGATATTCATAAATTAGCACAATGTTAGATATATTGATACCGTAGAAACCACAAAAAAAATGGATCCAAGACCGGCAGAACCCCAATATTTTGTGAAAACGCAAAATCTAATATTCCCTCATTTTTACAAGTTTCAAACACTTTGGAGTCCTATCTATTTGTAAAAAAAAGTGGTACACAGAATCTTAATTCTGACTTCAAATATCAATTTAGAAACTCAAAATACACGGGCCGGTGGTTATTTTGAGTTAAACTCAATATAATAATCGTTAATCAATTTTGCTAAATTATTTTGTAATCGAATTAAAATAAAAATAATAGGTAGTTAAAAGAAAACTAAAAAAAAAGTAAATAATTAATTAGCTTATCATTTCGTTTGTTTTTATTGTTTTTATTTTTAAACGATAAAGATGAAAGTTTTATTTTAAAGCGATGAAGTTTCATTTAAGGGCAAGTACTTAATAAAATTATTAGTTTGCTGTTTAAAATTGTCTAATGCACCTTTCCACAATATGAACTCACAAAACTTTATCTAACCGTAATATTTTACATACAAAGGCTAATATAATAATGTTATTCGGTTAACTGTAACACATAACTTATATTTTATATGACGACTGAACATTATGTGCGGGTACATAACAGTTAATGCCAATAAATATTCAAGAACGCAATAACTTTGTTGACGCGGAAATATGGGTCATATTGTTATTAGTATTAAAATATTGTACTAAAAAATTATATTTTCTTTCTTTCATCTTTTTTAATATATATATATATATATATATATATATATATGTGTATGTATATATATATATATATATATATATATATATATATATATATATATATATATATATATATATATATATATATATGTATATATATATATATATATATATATATATATATATATATATATATATATATATATATATATATATATATATGTATATATATATAATAGTTTACTGTTTGTTGTCTTGTTATAACTAGAAATAGCGTGGTCGATTTGAAAAATAACATTCTTCTCTACAACGCAGGGTTGACTTAGCAGCCGAGCGGGCCACCGAAGACAAAGATCGGGTACCGGTGGCCCGCTCGTACGGCGAAGAAGAGGTGCTTGCAGGGTGGGTCAATGGGGTTGCGCGCCGCCTCTTCCGTCACCCCGGACCGATTTGGCGGGGTGCGTCCATAGCCCACCGCAAAAAAAAAAAAAAAAAAAGGGTTGACTTAGAAATAGAAACAAATAAAGTCCTTATAGATTCTATAAGGACTTTAGACTTAAAATTGAGATATGCAAAACTATATCGCAATTTATTATTTTACTTTTAATAATTAAGTTTAGCGAACTCATAATCTAACTTATATTCTGTTACCCCTCAGTCGTGCTTGCAGAAATATTACTTCAAAGAGTTGCTTGGTCTGCAAAATATATAAAAAAAAACTGGAACTTGAAAATGCTCCACTTGATTAAAAGAAGCATTTCGGTCCGATAAGTTTAATCTCAAAATAAAACAGGAAAACACAAAATCAATATAATCCTGGTCAACTAAATACTTATTATTGAAGACAATTTAAAAACAACATCTCTGCCTACCCTGCAAGGGATATGGCGTGATGATATGTACCTATGTATGTACAATTTAAAAACTACTAGGTAGTTAGGATCTCAGTCAAATTTAATTTCAACCAGATGGAAAGCCCCATCATCATTCTCGTACTCTTATCCTAATTACTTGGGGTCGATACAATATGTACTTTTCTTTCATAGTACATATTGTAAAAGTTATTGGCAATAGTTTTGTGACCGGCCACCTGCCAGACGTCAACCCTCTTTCGGAATGTAATTGTTGACCAAACGGTATCAGATGGAGTTGGCCCAGGTCGTTATAAGGCTCTTAGTCGTCTTTTACGACATCCACGAGCAAAGTAAAGGTTTTAAAGTAATTTCTTTGAAACTACATACATCGCTTTAGAAAAATATAGTAATCCTCATATCGATGATATGAAAATACTGTAAATATCTTGCGTTTCTAAATCACCTAGAACTCCGCAATTTTCTACCAAATATGAAGCTGCGATGTAGACTTAAGATATAACTATTACCATTAGTATATACTAAGCAATGTGTTAAACAAAAAAAAAACGACATCAATGATTTGGAAATTTTAAACCAAACAAAAATACTTTGAAATCGATCCAACAATTTCTTTACCCTATAATGATTACTCCCCTATGTTATTTGATTCAGCCCTTAACAAATGATCCATTAGTTTCACAATATATGATTGATATCTAAATTATAAGGAAGCAGATAACTCGAGGTAGCTGATTCATTTTGCTGTTCTATATTTAACTGCGCAATGAAGAAAATAATATTACTGCATATAATACATTATTTTTAGCAGTGGTAAGATCACACCGTTTACAGTTTTTGTCTCCAGCCGCGGATCGGTCCGTCCGGGGTGGTACTATACTTAGGAGAAAACCAAATTCTGAGCTGTGTCAATGTGCTGCTTTCCTTTTCTTTTTCTTTCTTACTTTATTTATTTTTCTTTTAAAATTATATTTCTTTTTTTTTCAATGTTTTATCAATATTTTTTTAATATCCAAATATATTTCCAAAAACATTAAAAGGAAAATACTGGTCCTCCAGATATTTTTCTTTGAATAACATACATCCGAACGATATAAACCTTCAAAAGGCGTAGTGCTTCTTCTCGTATATTTAACACTTTATATATAGCACGGGCTTCCATATCAAAGAAAGGATATTTCTGTATTACACACTTTTTTTTTGTTGCGGGCTATGGCGTGGTCAGCCGGCTATTTGCATCCGGGGCGAGAGAGGAAGCGGCACGCGACCCCGTAGACCCGCCCTGCAATGTGAAAACCTCTCTTCGCCGAGCGAGTGGGCCACCGGAACCCAAGCTTTGTCTCCGGTGGCCTCCGAATTACACACGTGTTTTTTTTTTTTTTGGAAGAGGGCTACTGTACGTCAGACCCCGCTAATCCGTCCGGAGCGACAGGAAAAGCGGCGCAAGACCCCGTAGACCCGCCCTACAATATACCTCTCGATGCCGTGCGGGTGGGTCACTGGTACGCGGTGTTTTCCTTCAGTGGCCCACTCGGCGGTCTACCCTCACGGGTATCCCCTCATCTGAATTACACACTAACCACATTTCCGTGTGGTGACAGATTAAGAATATAATTCACCACTGGGGTATAATATGCATATAATGTCTACACAAGAGGAGAAAAAAAAAAAGTTCTACCACAATACACTTGACCAGCGTGATATAGTAAGTCAATTTTACTGCTATTGTCAAGGAAGCTTCTGTTGAACTGCGACATATATGAGCTGAGGTGAAGGCACATTAACCAGATGCAGTGGTTTAAGATTTTATTTAAAATACACTGTCAATCAAATTCCTTACTATTGTAGAGGAAACTCGAACCTAACCATTGCATTTACATGGGCCGCGTATAAGAAGAAATATCATCATCATCATCATCATCACAGCCCATAATTATATGTCCCACTGTTGTGCTCTGGCCTCCTCCGTAATGGGAGGCAGATTAACCTACTATACCGCTGGTCAGACGTTTTGGTATAGAGTTTTGTTTCGAGGTTTACTTCTCTTGCATAGATGTTATATGCGTTTTATATCTCTTAGTCGTCTCTTACGATCACCCAAGAGGTAGTGAATTGTATTCTTACACCGTTACCACACGGATAATATCTATAAATAAATTATAATTAAGAAATATAATATACAAATCTGATAATAATTATATAAAAAAAAAAGATGATGTTTCATTTTCTGATCACCTTTATTCAGAACGATGTATAAATAATTTGTGAACATCCACATCAATAGAGACTTGATGAGTGCAATCTTGTTGCTAAGCGAAAATATGAGAACTCTGTGGGGTTCTGAGTAATTGCCAAATAATGTTGTTACCATAACAAACGATTTTAAATATATTTTTTTTTTGCTCTACTATGGATATACATACGTCTTTTTGGTCTATGCCATGCACATTTCTTTATACATTCAGTGTGACCAAAATTCTGTATAAAATAAAACCTTTTAATATGATTAGAAATGTAATTACTTCTTATGTTTAGTGATACACATTTCAAATAAAATTATTTTTTATGGTTTTTATTCCGTTTGTATTTGATTTTTAATTGACTGATGATTCGAACAATTTTTGGTGTTCATGGTGACGATATAAGTCTTACTTTCAACATTTCACTACAGTGTTAGTTATTAAATTTTGACCCATTTTTTTGATATAAATTTATTCAGTCATCATCATCATTATTCTTCTACTCTCCCATCCCAATTACTTGGGGTCGATACAACATGTACTCTTCTTTCATAGTACTTAAATATTGTAAAAGTTATTGGCAATAGTTTTATGACCGGCCGCCTGCCAGACGTCAACCCTCCTTGGGAATGTAATTGTTGACCAAACGGCATCAGATGGAGTTGGCCTAGGTCGTTATACGGCTCTTAGTCGTCTTCTACGATACCCACGAGCAAAGTAAAGGTTGGTAGAATTTGTAGCCGCTACCACACAGCTTTATTCAGTCATTACAAAAAAAAATATGATTTTATCTAAAAAAATATGTTTATTGTTTTTGGCCAGTTATTATTAAACACTAAGTTTGTAGTTATTTTTATATTAGAATATTTTATTAATTTAAAAATAAATAATAAATCTAATAAGCTACCATCGGGTTGGTAGTCCATTATACTGAGAAAGAGAAAAAAAAAACTCGGAAGCAAGAATACTTAAGAGTGCATTACACTAATTGTATTGCTTTTTAAGTACTTTCTTTATGTCACAAACGGGATTCGAACCCGCGCCTATTGGGATGCCGGCCCAATCGTGCTGCCACTACACCACCGTGAACTATTGTAGGACATGCAAATCTCGCTTCGTATCATACTTACGTCTTAAGGTGACGGTATGCCGCAGGGCACAGCACGGCGAAGAAGAGGTGCTTGCAGGGTGGGTCAATGGGGTTGCGCGGCGCCTCTTCCGTCGCCCCGGACCGATTTGGCGGGGTGCGACATCCATAGCCCACCGCAAAAAAAAAAAAAAAAAAAAAAAAAGGTGACGGTATGCCATCTACCCGACAATGTTTACACATTGTTATAGGCTTAATACTTCAAACTTTGCAGTTAGAACCGTATTAAACGATGACACAACCTTGTTATTTTAAATTACTGAAATTTAGCATTTAATATGCTTAATTATTTAAAAATTTAAAAAACCCGATTTCGCTTCGTAATCAGGTTTTATAAATAATTAAGCATATTAAATGCTAAATTTCAGTAATTTAAAATACTTTCTTTATGTTACTTATATCATCGTCTTCCTCATAATCTGAGCTCATATATGTCCCAATGTTGGGCTCGAGCCTCCTCCGTAATGGGAAGGAAATTGACCTACTATACCACGCTGGTCAGACATATTGGTATAGGGTTTTGTTTCGAGTTTCCTTGTCTTGCATAGATGTTATATGCGTTTTATATCTCCTAGTCGTCTTTTGCATTCACCCACGGGTAAGATACAAGGTGGTGAATTGTATTCTTACTCCGTCACCACACGGAAAGTTACTTATATAGAAGGATTAAAATTGTTATCAAATACAGAATAATTAAAGATGCGACATTTTAAAATCTAACACACGTGATGGTAATATTTTTTTAATTCCTTAATTTATGTATACTGGGGTGTAAATAAGGTCCGATAATACAACCGCACAGGTAAGCGATGCAGGAGTCTGAAAGACTGGAAGCCGTACCATGCCCAAGATTATTTATATTGTCTTTCATGCCTTTGTTGTTGAAGATATAGAGACATGGAGATAACAACAAAAGAGGCTCTTCTTATGGCCGCCTAAGTATATTATCTAACCAGAACTTGTATTTATATTCTCACATTAGATACATAGCTGTGAAATTACTATAATAAACCAGTCCTGAAATTTATATAACTTGAAAAGTAATTGAAAATACAACATTCGTTAAAATAGCTTTAATTCATATTTGTAATAGTTTTAGAATTTAGAATTAATATTTATTCAGTTATTTTTTTTATTGTTTATGGTGGCAAGCGAGTTAGTAGCATACCTGATGGTAAATGTTAATGCCGCTCATGGACCTTTGCATTACTAAGGGTATAGCTAGGCCGCTGCCTACCAATACAAATCCCAAACCCACCCAGTTGGACGTCTGGCTCTCTATGTTATTTGTAGTTTTTTTTTTGTTAATAGAGAATTAATAATAGTTTTTTATTTATCTCATCACAAATAATCGATAATTTTAAAACATTGAATAAATAATAATACTATTCGTCATCATCATCACAGCCTTTATATCTCCCACTGTTGGGCTCGGGCCTCCTCCACAACGGGAATAGAGCCACTATACCGCGCTGGTAAAACGTGTTGGTTTAGGGTTTTGTTTTGAGTTTGCCTTCTCTTGCATAGATGTTATATGCATTTTATATCCCTTAGTCGTCTCTTACGATTACACAGGGGTAAAATAGGAGTGGTGAATTGTATTCTTACTCTGTCACTGCATGAATATAATATATGTACGTTATTTTAATTTTTTTTTTTCAGAATACTTATAAACATACAAGGTTATCAGACATCAACAATTTTCAATTTGTAGCTTGTAATTAAAAATAAATCTTCGAAACGACAATATAACTATGCAAATGCATTCTAATCGAGATGCCATCGGCGTCCAATGCTAGACGTAAAAAAAAAACCAAATATGATTGCATAGATGGCGTAGTAGTTAAGACCGACCTTCCGTGCCGTGGGTTTGGTTCATGATGGTTTGATTCATGGGTTTGATTGATGAACACTTTGTGTGATCCACAAAGTGTTGTTCTGAATCTTGGTGTAATTTGTCTACGTTAATTGCATGTTTATAAAGTCCCCCGCAATACAAGGATTATTGCCTTAGTGCAGGGTGGTGTTTGAAAAAAAATGTTAAAACCTTGTGATAAAGGTTTTAGCAGTTAAGTTGAAAATTGCAATTGATTTTATAAGTAGGTATCTCAAAAGAGTGCTGATTTTCATGGTCTCAGTTGTTACTAGACTTTCATACTTTTATAACAAGAAAGTAATGGGCGTATTTGCATTCTTAATCAGTCACTAACCGTGTAGCGTAGCTCGTGGTCTTCATAGTCTAATGTTACTTTCATTAACAAAAACTGTCTTGCGATTTATTATTACACTAGTTTTCGCTTGCGGCTTGGCTCGCGTGGTTTGTTGATAAAAAGGTAGCCTATGTTGCGCACTCAGCGTTGGAGCGTAATGAGTCTAGACCGGTCCTTCACTCCTCTAATCTTTTGATAATATACTTTGTTCCAAATTATTTAATGTAAAAGACCAAGTTACAATATAAATTAAATACTGAAAATATATTAATTTAGATAAGAATTAGCTAAATATTCTAAAATGTGCAATATAGAGAATTTATCCAATTTAAATATTTTTTTCCGTGTGGGGACTGAGTAAGAATACTATTTACCACCCCATATCTTATCCGTGGGTGATCGTCCGAGACGACTAAGGGATGTAAAATGCATATAACATCTACGCGAGAGAAGGAAAACTCGAAACAAAACCCTGTACCAACACGCGGTATAGCAGGTTAATTTGCCTCGCATTACGGAGGAGGCCCGAGCTCAATAATGGGACATTTATGGGCTGTGATGATGATGATGATGATGAAATAACTTTTTACTCATAATTTTAGTTATATTGACTTCCAAAGTAGACCGTCGAGGATTTATTACATCACGCAACAGTAAAAACAACTTTTATTAAATAATCAGAGACTTGTAGTTAACCACAATTGCTATAATTGCCCTGCATCCCTATCTATGTCACTTATAATAATTAAAAACACCCGCGTATGTTCTGAAGCTTGTTGGAAACATTTATAATTTAATAAACGATTGAATTTTAAATGGCTTTATCATTTCTAGTTAGAAGTATTAGTAGTTTCTTGTATTGATTTAATTAGAGTAAGGAGTATAGTAATATACATGTAAAAACCCGATTACGAGCAAAAAAATCATGGTCACATGGTAGATTCGAACCCACATCTATTGGAAATCCGTTCTAATCGTGCTACCACTTACACCACCATGAACTATTGTAGGACATTCAATTCTCTCATCGTATTATATTTTCGTCTTTAAGCAGACGTGTGCCATCTACCCAACATTTTTTACACATTGTACAGACTCAAACTTATTACTCAAACTTTGCAGTTCGATTTGTATTAAACGATGACACAACCCTCTTATTCAAATTACTGAAATTTAGAATTTAATATGCTTGATTATTTATAAAAACCCGATTACGTAAGTGTAACTAGAAGTGGCAGTACGATTGGAATGGATTTCCAATAGGTGTGGGTTCGAATTTCACTTGTGACAATAATTTTTTACTCGTAATCGGATTTTTATAAATAATCAAGCACGCTAAATGCTGAATTTCAGTAATTTGAATAATAATATGTTATGTAGATGGTTTTATAATTAAGTGCAGTTTATACAATAATAACTTTACCTAAAGCACTTTGCATTGGATTGAAATATTTGTGTGACCCACAAATAATTATTCTAAATCTCAAGTGTATAGAGTAATAATTTCACTTAAAACAGCTTTTGTTGGACTAAGATATTTGTGTGACCCACAAATAATTATTTTGAGTTTACAATATTTACATGAATGGCTTCACTTAAAGTAGTTTGTATTGGATTGAAATATTTGTGTGACCTACAAATAATTATTCTAAATCTTTATTGTATATACCGTAATTTGGTCTTTGCTCCAATATTTGCTCCAATTGTGAATATTTTTAAAACAATGAACTATAAAATTTACTTGATGAATTATTACATACATACATACATACATATCATCACGCCATATCCCTTGCAGGGTAGGCAGAGAGAACAGAGTGCCAGAGAACTCTATCTCTGCATACTTCACTCGCTTCCTCAACATTCATAATTCTCTTCATACACGCTCGCCGGTTTCGGAGACTCTTGACTCCACCTTCCTTCAGTACATGACCGATCTGGTCTAGGTAGGTTAGTCTCGGTCTCCCTCGGTACCTACATCCTTCCACTTTCGCATTGTATATCTTCTTAACCAGGCGTTCGTTCGGCATTCTTTCCACATGTCCGAACCATCGGAGCATTCCCTTTCGCATCTTTACACCAATACTCTCTTTCATACCTACTCGCTCTCTTACGTCGTCGTTACGAATGCGGTCGGTCAGCCTAACTCCACAGATTTTTCGCAGAGATCGCATTTCGACCGCATTAATTTTACTTTCATACTCTTTTCTGCATACCCAACTCTCGCTTCCATACAGTAATGTTGGGACAAGCACTGCGTTATGTATTGCTATACGTGTAATAAATAAATCTTTATTTTAATATGAATTATTATAAAGAAATAAAGCTTATTTGACACGTATTTATAGGAAAATTGATATTATGAAGTATATTATTAATTTATTTTTGAAAAAGAATAAGGAGTAAAATTACCCGTCTTATTGGGTATCTTTACTCCTAGAAATAGTTTATACGCAATCTCCATTGTTAAAGCTATTAGAGTAAATTAATACTTTCCTAACTCAAACTCTGCTCCAGTTATGATATGTTCTGTGATTATTGATGATATAAATTGATGGGATATTGGTAAAAATGAAAAAAAAAAGTATATTTCGCATTTCACTTAATCGCATATCTGATTACATAAATAATGACATTAAAACATATATACCATAAACTGCTATTTTCGAGATGGAAGTGGCTTTTTCGGAACCAAAAAAATAATAAAATTTCGACCTCTCACGAAAGTTGCTTCTGTCATTAAAAAGAAATAACGAATAAAAAGTTTAACAATTGAGAGTTTAACAATTGAGAGTTGTTACTTAAACGTCAAATGTTACGGATGCGTTCACAATTCAATGAATTTTTGCAAAATTTTCAACGTAGAATAGGTGAAAACATTTTACAGAATTGTGGCATAGTTATCCATACAGGAGCAAAGTAGAACCAAATTACGGTAAACATAATTATAATAATGACAACACTAAAATCAGTTTCAATTGGACTGAAATATTTGTGTAACTATCAAATATTTTATTCCAAGTCTGCCATGTATGCCATAATAACTTCATGCAGAGCAGTTTGCATTAGGTTGAAATACTTTTATGACTCACCAATAATTATTCTAAGTCTACAATGTATAAAATGGTAATTTTACTTAAAGTAGTGAATTGAACTGAAATTTTTATGCAGTCTATAAATAATAATGAATATATTCTAATGGTGTATAATGTGTATTCATTATATGCTTCTAAAGTTTATCGCCACAGAAAAAAATATATGTTGGTATATCTCCTTAAGAAAACATAATATTTGCTTCAACTTTATATATTTTGATACACCAGGCCATAAAATTTTAAATCATTTTTTAGTATGATATGACCTAAATACTCAGATACAGACCCTTGCAAAGAATAATATACATGAATCATATTATCGCGTGACACAGAGTGACTTTATTAAAAAGCATGCGACCATCTGGTAAAAAATGTGCCGTTTCTAATATACGGTGACAGCTCGCAACAAAAATCGTCACGCATTTGAACTTCATAATGAAGTCAGTATATAAATGAGTAAGCTCATTTCTTAAGCAATAAGATATTAATAAGATATCATATAAGATAAATATATATACATATATATATATATATTATAAGAGAAGGTAAACTCGAAACAAAACCCTATACTAACCCGTCTGACCAGTGTGGTGTAGTAGGTCAATTTCCCTCCCATTATGGAGGAGGCTCGAGCCGAGTTAGATAAGATACGATATTTATGCGCTGAGAATTTGGTACCAAGATGGAAAATGAATTATAAAGTAGAAGCCCGACATACTCGTATATGAGCCCGACATATAGTGGGACATATATGAGCTGAAATGATGATGATGATGATATATTATAAAAGTATATACTTGCAATACTTTCGCGAGAAATTATTGAAAAGCTTTTAATGAAATTCTATAGTGGTATTATTTATATTTCAGAATAATATACTGCTAATAAATTGCAAAAATAACCTATGAAATCTGTCGCCTCAGACAATTCGAGCAGCATATATCCAAGCCTGTCAAAAATTGTGATGGAAGTGTATGATCGATCGTCATGAATCCAGACCAGTTAAAAAACTGTGATGACAAGGTGGAGGCCAAATCCCAGTTGATTTTAAAATTATACCTAACACTTACTTTTTATAGTTTTTAATCTATTCTCTATTGCATTATATGTGCTGATATTATTAAAGTTTATTAGTACATTGCTGACTTTTTTTGCAATACAGTCGTTTTGTTATGTGAAATACAATGAAAACTGTGATTGAATGTCACTGTTTGGTTGTTTAGTAGATTTTTATTATGTAATCGAGTCTGAGCACAATGCTCACTGCCTCATCTTATAAATATCAATGATATATGCCATTTATATCATCTATTTTAATCATCATCTCAACACGCTTCCTCCATAATAGGAGGGAAATTGACTTACTATACCACGCTGGTCAAGCGTGTTGATATGGGCTTTTGTTTCGAATTTTTCTTCTCTTGCATAGATGTTATATGCGTTTTATATCCCGTAGTTATCTCATACGATCACCCACTGGTAAGATAGGGGTGGTGAATTGTATTCTTACTCCGTCGCCACACAGAAAATTATTATAATATTTTGGAATATACCTAAAAATTAGGGGGTAGTTAATAAAAATCTGTATAAAGCTGCGTTGAATTTAAGGAATTTTATCTTAATATCCCAAAATTTCATCTCCATAGTGGCTAGTAATAAGAAGTGTATCATCTGACATTCAGCTTGTTAAATACACTAAAAATTGCCGTGATTGTTTCAAATATGCGACATATACAATCGTATCTTTAATTTTTTAGAGTTCCGTACCCAAATGGTAAAACGGGACCCTACTATTGAGGCTCCGCTGGCCATCCGTCTATCTGTCACCAGGCTGTATGAACCATGATAGTTAGACAGTTGAAATTTTCTCAGATGATGCATTTCTGTTGCTCCTGTAGCAAAAAATACTAGAAAACAGATTAAAATGAATATTTAAGGGATGATTTTTTTTTGCCGTTTTTATAGATAGTGGTACGGAACCCTTCGAGCGTGAGTCCGACTCGTACTTGACTAGTTTTTTTATTATTATACAATAGAATATTAACACATAAAGAAATCACTATAGTTTTATGATAATAATAAAAAGTTGATGGCTATATTATTAAAGTAACAAACGGTCGATAATCCAATAAAGCACTTTACGGATATCGCTATTTTATGTTCCTTTAAAATCCTTACAACTAACAGTCTAGACTGGAAGATAAACTTAATCCTTCATTCTGAGTATGAAGAATGATGAGGAGAAGAAATTTTTAGGTTGTAGATTGTGCCTTAATAGTAATTAGCGACTGCAGAGATGGTGTAGTGGTTAAGATACCGACATTTCATGCCGGTGCCGTGGTTTCGATATCCACGCAGGACAACACTTTTTGCCATCCACAAAGTGTTGTTCTGAGTATGGGTGTAATTTATCTGCGTTAATTGGATTTTAGCAAAGTCACCCGCAATACAAGGATTATTGTCTTAGTGCAAAATAGTGTCTTAAAAAATTAGGATTAAAAATATATCTCCTCTAATTTTTTCGTTGGAGTTATTAAATCGGTTAAAGTTCCCGAAGGGAGAACAGCATGATTCTCTTGAGAAACTCGTAACAATCCATCTGCGAAGCGTGGCTATTATAGCAGTATCTCCCTTTTGTAAAAAAAAAGCCATGTCTTGGAGTTGACTTCAATAGATTGGTAAATGATAATATTACAATATTATATCCCCATTATATGTAAGGCGACTTTCGTCACCACTATCATACATACCACGTAGATAGATATATAATTTACAGGAAAAAACTAAGTAAGTGAGCAGTAGAGTGCAAGTCAAATGAAAAGCGTGGCGAATACGTTATTATCGCCTCCTTATTTTTTGCCGTCCGAGGCGACGGAAGGTTTTTTTTTTTTTGGTGGACTATGGATGCGTCTCGACCCGCCGAATCGGTCCGGGATGACGGAAAGGCGGCGCGTGATCCCATAGACTCACCGTAAAACTCCTCTCTCTCCGCCGTGCGAGTGGACGACCGGTACTCGATTTTTGACTTCGGTGGCCAGGCGACGGAAGGCCTAGCGCGTGGCCCCATAACCCACCGTATTCCCATCCCATCGCTATTGGGTCGGCCACTGGTACCGCTTCCTTGCCATCCGTGGCCAGCCCAGCGGGAATTACCACCTCCCTTAGTGAATAAATTACTGACTTCTGATGTTTACGCGAGTATTATACATTTGAAATAAAACTATTTTACATACATACATATCATCACGCCATATCCCTTGCAGGGTAGGCAGAGAGAACAGATTGCCAGAGAACTCTATCTCTGCATACTTCACTCGCTTCCTCAACATTCATAATTCTCTTCATACACGCTCGCCAGTTTCGGAGACTCTTGACTCCACCTTCCTTTAGTAGATGACCGATCTGGTCTAGGTAGGTTAGTCTCGGTCTCCCTCGGTACCTACATCCTTCCATTTTTCCTCCTTCCTTCCTCCTTCCTTCCTTCATCCTTCTAAAACTATTTTATTACTCATTATATCGTGCTTGTATTTGATTTATAATTTCCTGACGTTTTGAACACTTTACAGCGTTCATGGTCACGGGATGACTAAGATGTCTTACGTCCAATAAGTTATCTTTATTACACAGATTTATATCTACCCGTTATAGTATCACTTTTTAAATTTTGACCCATATTTTTTAATACAAATTCCAGTACCAAAAGAAAATGATTCTATATATGTTTATATTGTTTATGATCAGTTATTATTATTTTTTTTTTAATTTATGATAATTATTATATTGTAGCAATTTACTAGTTTAAAAGCTAATAAATCTATACAGTTACCACCGGATCGGAACACGGCCGCACTGAGATAGATCAGGCAAGAAAACTCACCAGTATGCAAAGTACTAATTATTGACTGTTGAGAGGCGACCTACTTTTTCTTACTAAAACTAAATAAATTAATATTTAATATTAATTTATTTTATGCACTATATATCATAGAGTACGTATTCCGTCAACCTTAAGTAATTGGGTTAAGAGAAGGATGATAATGATGATTTTGATTTATCAAATACCAATACGCTTAGGTACTTGCTCATATTTACGCCTATAAAAGTTGTTATCATCTGAATCGGTATCAAATCCGTTTATTCGATTGTTCTTAATACAATTGGCTACAATATAATATGCCAATAATACTTACGAGTCCATTCTCTCTCTAGTGTAATCTTCAACAAGCACTTGAACTCAAAGACTAGCCTGGCAATTCGTGAACGGGCTTTTACCTTTTTTATTGGCCATTCTATTAAGCCCTCAGACTATGAGTAGCGCCTCATTGGTTCTAAAGGCCCATAGTTTGTTAGATTGAATGAAAGATAACTGAAGCAAACGATTTTTGGAGGTCAATCACCTTTGGGTAGCTTTGTTTAATGGCAACGTTTCGTGTAAGGGTTTCGCAGTTTCGCTTAAGATTATATCTAAGATACAGTGATATTTTGTGCTATTTAGTATCAATTGGTTAAATCTGTTTCTATTTTATGTTATACAATATCCTTTGGGACATTATATGCTTATGCTATGGTTATCTTGATGCCCTTTTGAAGTATTCACCATAACGAAAATATGTTTATTATATTAATCTTATTTCGTTAAATATATCACTGTATTATTTATATCTAACTAGCGTAAAACATTCGATGCTTTTAAGTAAAGTTTTTATTTTATTGTTCTTGCTGGAAAATGAGGAAGCAGCACACCTGATGGTAAGTGTTACTGCCACCCATGGATCTTTGCAAAACCAGAGGTATAGCTAAGCCGCTGCCTACCAATAATCCCAAATCCACCCAGAAAGTTCTGGTTCCGGCTCTCTCGCTCACCGAACGAAGTAGCAACGAAGCAAATGGCGATGGTCGATTAAAAACTGCATGTTGTTTTAGCCTACAGTCGATGGTTTAAAACATATCGAATCGTCTCCTCAGTGCTCTGATCACCAGACCATGACTTCGACGCTGTTGAAGATCCTTAGATGATTTTATCAACTCCCATAAGCAAGTAAGATGTGGCGACTGGGCAGAGTTAATCAAGACAAAGAATGGTTTATAAATAAAAAAATGACTGTTACCTAAATTTTAAGATTTTGAAAATGGGAATAATTTCACAAATGTACGCTCTAGCTGCGATTAACATTTGAGCTAACATTAACAGCTCGCTTCGTTATCACCAAGTTTCAGTTTCCGTAATATAATAAAACTGGTATTGTCTAATGGCCACTGGTTTAGTGCTATCAATTATAGTGCGAATGCGTTTCAATGGATTATCTCGTAGCTCGTTGATATATTATTATTGACTGCACATATGGTGTAGTGGTTAAGATAACAATCTATAGTGTCACTATCATGAGTTCAATTCCCACGCAGGACAATACTTTGTGCGATCCACAGACTGTTGATTTGAATGTGCGTGTTATTTGCCTGAGTCAATTGTATGTTTGTAAAGTCATCCGCAACACAAAGATTATTTCCTTAATGCAGTGTTTTTTTTTTATTGCTTGTGGTGGCAAACGAGCAGACAGCACAGCAGATGGTAAGTGTCACTACTGCCCATGGACTTTTGCAATACTAAGTGTATTACAAACTCCAAACCTACCCCAGTTGGGCTTCCGGCTCTCTCGCTTACCGAACGAAGCGCAATAGCACATTGCCATTACTCAGACTTCGATTTTCTGCAAGAGTGTGGTACTACAAATAAAATTTTAATATGGTGAAAAGTGAACTGTCTTTATACTTTTAATTAATTTTAAACATGGAGGAAAGGAAGGAAGACTCAGGATTTTCCCACGGTTAATCAATATACCACACACATCAAGAAAGGAAGGAATACGAGATGGGATCAAGGTGGAATAGGATATAAGGTAATCTTACTCCTGTGATGAGCACCCTCCGGAACTTCAACTTACAATTTTCCGAAGAACTTCAAATAATGATTCGACACGTGTTTCCGCCTTTAAACGAGGCATCCTCAGGATGGTTCAACTTCAAATACAAATGCAAATAATAATGGATTGCCGCCATGTGTCGTCTGATTCAATCACTTTTAAATAAATAAAAAAGAAACAAAATATATTTATAATAGTAATCCTTAATGTTAATAATTAATAGTGGTAGGTGGTCCTACCTACAGCGTGGTCGCTGTAGACAGTTTTCACAGCCGCAGACCGGCCCATCCGGGGTAGTACCACACTCTCGCGGAAGATCGACTTCTGAGTAATGGTTGTCTGCTATTGCACTTCCTTCGGTGAGCGAAAGAGCCGGAAGCTCAACTGGGGTGGGTTTGGGGTTTGTATTGGTAGGCAGCGGCTTAGCTATTGCAAAGGTCCATGGGCGGCAGAGGCACTTACCATCAGGTGTGCTGTCTGCTCGTTTGCCACCATAAGCAATAAAAAAAAAATATCATCATCATTCTCCTGCTCTTATCCAAATTAATTAGGGTCGACGCAATATGTACTTCTCCTGGTCCTGGCAGTCTCGCTCGATATTAAAAACGCCTTCAATAGTCTCCCACACGAGACTTTAAAGGAGGCGCTCCGATATCATGGGGTGCCTCTGTATCTCCGGAGGCTGTTGGAGGCGTACCTCGAGGGAAGGCACGTGCTCTGGGAGGGGGACAACGGGCGCATGCATCGCCATAGGGTAGAATGCGGCGTTCCACAGGGTTCGGTCCTTGGTCCGACTTTGTGGAACGTCGGATTTGATTGGATGTTGCGGGGCCAGCTTCTCCCCGGGATGGGTGTTATTTGTTACGCAGATGACACCCTCATCACGGTGAGAGGGGCTGACTTCCGCAGCGCCGCCCGACTGGCAAGAGTCGGAGTAGCGCTCGTTGTTGACCGGATTGGCAAGTTGGGCCTGAGGGTCTCATTGGAGAAGACAGAGGCCCTCCTATTTTATGGTCCCAGCCAAGGTCTTCCCCGAGGGGCACAACTCAGTGTGTCTGGGGTTGCCGTGCCGGTGCAGACCCGGATGAAGTACCTGGGTCTGCACCTAGACAGTAAGTGGAATTTTGGGCCGCATTTTGCCCAGCTCGTCCCTAGGCTTTCAAAGTCGGCCGCGGCGCTGGGTAGGCTTCTGCCCAATACTGGAGGTCCCGGATCGTCCTGCCGGCGGCTTTATGCCGGTATCTTGCGGTCTATGGCGCTGTATGGTGCCCCGATCTGGTCGCAGTCACTCACCGCCTCCAATAAAGCCTTACTACGCAAGGCGCAGAGGGCCATGGCGGTGAGGACAATACGGGGGTACCGTACGGTGTCCTGGACTGCAGCTACATTGTTGGCGGGCGATCCGCCCTGGTCACTTCAGGCTAGGGCTCAGGCGGAAGCCTACCAGTTCTGCGCTGCGGCGCGGGCAAATGGTGAACGCATCACCACGAGGGGACTGAGCAGGGCGAAAGAAGCGGCTCAAAGGGCACTAGTCCAGCGGTGGAGGGAGGAACTAGAGTTCCCCGTAGCAGGACGGGGGACCGTTGAGGCGGTAGCGCCCCACCTTCACCGCTGGACGACACGAAGGCACGGCAACCTGTCCTTCAGGCTGACGCAGGTACTTACCGGACACGGGGTCTTCGGTAAGTACCTGCACCGAATTGGACGTGAAGAGGCCCCTGGATGCCATGAGTGTGGCGCGCAAATCGATGACGCGCGTCACACCCTGGAGGTATGTCCCGCCTGGGGGCCTCAGCGCCGCGACCTGTCGGCGGTCATTGGAGCAGACCTGTCGCTGTCAACCGTCATCAACAAGATGCTTGACAGCGACAGGCACTGGACGTCGATGGCCTCCTTTTGCGAAGAAGTCATCTCTGCAAAGGAGGCTGCGGAGCGAGAACGCGAAGCACTCGCGTCTGCGAACTCGCTCCGCCGGCGGCGACCAGGGAGAAGGAGGCGCCGCTACGCGCACCTCCTCCCACCGCCTTGACGGCTGACTGGTCGTGGCCAGATGGCTAAGCGTAGGGGTGTCGGGGATAGAATGTCAATAGACGATCTCTCCGGCATCCCGTAAAAGCGCGGAAGGGACCGCTGTTAGGTTTTAGTGGGTATTCCGGCCGTCAATCTCATGGCCGGCGAGTCCCACACACCCCCCCGTCTGTCACTGGCGGGGGATGTGCGCAAAAGCATTTCCACAGCGTAAACAAAAAAAAAAAAAAAAAAAAAAAAAAATATGTACTTCTCTTTCATCGTAAATATTGCAAAAGTTATTTTCAATAATTTTGTAACCAGCTTCTCCTGTGACCTGACCCTGTACTAAGGAAATAATCCTTGCATTGGACTTCACAAACGTAAAGCAATCAAATTACAGCTGGTCTTAGAACAACACTTTATGGATCGCACGAAATATTTCCCTGCGTAGGAATCGAACCCATGGCACTGACACAGAACGACGATTACGAGAGTTATGCTTGCATGAATTATGTATATTAATTTCAGTATATTAATTTGAACATCATCCGTGTGGTGACGGAGTAAGAATACAATTCACCACCCCTATCTTACCCGTGGGTGATCGTAAGAGACGACTAAGGGATATACAATGCATATACCATGTATGCAAGAGAAGGAAAACTCGAAACAAAACCCTATACCAACACGTCTAACCAGCACAGTATAGTAGGTTAATTTCCCTCCCATTGTGGAGGAGGCCCGAGCCTAACAGTGGGACATATATGGGCTGAGATGATGATGAATTTGAGCATGCAGTTAATTTTTTAATTATTATTTTTGTAAATTAAAACATTGAAATGTATATTATATGCAAAATAAAGTCAAACTTTAAAAAAAAACTAGTTTTACGGATTCTATCGCGTTTTGAGCGCTTTACGTTGATCATAGTTACGGGAGGACCTACTCAGTCCTCCCATGACCACGTTCACTGTAAAGTGTTCCAAACGTCGGGCAATTAAAAATCGAATACAAACGCGATAAAATCCGTAAAACTATTTTTATTTCAAAGGATACTCGCGTAAACATTAAAAAACGTTTTTTTGTGGTGAAATTGATGAATGATTTTGTATATAACGTTAGAGCTTTATTTAAATATTAGTGCTAATAATTTTCTTTCGATTTTATAATTGCTAAACATCACTAAAGATTTAGTTTTTGAAAGTATATCCCTACTAATATATAAATGTGAATGTAAGTTTGTTTGTTACGCTTTCACGCTAAAACTACTCAACCGATCATCATGAAACATTGTAAACATATTCTTGGAGGTATTAAAAGGAACATAGGATACTTTTTATTAAAAAAAAATCAAAATTTTTATATGAAAAGTAAAACAATTGTTTGTCAAAAAATCTCAAAATCTAGCTTCTTCAACGCCATCTAGCAGTCCAGTAATGAAGTTCCAACCCTGAGTATTGTAATACCGTTGCACTGTATTACCGACGGTCAAAAATAAAAATAGGGGATCAAAAACTTTAGGAAAGTAACCTTTTACGCGGGCGAAGCCGCGGGCAGAAGCTAGTTATTTATAAACATGATCACTCATATTTTTATACCAATTATATTTGCTTTTTTTACACCACTTACACCTCTTACATTTTCATCCATCCGTCATCCTGTTGACGTCTAATGTCGGACATAGGCCTCCAAGAGACTGCTATTCAAGACGGTTTTATGCCACTTGCATTCATCCGCTCCCTTCGACTTTTGAGATGTCGACCATTCATCTAATGGTACATATACATTCAAGTACATTTACCATATCATCATCTTAGCTCATTTATGTCCAACTACTGGGCTTGACTCTTCTCCACGGTAGAAGGGAGATTAACTTACTACACCACGCTGGTCAGACGTGTTGGTATAGGGTTTTATTTCGAGTTTTCCCTCTCTTGCATAAAAATATATATTTTATCCCTTAGTCGTATTTTACGATCACCAACGGGTAAGATAGGTGGTGATGAATTGTATTCTTACTCCGCCACTACACAGAAAAATTACCACACATTTACGATATATTTAAGATATATTTTCATGGGACTCGCAAAAATTGGAGCCGGGTGAAGGATCACTGCGAATTTTGGACAAAACCATTATCCAGAGGAAAATAACCAACAACTACGTCTATCCACTTACCACCATCATCATCATTTTCCTACTCTTATCCCAATTATTTGAGCTACATACAGTATGTACTCTTATTTCATAGTACATATTGTAAAAGTTATTGGCAATAGTTCTATGACCGGCCGCCTGCCTGACGTCAACCCTCCTTGGGAATGTAATTGTTGACCAAACGGCATCAGATGGAGTTGGCCTAGGTCGTTATAAAGCTCTTAGTCGTCTTTTACGACATCCTCAAGAAAAGTAAGGGTTTGTAGTATTCTTAGCCGCTACCACAGCTTACGTCTACCCACTTACCATGCTAATTTAATAGTGAACGTTGATAGGCTGGTAGATAAATAAATTGGTTCACCAATTTAATATTATAATATTAGTCCCAACTCTGGGTTCCAGTGTCCTTCACAATAGGAGTGAATTTAATCTACTATACCAGGCTGATTAGATGGGTTGCTATAGGGTTTTATTTTGGATTTTCTTTCTCTTCTATAGATGGTATTCATTATATATCACCTCAGATCACATATTTATTATATATATATTACATATCACCACCCCTTAGTCTCTTTTTACGACACCCATGGGCAAAATAGGTTCTGATACTTATGCGAGTATTAAACATTTAAAATAAAACTACTTTTACGGATTCTATCGCGTTTGTATTTGGTTTTTCATTTCTCGACGTTTCGAACAGTCCTTACGCAACTATAATCACTTTAAAGTGTTTGAAACGTCGGCAAATTAAAAATCAAATACCAACGCGATAGATTCGGTAAAGATAGTTTTATATCAAACTCACAGGCAATAATATATATATAATAATATAGGGGTAGTGAATTCTATTCTTTCTCCGTCATTATACAGCACATAATAAAATATTTTAATTTCTTTTTTCTATCAGGCAAAAAAAAAAGAAAAACAATGTGTTAAAAATATATAAATATATATAACACTATTGAAGTGATACCCTAATCATCACAATTAATCATGATCTTTCATGCATGAAACTTTAATTGTAATAATCATTAAGTGTCATGAGACAAAATAATTAAAGCTTTCACATGGCTGACATTATTACATTAATTTGTATTTTTTTTTTATTTTGATACTCTTGATGAAAAAAGTGGGCATTCTCATATCTTCAAACACAAAACTTCGGCATGCTAACTGCTATTGGACGTAACTATTTTAACATTTTAAACATAAAATAATAAATAACAAAAAAGTTGAAAGCACCTTTTTGAAAGTCTCGCCTAAAGTGATTAAATAATAAAATAGAATTCATTAGGGACTAGTACAAAAAGGCCGAAAGTGACAACTACAAAAAGGTGTTCGAGATATGGCGAAGCAAAAAAGGCCCCGACACTTGTCATATCACACATGCGTCGGTGAAACTAGTATCAGCATAATGTCTTTAGTGATGGGATCGCTTGTCTATACTTAAAGTAGTGATATTCTAATAATCGTTTTCATTACATTTTGAAGCATCAATCTTTATGAGACATAAAATTAGCGCTTGACTCATTTAATGCACCTTATTTTTTTTTTAATATTGCTAAGAAAATGATTCTGGTGTGCGGGGAAACTTGTGGACTTTTAAAAATTATATTTTTTTTTATTGCCTGTGGTGATAAACGAGCAAGTAGCACACCTGATGGTAAGTGTCACTGCCGCCCATGGACGTATGAAGGGTATAGATACGCCGCTGCCTACTAATAAAAACCCCAAATTCACCCAGTTGGTTTTCCGGCTCTCTCGCTCACCGAACGAAACGCAATAGCACATTGCCATTACTCAGACGTCGATCTTCTGCGAGAGTGTGGTACTACCCAAGACGGACCAGCCCGCGACTGTAGACAGAGAACTGTCCACAGCGTGGTCCTACCACTATTAATGAACACCAATTACACTTAGATCCAGAACAGTAACTTCTGTAACTTACAAAGTATTTTCTTGCGTGCGAATTGAACTCATGATCTTTAGCATTATAGGTCGTTATCTTATCTTTTACACCATCTTTGCAGTCAATATATAACACTAATATTTAAATTATCTTGTCACTAACTATTTAGAAGTCAACGGTGTAAATGGACACAATTTTTTTTCAGTCATACATACCGTTATTAAACAGGTCACTCCTCTATAATGGTATGGGAATTTACTTACAACATACTTCAAATCAGACAGTTTAGTATACAATGAAATTAAGTTTTCTCTCTCTCCCTGCCGTGTCTATAATGTTTCTCGTCCTGCCGTGTGTGTATGTGTAATGTTATCTGCCTTATCCAAATAACCCTTGGTCGTCTCTTACTCGCCACCGAAGAAAAAGACCGTATTCCGGTGTTCCATCCGCATGGAATCGAGAGGTACGTTGTAGGGCGAGTCTATGGAGTCGCGCACCGCTTCTTCCGTCGCCCCGGACGGATTACCGGTCTGTGAACACTCCACAGCCCTACGCCAAAAAAAAAGTCATCTCTTACTACGTGAGAATTATATGAACTGTATTCTGCATCCTAATTGTATATTATTTATTCCTGATATAGAGCGAAGAGTGAATGCGGGAAATAGAGTGAACGGAGCGTTGGGGCAACTTCTCGGCAGCCACCACCTCAGCCAGAAGGCACGTGTTAGCAATACATAACGCAGTGCTTGTCCCAACATTACTGTTTGGAAGCGAGAGTTGGGTATGCAGAAAAGAGTATGAAAGTAAAATTAATGCGGGCGAAATGCGATCTCTTTGGAAAATCTGTGGAGTTAGGCTGACCGACCGCATTTGTAACGACGACGTAATAGAGCGAGTAGGTATGAAAGAGAGTATTGGTGTAAAGATGCGAAAGGGAATGCTCCGATGGTTCGGACATGTGGAAAGAATGCCGAACGAACGTCTGGTTAAGAAGATATACAATGCGAAAGTGGAAGGATGTAGGTACCGAGGGAGACCGAGCCTAACCTACCTAGACCAGATCGGTCAGGTACTGAAGGAAGGTGGAGTCAAGAGTCTCCGAAACCGGCAAGCGTGCATGAAGAGAATTATGAATGTTGAGGAAGCGAGTGAAGTATGCAGAGATAGAGTTCTCTGGCACTCTGTTCTCTCTGCCTACCCTGCAAGGGATATGGCATGATGATATGTATGTATGTATGTATGTAATGACGTGTGGTGAATAAGGAAGAATACCAGTTTACCACTTCCTTTCTAGCTCATGGAAGTCTTTTAAAGACGATTAAGTTATATAACATGCAAATCATGCAATGAGAAGAAAAGCTCGAAATAAAACTTATACCAACCCGTTTAACAAGCTTAGAACAAAAGGTCAATTTCGCTCCTAATTTTGATTGAAAATCATCATCTCTGAGTCATGTACGAACCAATGTGTATAGGAATACACACAGGAGGGATTCTGTGCAAAAAAAAATTCTAGTTGAATTAATATAATATTTTATTTTAAATTTTCCTTCTCTTTATAAATACCCGATACGAAACGAAACGTTTTCCTTCTCTTGCAGTGAATGTATGCATATATATGCTTGCGAATCACAATTGTCTCTTAAAGGGAAACTTCCCGGGAAAGAAAAGATTCCTTTGTTTACGTAATGCTTATCGGTAATCAAATAAAGAATAATGGGATATATAATTAGGTTTCTTGGATCTGGTTCACTTTTGCTAAATATACGATCAAAAACTTATGTGTGATGCAAGGATCACAGCAGATCACTATATCCCATACTAAGACCTTCTTTAAATCGGCTTCTTGTACTGTATTAGCTTCCTGCGCTGTATTAACTGCCTGTACTGTGTTAGCTGCCTGTACTGTATTAGCTGCAGGTACTGTATTTGCTGCCGGTACTGTATTAGCTGCCTGTACTGTATTAGCTTCCTGTGCTGTATTAACCCGTGTCATCATCATCATCTCATCATCTTAGCTCATATATGTCCCACTGCTGGGCTCGAGCCTTCTACATACTAGGAGGGAAATTGACTTACTATAACGCTGGTCAGACGTGATGATCAGGTGATGGACGATAAGATTTTATTTCGAGTTTTCCTTCTCTTGTATAGATGTTATATACATATTTTATCCCTTCGTCGTCTTTTACAATGAACCACGGATAAGATGATGAGGAGGTGGTGAATTGTATTTTTTTTGTCATCACACAGAAATTAGCGCACGTAGACATAAATAAATACACAAACTTCTTTAGATTCAATATAATATTAGTAACAATTATTTAACTAAATATAAGAATACTTGAATGCATTCCTAAGTGTTACAAAAAGAAACCCCAAATAATTCAATCACAAACATTTTTAGTTTAACGCTATATTTAAAACGCAACAATACAAAAATATTTACTTTAATCAATACCACGACGAAAATGATCCCCTACAAAAAAAAAATACCCCACTTGATACACGCGTGGTGCGTCCCTACTCTAATGCTGACAAATCGCCGGTGGTTTCTGCCGCGTGCGATGATTCATGTATATTGGCGGCCTGCCAGACAGTCCCCGACAAATGTTTGGACAAACATTTGAGGGTGGCAACCAACATTATTTGTTGTATTCTCGAAACTTAAGAAGTTAACTATAGTTTTGTTTTAATAATAGAGAAAACAGATGCTACAAATTAACTGTTTAAAATCCAAACATTTGAACATTTGAAGTTGCAATTTGCTTAGCAACTTGCTATTTATATAGTTTGATAGAACTAATTATTTTATAAGCTCTAAAATTGTTTTAATTTACTTGCAGACGTTTAAGGAATATTTAACTAAATTGAAATTAGTTTTCGTAAGAGCAAAGTTAAATAAATAAATTTCAAAGCTTTAACAGATTTAAGTAATTATATTTTTTTGTCATCATCATAATCCTTTTTTTTATAGTTCCTTTTGTTTTATGTTGTATTGTATTGGTTGCAAACGAGCAATCAGCACACTTGATGGTAAGTGCTACTGCCGCCCATAGACCTTTGCAATACCAGAAGTGTAGCTAAGCCGTTGCCTACCAATAATCCTAAACCCACCCAGAAAGTTGGGTTTCTGGCTCTCTCGCTCACCAAACGAAGCACAGCAGCATATTGTCACTGCTCAGGTGTCGATCATCGTACATATTGTAAAAGTTACTGTCAATAGTTTTATGATCAGCCACCTGCCTGATATCAACCCTTCTTGTGAATGTCCAAACTCCATCTGTTGCCGTTTCTTCAGCAATTGCTGATCAAACGGCATCAGATGGAGTTAGCCTAGGTCGATAAAAAGCTCTTAGTCATCTTTTAAGAGTTCCACGAGCGAATTAAGGTTTGGTATTATTAGTCACCGCTACTACGCAGTAATATATGTTATGTATACATTTTTATGTCAATGAGAATAATTAAAGTTATTACTTGTTTTTTTACAAATTTTATGGTGCCGTTGTCGTAGTCTTCCGTCTTTGTGATTGAAAGAATAAGCAGATCTGCAACATAATTATGTTTTAAGTATGTACATCATTATTCTTTTACTCTTATTCCAATTACTTGGGGTCGACGCAATATGTACTTCTCTTGAATCATTCATATTGCAAATAGATATTGGCAATAGGTTTGTGATCAGCCGCCTGCTTAATGTCATTCTTCTTTGGGAATGTAATTGTTGACTAAATGGCATCAGGTGGAGTTGATGCAGGACTATATTAGATGACTGAATAGTAAGTCGTAAAATAATGCTTAAGTAGCTTTAAAAAAAATATATGAAATATGTACATGCCTATAATATTCGAAGGTTATTCACTATTTGATATCTTCTAGAAAATATATGAAGTATATTATACGTGAATATAATATTCGAAGGTTATTCTTAATTTCTCTGGAATCTTCATACCAGATCGTGACTTAGTGATAACAGCACTTAGTAGAAGTATAATGTTTTAAATAAACAAATTGAAGAAGCTTCAAAATTAACGCAGAAATTTCGTAATAAAAAATACATTCAAATGAATAACTTCTTACTTTTTGTTATTTAAAAATCTATATCCAAACTTAAAATATGTATGCAAATAAAAATATGCTTGCTTTTAAAAAGATTTTAAATCAAAACAAAGTGTGACATGAAGTATATTAGAGAATTATGTAAATCTTTTTCTCCAATGAAGTTCCGTACTGAGTTATTCATCCATTCTTGTTCCTTTGCCGTATCTTGGTGTCGTCGGGAACGTGTTACGGTATTACCGAGGGGCGAAAGACACTACAAAAATAGTTTTCTAAATATACACTGCGTTTTGTACGGATTTCGGCTTTATGTTTGACTTCTGTTTTTGAACGTAATGTTTGTGGCGTAGTCGATAAAATGGGTATGTTAATTGTTTGCTTATTCTTTTCTTAGTGTTAACTTGTTTGCTTGTTCTATGCAGGGCGTAATATTGGTTGTTTTATTGCATTTACTGATGCTGTGTTCTATCTAATTATAGAATTAATTACTAAAAAGAATTTACCAAATTATTTTAGCTTATTTTTGCATCAAAACGATATGTTTGGAAAAAAATATTGCTTAACTTTGAAGGGAGTTCTTATTCAAAGAAAGTTGGGTTTTTCGTGGATTAGGGAAATATAAGATAGTATTAAAAAGCTAAGTTTAATATAAGCGGTGAAGAAATAGAAGTAGAAAAGACTAACTTTAATATAAGTAGTAATGAAATAGAAGATAGTACTAAATATTAGGTCCTTACATATGAAATTAGCGTTTTGTCGTACTAATCTGAAATATCTCCTCTTTGGTTAAGAATTCCAAAATCAAATTTATAAATTCATTTTTCATATGTACGAAAATCGGAAGCGCTCGTCGCAATGGCTGATCCCTGGAGACACAGCCAAATCCTGCCCTAAACGAAATTTGATTCATAAAAAGTTACTTGTGAGTGTTTTGTGGACTATCGCTGGTCGATCGATTACGGCAGATATCCATTGTCAGCAACTGCAAACCATGAAGGAAGAACTAGCTGCTAAACAACCGAAATTGGTCAATCGCTCTAGGCCACTGCTGCTTCACGACAACGCAAGACCACACACTGCACAACAGACAACCACACAGCACAATTGGAATGACTGCGACATCCATCGTACCCCTCCGGACTTTGCTCCAACAGATTACCATTTTTCCGGAATTTGGACAACTTCTTACAAGGAAAAAAATTCAACTCCGATGCGGCAGTCCAAACCGCTTTCAAAGAGTTTATTGATTCTCGCAATGGTTTTTTTAGGAAAGAGATCAATGAACTACCTATGGGATGGCAAAAGTGCATAGATAACAACGGTTGCATACTTTATTTATTAAATATATTTAACAAAAAAAAATTACCTTATATTCCTCTCAAAACGCCAATCTCATATGTAAGGACCTAATATTATATTAGTATTAAATATGAGTATTATAATAAGTATTTCCCTGTATTACGCAAGTATTTGAATACTACAAAGATATCAAATTTGAAAGAGTTTTTCATATGGTAAGAGTAAGAATACAATTTACCGCTCCTTTTCTTGCCGGTACATGTCATAAATTACGACTACAGAATATGATATGCTAATAGTAATATTGTAAGAAAAATAAACTCAAAATAAAACCCTTAGCCGACTGACAAACACCGTATAGTAGGTCAATTTCCTTCCCATTATGGAGGAGGCAAGAGTGCGGCGTATATTAGTTGAGATGACTATCTAAGCAAAACATAAATAGTTAGCTAGTTTAGAAGTAAGAAAGTACATGTTAACACACACAGAGACATACTGCTCTTACGCATACACACACACACACACACACACACACACACACACATATATACAGTCCAGTGTTCTAACTACCGTTTAAGATTAATATTAGTACCAATAAAATATTTACAAGAAATAGAAGAAATAGACGTATTTGAGTATACTTTTTTTTCAGCAATAAACAATAGAGCATAATTGCACTAAACATATGGTCCAAAATAGAGCTGGATTTGTTGAGTTGCATCGTGTAATCATTATCATCGTGAGAACAATAGCATTCCTGAGAAGATTATCTAGTCAACATCGAGTATATTTTTATTTCATTGGCGAAGTAATCATTCAATAATTATTGTTTATTGGAATTTTGGAGTTTCAACGGTTATATTGCAACATGGAAGCATTTATTGCTTATCAAAAGTAGGTACTAGAAAATCTGAAGAAGTCGGACAAAAATTATAAAAAGACACCAAAAGATCGTATTAGGAAACCTTATTTAGATACCAGACTGGAGAACTTGGAGAAATTATGGAATACTTTCGAAAAAGGACATAAATCTATCATTAGCAAGTCGACCAAAGAGGACAGGCAGAATTAATATTTTAATATGAGAAGTTCGAAGAGTTATATGTATCGTCCAAAACTTTATTAAAGGAAGCCTTGCAGCCATATTTAACGCCATCGATTACACCATTAGCCGTACCATCGAAACCAAATGCAGGCGGTGAAAAATTAGTTGGCGAATGCGAAGTTAAACTACCTCCCATACACCTACCTACGTTTAGCGGTAAATATGTTGAGTGGCAAACATTTTATGATATGTTTAATTCGCTTATTGATACTAATAATAATTTATCTTCTGTACAAAAGTTACATTATTTAAAAAGTAATTTAACTGGTGAGGCGCAGAATTTGTTACGTAATTTTTCTACCACTGAGACTAACTATGATGATGCTTGGAAACAATTAATTAAACGTTACGATAATAAACGATACAATTATAATGCTGTTTTGAAAACATTATTTTCACAAAAACAAATTATCGACTCAGCTAATTAAACATTTGTTAGATACAACAACTACCTGTTTACATTCTTTGCGTAATATGGGCATTAATATTGAGTGTTGAGACGCATTTATTAATTATTTAGTTATTTCTAAATTAGATTGCGAATCAGTGAGGCAGTGGGAATATCATCTTGGCGTATTCAGTGACGAGTTACCGTCATGAGCTCAATTATCTGACTTTCTTGAGGCGAGATTTAGATCATTGGAAATGGTTGATACTAATAAGGTGCGTACCCCATTAAAGCATAATAATACAAGGTCCGCGACTCTTCATGGGTCTATTGTCAATAAAACAAAATCAAAGTGTTCCTATGGGTCCATTGAGAATAATAAATGTAATAATATTTCTATAGTACCTACTATTAAGTGTATAATGTGTAAGGGAGAGCACTATTTATACCACTGCAAGGAGTTTAGTCAGCTTAGTGTCAAGGAACTGCAACAAGATTTGAGACACATTTTAATGAGATGGAGAAGCCATAGAATCTGCATTGTAGCAGATATTATCAAAATGTATCGAATTGTGAGAGTGAGTGAAGAGGATACAGATTACCAGATACCAAAGAATAGTATGGAGATCACGAATAGGTGAGCCGCTAGGACATTTTAAATTATTGCGATGGACTTTTGGCACAGCTTGCGTGCCATATTTGGCTGTGAAGACAATTCAGAAATTAGCTGACGAGGAACATAATAGATATCCTGTAGCTGCAGCTATTGCTAAAAAAGACTATTTCGTCGATGACTTAATGACAGGAGCAGAGACCGTTGAAGAAGCTGTACATATTTATAATGATATGAATAAATTGATGAAATGCGGAGGGTTCGAACTTCAAAAATGGAGTAGTAACAATCAAGATTTATTGACACACATCGGCAAAGATACACACATAAACAACGAGCCGTTAAAAATAAAAACATCTGCCACCATAAAAGTACTTGGTTTAGTTTGGCATAAAGAGATGGATTCTTTTCAGTATATACTAAGCTTACCAGAGCAAAATTCAGTTATTACTAAATGACAAGTTTTATCAGACGTGGCGAGACTGTATGATCAATTAGGATGGATTGCTCCCATTATAATCACTGCAAAACTATTTATACAAAAAATATGGAAATCAAAATTAGAGTGGGATGATGTACTTTCTAGTGATTTATGTGATGAATAGCTAAACTTTCAAATGAGTTTGATACCTTTAAATAAGATAAACATACCACGTTGGTTGCAGTTTAGTCCAGGTTCTAAGGTGGAGTTGCATGCATTTGGAGATTCCTCAAAGGCAGCATATGCTGCTGTTGTATATATTCGAGTTATAGATAAGGAAAACAACATTTGGGTTAGCATGGTTTCTGCAAAAAGCAAAGTGGCACCTATTGAGAAGGAGGGGTCGATTCCAAGACTTGAACTCTGTGGGATAGTTCTTGCCACAAAATTGATTTTTGAAGTGTCACAAGTGATGAATATTTCTAAAGAGAATTTATTCGCATTCTTCTACCAGAGTCTTGGCATGGTTGAAAGGCGGATCCAGCCACTGGAGCACTTTTGTGAGTAACCGTGTATATGAGATTCTCAACATTTTAGACTACAAACAATGGGGTCATTTCTCAACAAATATGAATCCTGTCGACTGTGTTTCAAGAGGCTTAGCAGCTCAAGATATAGGTAATCATTCATTGTGGTGGTCAGGTCCTTCATGGCTTTTACAACCGGTTCTAAATAATAAAAATCCCTTTATTATTGATGATACTCATGAAGAAGAAAGAGTTACAACTTTGACTGTTTTACCTATGCAGAAAAATGAATTTATATGGACAATGTTTTCGTCACTAAAACATTGAAAGCTATAGCATACTGGAGAAGAGTTCTACACAACTTAAAGCTACCAAAAGAAGACAAAAAGCAATATTCAAATTTAATAACGCCTAAAGAAATGGATGAAAACATAGAAATATGCATTAAACAAGTTCAACATGAGAGTTTTAGTGAAGAAATAAAGCAGCTATTAAAACAAAAATTTGTATATGAGAAAAGCAAGCTTCGTACACTTTGCCCTTTTTTGGATAAAAATGGAGTATTAAGAGTTGGTGGACGTATTGAGCAGTTATTAGTTGTTTAGTTCAATATGATATAAAACATCCAATACTTATACCTAGTAAGAGCCATCTTACTAAGCTTATAATTGGTGATATTCACACCAAAACTCTTCATGGTGGACCACAAGCTATGTTATGCTATTTAAAAACAAAATATTGGATATTGCGAGCTAAAAATGAAGTTAATAGTTACCATCGAAATTGTGTAAAATGTTTAAGATATTCTAAGTTTAGAAATAATCAATTGATGGGACAAATTCCAGAAGTTAGACTTAAACCAACGAGACCTTTTAAATCATCAGGTTGCGATTACATCGGGCCGATAAGTGTAAGATTTTCACCTGGAAGAGGAGCAAAGTCTTACAAAGGCTATATTTGTTTATTTATTTGTATGGTGACTTGAGCAATCCACTTGGAGATGGTTACCGATCCTACCTCAAAAGCGTTTATTGCAGCTTTCAAAAGGTTTACCGCCAGGAGAGGTCACTGTCAGGATTTATTTAGTGACAACGGCACTAACTTTGTTGGCGCCAATACACAGCTTCATGAAATGTTTAATCATGCAAAGTCATCTGTATCACGTGAGATCCAAGAATTGTTGACTTTAGAATATACGACCTAGCACTTCATACCTCCACACGCGCCTAATTTCGGTGGTTTGTGGGAAGCCGGCGTATGTAGTGTTAAAACACATTTAAGGTGATTGGAGATACTACACCTACCTACGAGGAGTTATCCACCGTCTTAGCACAGGTTGAAGCTTGTCTTAATTCCAGACATATATCTGTAATGAGTGATGACCCTAACGACCCTCAGGCTTTAACACTAGGTCATTTCCCCATTGGTGAGCCAATTTTAAGTATTCCTGATAGAGATTATTCTGATAGCAATGTAGTAGGTATGGATAGATGGAGATTAACACAAAAAAAAATTAATAGCTTTTGGAAGCGGTGGTATAAAGAGTACCTTGTTAATCTTAGTCAGTGATATAAATGGAAGACAAAAACAGCACAACCAGAAGTAGGTGATGTAGTCATTTTAAGGGATGATAATATTCCACCTGCTAAATGGATTTTGGGTAGAATAATTAAACGGTATCTAGGTCCTGATAATATTACGCGTGTTGTATCAATCAAGTGTAAAAATGGTGAATTTAAGAGACCTGTAAGCAAAATATGTGTTTTACCTAAATGAATTTTGTACACTTGTAAGAATACATGTCAAATAATGTTGAATATTTTAAGTTATTTAATCATTCAAATTACTGATATATTTAATGATCTGAACTGAAATTATTTAATGATCTTTACAAAAATTAAAAGATTTGTTTTTATAGATATTTTCTTTATTTACATTTCTTATATTTAAAAGAATAGTGTTGCATATATTTGCGAATTTTAATATGATACTCTTACTTATTTGTGTATTATTTGCCTACTTTATGTATAATTATAGTTATATCGTTTTACTTTTTTTTTTTTTTTGTTACTGAGTTGCCACCTAATATCACGGTGGGCGGAAAAACTTGAGTGATTTTTTGAATTAATACTTTCCTAATTATATCTATTGTACATGTATAGTTAAGTGTTCAATCTAGTTTACTATTACAGAATTTTGTTAATATTATTAGAAATAAGTAGTTATATTTAGTATGAAAATTTACATATTTAATATTTTTATTATATAAGTTTGTTTACTTTAAATTATTTTCTATTGATGCATAAAATTGTATTTTTTTTAAATATTTAATTTATTTATATAGAAATATTTTATTATGAATATTTAATATAATAAAATATTTCTATATAAATAAATTAAATATAAAAAAAAAAAAATTGTAGCAAGATAACTAGTTTAATATGTTAGCAAATTGTATTTCATGATTTGTAGTTGATTAAAGTACTGCATCTTTTGGTGGGCGGTATGTCTAAGCAAAACATAAATAGTTAGCTAGTTTAGAAGTAAGAAAGTACATGTAAACACACACAGAGACATACTGCTCTCTCTCACACACACACACACACACACACACATACATATATACAGTCCACTGTTCTAACTACCGTGTAAGATTAATATTAGTAGCAATAAAATATTTACAAGAAATAGACGTATTGAGTTTACCTTTTATTTACCAATAAACAATAGAACCTTATTGCATTAAATATGACAATGATCCAGTTCGAAAAAACTAAATTTAGACCGTTGTGCTTTGATAAATAAATGACGTCACCACCCACTTTTTTTCCTAAGGTTGAAGGTTTACGACAACCATGGGAAAGCTCGGATAAGTAGCACATGATATAGCTGAAAAATGATTCCGAGTATAATTTACTCAGAATTAAATTCTAATTTACGAAGGAATATAATGCCAATTGACATTCATTACCTACAAAGAATGGTTGTACCTGGACATGAACCACCAAGTGAGGCGCCCGCAAATTTTTTTTGCAAAACTTTAAGGTTTTTTTTGCCAAAATAATAAATAATCTTTAACCCAATGTAAAACTAATATTAAAGATAAACTATCAAAATTGATATTTCTATATTAGGTTTTCGGTTTACTTTTGCAAAATAATAAATTATAATATAATAATATTCACGCTAAATGGCAGTGATTAGCAATACTATTTTACTTCACTCATGGGTGTCGTAAAAGATAACTAAGAGCTTTATATCGTCCTGGGCAAATTTCACCTGATGCCGTTTGGTAAAAAAGTACATTCCCAACGAGGGTTGACATCAGGCAGGCGGGTGATCATAAAATTATTGCCAATAACTTTTGCCATATGTATATTTACTAATTTCGTCGACCCCAACTAAGGATAAGAGATAAGATAAGATAATGTAATAACAGCAACAGAATGATGATAAATATAATAACAATCATATATTGACTAATGATAATTTCCGTGTGATGACAGTGAAAGAATACAATTGATCATCCCTACGGAGGAGGCTAGAGCTCAATAGTGGGCCATATTCATATATGCTGAGATGATGAAGAATAATTATCCCTCTTTTGTATAAAGGTTTGGGTCTGTAATAAATAACTTATACTTTATATAACAGTGCGATTTTGCGATAACTTACGGCACTTGAACGTGGTCTCTAAATGTCGGCCTCATAAAAAGGCTCAAACTTGCTCAGCGTGCTATGGAGAGGGTTATGCTCAGTATTTCTCTACGTGATAAAATCCGGAATACGGAAATCCGTAGAATAACGGGTGTAACCAACATAACCCGAAGAATTAGCACGTTGAAGTGGCAATGGGCAGGCCACATCGCTCGACGAACTGACAACTGTTGGTGAAGAACGGTTCTCGAGTGGCTATCACGAATCGGACGACGCAGCGTAGGATGACCCCCCACTCAGTGGACTGATGACATTATCAAGGTCGCAGGAAACTGTTGGATGCAGGTGGCACAGGCCCGTTGCAAATGGTATTCTCGTGGGGAGGCCTATGTCCAACAGTGGACGTTTACGGGCTGATGGATGGATGGACTGTATATAAAACCTCTGTAATAACTATGACATAACATACATCAAATACCTAGTAGTACAGCCGTGACCAAGAATACAGAAAAAGCATTCGAAATATCACAACTTAAAAATAAATAACACATCATAATAAAACTCTACAAATTTCGTAAAGATAATTTTCTTATTAACACTCGCGTGTATATCAGATATCATTTAGTATAATTTGTATTCGTTTGATGTAAATAAATTTTATATAAAGCATTTTAATGAAATATTTAGTATGCGTGCTAACTTTTGTCCCCAACAGATAAAAGCTTTCGAACTCAATACTTTATTAAGCACTAACTTCTACAAAACATTGTCTGAAAACACAGATAGAATAATTTGAATTCTCTAATTGAGAATAAACTTTCGAGACTTGTCAATTTTGTTCTCACCAGAAAATTATTCACGAACGACACTCAATTTTCAAATAAATTTCTTCAAGGTCGCTTTAGATTACAACTTTGGAGTTAAAAGAAGACACGCAAGCAAATTTGTGAAATAATATTACTAATTTAGTCACGAGACTAAACGAAATGACGTCTAATTATGTCTAAGCGACTTTTTTGAAAACGAAGCACAGCAGCACTTTGCCACTACTAAAACATTGATTTTCTCCGAGAGTGTGGTACTGCTCCAGATGGGCTATAGACAGAGAATCTGTCCACAGTGTAGTCCTACTATTTTTATTTTTCTTTCTCACTTCACACTTTCATGCTTCTATCAAATCCCTCAATTGTAGTTTTTTATACATTTTCTTTTTGTATTATTCTATTTTATTATTCTTATTCTATCATATTATTGATCGACCTACTATCATTCAATTGTACTATTAATAGTTAATACATTTTACAAGATATTTCTACTATAATAAATGTCTATCTATCCACCAGCTTAATGACTGCCGCAGTTGGATATATGGAATACCATAATCGTTATGCTTGGTAGTTAGATTCACGATCGCAGTAGATGTAATAAGTTTTCCAAGAGAGTACTACCGTTGTGATACATCAACCGATTTTTAAACCTCTACATAAAATAAAGGAGACAGTATATCTTAATCCATCAAAACACATTACAACTATTATTTTTTAATAAACACAACACATTACATTAATATATTCTCTACATTATAAGAACTTCATGTGTGGTGGCGGCTACAAATACTACCAACCCATACTTTTCTCGTGGATGTGGTAATTACAACTAAGAATTTTATATAAACATGGGCCAACTCCACCTGTGATTGTTCCCTTCTTGGGCATGTAATTCTTGACCTTCTGGTCAAGAATTACTTGCCCAAGAAGGGTTGAAGTCAAGCAGGCGGCCGGACATAAAACTATTGCTTTTCGAATATATACAATGGAAGAGGAGTACATATTGAATCAACCCATATACATATTGAATCAACAAGTAATTGAGATAAGAACAGGAAGATGATGATCAATAAGTAATGGAACTTCCGTGTGGTGACGGAGTAAGAATACTATTCACCACCCCATATCTTACCCGTGGGTGATCGTACGAGACGATTAAGGGATATAAGACGCATATAACATCTATACGAGAGAAAGAAAACTCGAAACTAAACCCTACAATAACACGTCTGACCAGCGTAGTATAGTAGGTCAATTACCTTCCCATTATGGAGGAGGCTCGAGCCCAATAGTGGGACATATATGAGATGAGATGATAAAGTGAGATAAGAACAGGATGATGATGATCCATAAATAATGGACACAAATAATATCCAGACACAATTGGTTGTTCCAGAAGTGTCCTGAAATGGAAATTCAGAGCATAATTATCAGGCAGGTCTGGCAACTGGAAATTTAGATTTTTACACCATCTGGGGAATGAGATTTTATAATTTGTCTTTTAAATATTCTGACAAAATTACTGCGAGATAAGTTTGACAGAGTTTGTAAGCCGTTGGGAATGAATAAGTTGCAGGGGTAGCGCGTGGGAACCCTTTAAAAGTTGCTACGTAATTGATCGCAGCCATTTCAATTTGAGGTATCGTATCTTTCGGATTGATTTGTTCACGTTAAACTTTTCACTTTGGGTTTTGAATGAGTAATTTTATATCTGGCTTAGCAACTCTTATTATTACTGACTTTAATCGTAAAGATGGTCAAAGTTACAACGAATTTTGCTACATTTATGACCGTCAATTTTAAAGTTAAATTGAAAACTTGAGATCATTTGTTTTCATGATTACCTTGTTCTATATTGTTTTGTCCTCGGGTTGTGATTGGTTCAAATACAATATGTGATTTCCTCTAAATTTTCCGTGAGTATTGTAAAAATTTGAAGCATTTACCAAGAGTTTGAAAGGTATCACTTTTCTGAGAAACTTTTTTCCTACGATAGCTGCCTGTCTGCAAACGGCGACTAAATATAATATATTTTTTTGAGGATGTGGAGAACAATGGCTGTCCTTAGAATAATATAATTGTATTTTGTGAATATATTAGCTTCTTGAATAAAATATGTCACAGGAAAAAATACCAAAAAGAAACCCAACAAATAATATTTTAATGAAATTTAAACCTAAACAAACCGAATAGATAACTTTTTCCTTTGAAACTTGTTTCTCCATAATATGAAAAATATTTTCAATATTTTTGAATATTACTACTATTCATTTAAATTAATTTAATTATCAATAATTTTAAAGATATACGAAATAAAACTATTTTACAATTTTTTTCTCGTCTGTAATTTAATTTCCCAACGTTTCAAGCACTTATTAGCATTCATGGTCCTACCATGAATATTGAATAGAAAATGCTTAAAAATAGTTTTACATCGTATGTGTAATTCATTTCATTTTATTTATTTTTTGGCATTTTTAAATAATAAATAATATTTAATTAATTTTTAAAAAATAAATAAATATAATACTAATGATTACGCGAGTATTACACATTTGAAATAAAACCACTTTTACGGACTCTATCACGCTTGAGTTCGCAAGTATCATTTACTTTTTCAGCAATGCAAATTAGAATTACAATACATTATCACCAGACAACTGTTTCTTTTAATGATTGACCCCAAGATGAACTTCAAGAACTGAGTCGTAAGAAAAATATTATTAAAACACACTACGACTAGCTAGCTAGATCAAAGATTGTTTAAATGTTTAACTACATACAAGTTTATAGCCATATGACCAACCTCAGATTTATAGCATTATCCTGTTTATGCTTCAATAAGTTTGCTGCTTGGTTTAACTTATTTGAATCTTTGGCCGTTTTTAGTGCAGTGTATGACGAAGCAATTCAGTTTGATCCTGACCGGCGTCGCGGTAGGACGTGTGTCCCGTTTTTAAGTTATGAGACGAAAATAGTAGCTTCTATTCGTCGGATGTATATCATATACAGTGAAAGTGACTACATTGTTGAGTGTAACTTTATTTATAGTGAAATTGTACAATTAATTATTGTTTTTTTTATTAAATGAAAACTTTATTGGAGAGGATTTTCTGGATTGAATGTAAGTATTCCTGTTGTCATTTTGATTTTCACATGTCGATTAAATATCGGTTTTTGGGTTCCCGGGTATAATGTGATGCGTTAATGCCGACCCCTATAAATAATGTAAATTAATTTCGCTGTGTAATACTTTTTTTAATTAAAAAGATATAGGTTGTATTAGAGTGTTGATTTTTAATATAGCGAATTTTTATAACGAATTTAATAACATTTTATTATTACAAATGTTTGTATATATATTTTTATTAATTTTATTCGATTCGACTCCTTAATATATTTAAATAAAAATAAATAATCAAAAATCATAATTCTCCTACTAATACATCAATTACTTGAGGTCGGTACAATATGTACTCTTCTTTCATAGTATCTACATATTGTTAAAGTTTTTGGCAATAGTTTTATCACCGGCCGCCTGCTAGACATCAACACTCCTTAGGAATGTAATTGTTGACCAAACGGCGTCAGATGCAGTTAGCCCAGGTAGTTATAACACTCTTAGTCGTCTTTTATGACATCCACGAGCAAAGTAAGGATTGGTAGTATTCATAGCCGCTACCACACAACTTCATAAAAATACATAATCGAACATAGTACATATTTAACTGAGTGGAGATAGTGTAAGAATAAATTTTACAGCCCCATTTCCTGTGGATGTCATAAAATACAACTAAGGGATAAGATATTTAGATAAGCTACGGAAAACTTGCTATAAAATTAACCCGTCTTACCAGCCTGGTAAGGTAGATCAATTTCTCTCTTATCAGAGAGAAGAGCTGCCCTCAACAGTGGGATAAATAACGCCGTAGAAGAAGAAAAAGAAAGTTATAATATTGTTATTATTATATAACCACACCATACCACTAATGTCACCAACCATGATAAGATGGTGGTTCGTCATGAATTGAAGAAGTAAGAATATATTGTATACAATCGTTTCTTTTGTTGAAATGTCGTTGTGGTCTCTATATTAATAAACCCATGTAGCTAATATGGCAGCTGAGAAAGATTGCAGAGAAGAGAAGAAGCTGAGTATGCCGTAAATGGGTAGATAATCTCATCGTCATTTCAGCTCATATATGTCCCATTATTGGGTTCGAGCTTCCTCCATAATGAGAGGGAAATTGAACTACTATACCACCCTGGTCAGACGTGGTGGTATAGGGTTTCCTTTCAAGTTTTCTTTCACCTGCATAAATGTTATATGCGTTTTTATATCCCTTAGTCGTCTCTTACGATCACTCGCGGGTAAGATAGACGGGAGTGAATTGTATTCTTACTCCGTCACCACACGATCTATCACTGCCTCTTATTTACCCATAGGGGACACCCCTTTTACGACAGTAAAAAGCGTCTAAAGGAGAAAATAGGAAACCGCAACTGGTTGATCTAGATTTATAGACTCTTATTTTATGTTTAACATGCTTTTCTTTAGTAGGTAATAATCTACTGATTTTTTGTTTAATTGTCTCCGGAGAGAAATAAAATAATGACAATATCATTTTGCTCTTATCCCAATTACTTGGGATTGACGCAATATATATTCTTTTTTGCATTACAAAAGTTTTAGCTATAATTTTATGACTGGCCGCCTGTCCAACGTCAACACTTTTTGAAAATATAATTGCTCACGTAACGGAATTAGATAGAGTTGACCCACGTTTATATTAAGCTCTTAGCCTTTCTTTAGGATAGTGTTACGCTAAGACTCACTGCAAGAGTCTCGCAGTGCTCCCTTAGACACAATTTTACGATTCCTTTGGCAAAGAAAGGCTTATCAACATTTTGTATTCTTAATACCAGGGGGAAATAATTTGATGTTATTTTAAACAGTCTATAATCATACTTATTATAGGATAGAAAGGTGTTATAATAGCTCCACTCCCGTTAAGTGGTCATTATCATTCTCCTACTCTTATCATAACTACTTGGGGTCGATGCAATATGTACTCTTTTTTTCATAGTACATATTGTAAAAGTTATTGGCAATAGTTTTATGACCGGCCGCCAGCCTGACGTCAACTCTCTTTGGGAATGTAATTTTTGACCAAACGGCATCAGATGGAGTTGGCCCAGGTCATTATAAGGCTCTTAGTCATCATTTACGATATCCATGAGCAAAGTAAGGGTTGGTAGTATTTGCACTCCTGTTAAGTGGTAGGTATGTACTTAATTATTGATAGTTGTACAGTTAGTGTCACTAGATGAATGGGATTTCATTAATTTAGTTGGATTTTTAATTTCTATCAAAACGAGTGACTCTGTGTTATTCTAATAGCGAGAGTTGAAAGACTTACGAGACTCGAACGAGTCTTGCACTTGTGCAACTACTTTTGACGGGAATTTGAAAACGTCACGTGGTGCTCTTGTATTATATTCGATATCTTAGTGTTTTAATGTATTATATTAGATAATTTTGATGGCATTTTATGTAATATGATGCGGTGGAACTACTGGGATGTAGTGAATATTATATAAAAGTGCTTTACAACGTTTTCGTTTTCCATCAAAATTCCCACAAG
Source organism: Lymantria monacha (assembly GCA_905163515.2). Lineage (NCBI taxonomy): Eukaryota > Metazoa > Arthropoda > Insecta > Lepidoptera > Erebidae > Lymantria > Lymantria monacha. The sequence continues at coordinate 3,993,476 of LR991088.1, read as the reverse complement.
ATACCATTAACAGTGTGGCCATAGCACTGTTGATGGTGACACTATGACTTACACAATGACTAACCTGAAAGAATAAAAGGGTGAAGATATTTATAACTCGATACTGGCACCAATAGCTCGTATAAGTAGCTGATTGCCAATACATAAGAAGAAGAAGAAAGACATCTAAAAAAAAAAGTTGATGACAGTACTCGCAGCCGCTACAGAGACATTTATATTGTTATTTCGTTGATAATTTGTAACCATTTCGTGTTTAATTATCGATCATTATATTAATATTTAAACGTGATACCAAAGAGCTTCAAAGTGAAAATTTCCAATAAGTATTCTAAAATAAACAAGGGTTATGGGATGCAAATGTAAATGAAAATATTCATGAAAATTCACCGATCAAAGGCTGTATATGCGAGAGCCATGGATCGTCAGCCGAGAGAGTTCAAAGGTCGTACGACACCTACGACCCAGAAAAATTGATTTGGCACATTAATAAAACGACAACACCCCTCACAAATAGAGGCGTGATATGTTTATTTATCTATCTATATGATTCGATAGTCTAGTGATTTCATTTAGATAACTTTAAATTTTTTTTTAATTCGTCAATTTGATGGATGAATATTTTTTTGCGTGATGATACAGTAAAAATACGATTCAACAGCCTCTTTCTTGTCCATGGATGTCATAAAAAACGACTAAGGGATTGTAATATTAGGGATATTATATAATATATAAATATGAATGTAAGTTTGTTTGTTACGCTTTCACGCTAAAACTACTCAATCGATCATCATGAAAAATTGTACACATATTTTTGGAGGTATTAAAAGTAACATAGGATACTTTTTATTAAAAAAAAATCAAATATTTTATATGAAAAATAAAAAAATTGTTTGTCAAAAAATCTCAAATCTAGCTCCTTCAACACCATCTAGCAGTCCAGTAATGGAGTTCCAACCCTGAGTATTGTAATACCGTTGCACTATATTACCGACGGTCAAAAATAAAAATAGGGGATCAAAAACTTTAGGAAAATAACCTTTTACGCGGGCGAAGCCGCGGGCAGAAGCTAGTACATAGATAATTTCTAAGAGAAGGAAACTTGGAAATAAAATCTTATACCAACTCATCTGATCAAGGTGGTTGTAAATATTATAATGTTAGGTAAATTTTCCTTTTATTGTGCGGTTAGAGCCCAACAGTGACGCATATGGGCTGTGATGATGATGTTGACGCTCTCTTTCCCGAATTTATCTTAATGACAACGAACGAGGTAAGTAATTATCATAACTACATGATAAAAATGGTAAATGTCTTTAAGACATACGATAGAAATGAAAATTTAGTATTAAAGGGAAATATCTAATTATTCAACAATCATTTTTGAATAACGTAGATGTGATTGATGTATTTATTATTTGATTATTAACATAAAACTATAAGTATGTCTCATAACTCTCAAATTCGCGAGAAAAAGAGCTTAAGTGACTGCTATTTTTTTGCGTACTTATTATCACGCACTTTTCTCTTTAAAATGTCATGATTACGGGTATGTATGGTGTGTATCAGTCACTTATGGCCTTTTTCTTCTAAATTTTGAGCCACACAAAAAGTTTGCAGATATAATCTGCTGATTGCTGACAACAAAATTTTCGCTTGTCATCTCGATGTAAACCTCTTTTTTGTGATCCTCTATGGTTGGGATACACACTATCTGATTCATCTGGTGTGACGACAAGGCGAAATAGGGCCTCCTAATCTATCGTATTTACTCCACAATGCCACTGAGCTGAACACACGTATCGATTTTTTTTATTTCATTGTAAAATTACTCTTACTTTTATTCAGTTTATTCATGAATGTATATTATCATTCTAGGGCAGATAAGTCCCGGCCACCGAAGACAAAGATCGGGTACCGGTGGCCCGCTCGCACGGCGAAGAGAGGTGTTTGCAGGGTGGGTCCATGGGGTTGCGCGCCGCCTCTTTTGTCGCCCCAGATCGATTTGTCGGGGCGCGACCACATCTATGGTCCACCCTGCAGGAAAAAAATAAAACAAAAAAAGGGCAGATAAGTCCCACTATCAGTCTCGAGTCTCCTTCAAAATGGGAGTTACATAAACGTACTACACGTCATCACAGTAATCAGTCGTATTGGCATAAGGTGTTATATCGAGTATTCCTTCTAATGGATCCATTTTAATTGTATATACCTTAATTTTATATATATGTTTGAAATAAAACTAGTTTAACTGATTTTTTTTTAAACACACCACCTTGCACTAAGGAAATAATACTTGTATCGTGAGGGACTTTACAAACATGCAATTAACGCAGACAAATTACACCCAGACTCGGAACAATACTTTGTTGAGCGCACAAAGTATTGTCCCACGTGGGAATCGAACCCACGGCACTGACACGGAATGTCGGTATCTTAACCATTCCGCCATCTGTGCAGTCAAAATTCTATCACGTTTGTATTTGATTTTTAATTTTCCGACGTTTCGAACACTTTACAGCGTTAATGGTCACGGTAGGATTAATTTGATTGCCCTCCCTGGATCATAAACGCTGTAAAGTATACAAAACTTTGGTAAATTAAAAATTAAATACAAAAGCGATAGAATCCGTAAAACTAGTTTTATTTTTATATACACCTACGAGCAGCGGACAGCTAAGAGAGAGGCTGTTAATTTATATTTTTACATCATCACTACACAGATTGTATTTTATTGAGTGATTGATACAGCATAAATCAATTTATTTCTCTTTGTGGAGGAGGTTTTTGTATTATTTTTAGACTAAAATAAAATAATAATTCTAATTAGATCTGTGCTTGAAGACGTTGAGAGTTTTGACTATAACGAGACTATAAAAAACCAGGCCAATTCTGCATTATATTTCTTCGTAATAACTTTTGCTTCTTACAACTTCGCTTATATATTGGTTTTTACTATCCTGACGTTTGTGATAACTCGTTTTTTTTTATAATGTCGTTCAAAAGATTTAGACAATAACTCAATTTAGATTAACAATTATAGGAGCTAGGAGGTTCCTAGCTCCTATAATTCTAAGAAATTTAACGAATTAAAATTTGTCGTTGGCTTTCGACATTTCAGTCATGTTGGTTAGTTGTATTATCTTTAAAAACTACTATATGGTGTGATTTCTTTAAAGCTACTATAACATTTAGCTTCAAACACGTGGATGACAATCTACAACTGAAAAAAAAAACAAAAGAAAATGCTAACAATAGTTTAAAGTTATTTGCGCCAATGTAATCTGCTAAAATGTACACAAACGAAGAATTAACATAAGCGAGAAGACAATTAAAGTTGGGATGTTATATAGAGAGAATGATCTTTTGGGATATTCGAAGAAAATATGGTCGTTTGAGTCTTCATCCAGACCACACTCACATAGTGAGCTACCCTTAATATGAAGCTTGGTTAAGTGTAAATTAGAACAAGTATGGATAACTCATTTACAAGGGAAATATAAATTTTGATTGATGGTGTGCGTTGGGTCGACAATGTATCAAAAAGTTTACGTGTAAGTGAATTAGGTTGATCCTTATTCAATTATTTAATAATAACCAGCTGTTAAAATAGAAATTATCCTTTATAAATAGAAAAAAAAATATTCCTAGAAATCTATAGCGATGCTATTTATGGGGCTCAATTGTGAATCTATACTATTCATGGACCTACTTAAACACGTAAATCCAATTGTGTGTTATGAGCAGTTCATTGATATTCACGAGTATTAAAGAATTATATATTTTTTTGCCGTCTAGTGACGGATTAGAAATACAATGGTTTTTGATGTTTAATAGAGTTTTACACATTGAAAATAAAACTACTTTTACGGATTCTATCGCGTTTGTATTTGATTTTTAATTACCCGACGTTTCGAACACTTTACAGTGATTATAGTCACGGGAGGACAGTCATATATTTATAAAAACCGATTACGAAGTGAAAAATTATGTCACAAGCGGGATTCGAACCCGCGCCTATTGGGATTCCGGCCCAATCGTGCTGCCACTACACCACCGTGACTAATTGTAGGACATGCAAATTTCACTTCGTATACTACCACGTAAGGTATACCTTAAGACGTAAATAGTATACCTTAAGACGTAAATATAATACGAAGTGAAATTTGCATGTCCTACAATTAGTCACGGTGGTGTAGTGGCAGCACGATTGGGCCGGAATCCCAATAGGCGCGGGTTCGAATCCCGCTTGTGACATAATTTTTCACTTCGTAATCGGTTTTTATAAATAATTAAGCAAATTAAATGCTAAATTTCAGTAATTTAAAAAAGTCATATATATTTTTTTTATTGCTTATGGTGGTAAACGAGCAAGCAGCACACCTGATGTTAAGTATCACTGCCGCCCATGGACCTTTGCTATAACCAAGGCTATAGCTAGGCTGCTGCCTACCATTATAATGCCCAAACCCACCCAGCTTCCAGCTCTCTCGCTCACCGAACGAAGCGCAATAGCATATTGCCATTACTCAATCGTTGATCTTCTGCGAGAGTGTGGTACTACCCTGGACGGACCGGCCCGCGGCTGTAGACAGAAAACTGTCAACAGCGTGGTCCTACCACTAACAAAGGTATATTATATGAGGTCACTTAAAAATACAATTCCGATGAATTGTATTCTTCCTATCCTGATCGTGAGTGTCGTAAAAACCGACTGAGGGATATAATACGCTTATAATATTTGAGTGCATAGATGGCGTAGTGATCAAGATACTGATCTTCCGTGCCAGTGTCGTGGGTTGAATTCCCAGGCAGGACAACACTTTCTGCGAATCACAAAATGTTGTTCTGAGAGTCTGGATGTAATTTGTCTGCGTTAAATTGCATGTTTGTAAAGTTCCCCGCAATAAAATGAATGATTCCTTAGTGCAGGGTGGTGTTTAAAAAAAATCTATTCAAGACAAGGAAAACTCAAATTAAAACCGTATACAAACTCGTTTGACCAGCGTAGTACAGTACGCCAATTTATCTCCTATCTAGCATAAAACGTTTTGGTTTTGGCAATATCAGTCAGACTATGCGCAACTTTTCTCCCATTGTAAACTCATTCCAATACACGAAAAAGTAAAACTAGCACTACTTTCTTAAAATTATTTTAATGACCGTCTTAAAAAATATAACACTAAACCTAATATGACACATACGTAATACATTTACAAAACTTATAGTACCTAATTTTAAAAACTTCTTTGGTCAAATGTGTCTTAGTCACATCATACCGGTACTAATCAATAAATTACCACCGGAATTAAAAAAAGAAGTTACACCAAAAAACTTAATTCACAAATTAAAAAATCATTACATAGAAGAAATACTCACTAATCAATGTATATTAAATAAATAGAAAAGGAAACATGCTGTATCTATGTCACATTATTAATATGTAATAACTTGAGGGTATATCTATAAAGATGCGGTGCGGGCGCGCTGCATGCACACATTATATATAAGTGATTCTTGTAAATATTGTCGACGTCTTCTGACCACCGAAGACAAAGATCGGGTACCGGTGGTCCGCTCGCACGGCGAAGAGAGAGGATTTTACGGTGGGTCTATGGGGTCACGCGCCGCCTTCTCCGTCACCCCGGACCGATTCGGCGGGGCGAGACGCACCCATAGCCTACCAATAAATAAAAAATAAAAAAAAAAGGTGTACAGATAAACCTAAACTGGTTTTTGGATACACCTTTTAATAGAATTTAAGCACTTGATGTACTAGTATGAATAAATAAATAAATAAAAAAAATAATATATATATATATACTTTGCTCGTGGTTGTCGTAAAAGACGACTAAGAGCCTAATAACGACCTGGGCTAACTCCTTCTGATGCTCTTTGGTCAACAATCCCAAGGAGGGTAGACGTCTGGCAGGCGGCCGGTCATAAAACTATTACCAATAACTTTTACATTATGTACTATGAAATGAGAGTACATATTGTATCGATAGATATAAGCATGAGCTATTTAGACCTGTATATACCGACGGTATTTATGTACAAATCTGAAAGAAAGTAAAAAGAAAAGAATTCCTTGAAATCTATTTATCTATTGCGAAAGTGAAAGGATGTAGGTACCGGGGGAGACCGAGACTAACCTACCTAAACCAGATTGGTCACGTACTGAAGGAAGGTGGGGTCAAGAGTCGCCGAAACCGGCGAGCGTGTATGAAAAGAATTATGAATGTTGAGGAATCGAGTGAAGTATGCAAGCATAGAATTCTTTGGCACTCTGTTCTCTCTGCCTACCCTGCAAGGGATATGGTGTGATGATATGTATTTCAATGCTACCCACTAGTTCCATTGTTAATCTAAAATATTTTTGAATCCACCTACACAAAAAAATCAAAGTCGCTCAAGTCATTTAGGAAGAATTTAATTACAAACGAACGTACAGAAACAGAATATATAGATTTAAAACTTTTTAGGTGAACAAATTGTGCTAATTTGACAAATTATTAACAAAATGACAAGTCATTTGCAGTCCACCTCTATTAAAATGTCACTGACAATTTTCGTCACTGAAATTTAAAAGGACTTTATTTTCCCATAGCGCTTTGGCAAAAAAAAAAAGAAAATTTTGTAACGACCGCTTGTCATCCTACGTTAATTATGAGTCCGTTGCATTTTGATGTCAACAAAACAGTTGTGTAAATAAACCTGATGGTAAATAAAGAGTTATTACGTATGGTTTTTTTTTTTTTTTTTTTTGGGGGGTGGGCTACGGTCGGCGCACTCCTCGCACCACTCCATCCGGGGTGACAGAGGGGCGTAAGCGCGCACACCCGTAACCCACCCGTGACGTCGCCTTCGTCGTTGGGCCGACCACCGGAGCAGAGTGACTTGACGTCAGTGGTCGGCCCGACGGAATACCCCTGAGGAGTACCCTCTCCTCGACCGACATCCCCCCCTCGGGTAGGATGTCGGTCTTTCCTCACGCGGTGTTATTACGTATGGTGACGGAGTAAAAATACGCTATAAGAACTGAAGGCGTACTTGAAATGTAGCCCTATGCCAATTGTGGTTTGGCCAATATTCATCAACATCATTATCATCATCATCATCACAGCCCATAAATGTCCCACTATTGAGGTCGGGCCTCTTCCGTAATGGAAGAGAAATTAACCTACTATACTGCGCTGGTCAGACGTGTTGGTATAGGGTTTTGTTTTGAGTTTTCCCTCTCTCACGGGTAAGATATGGGGTGGTAAATAGTATTTTTACTCCATCACCACACGGAAGCCCATATGGTCAATATTATATAGTTATTATAATTATTCAGATACTTACCTACCTTCCACTACTAGTCCTTACCCACGAATGAGACGATAGTGGATCGGCACGCTTAACAGGTGGATTGGCAGCCGCAGTAAAGTTTCAGACTTTATGACATCATGTTAATTAGTTTTAGATAGAATTTATTTATTGTTTTGTTACTAAAATTTTTGCCCGTAAAGCCTGAAACACGGGATTCATAATATGTACTATTCTTACTAATATTATAAATGTGAAAGTAACTCTGTCTGTCGCTCTTTCACGCCAAAACTACTGAACCGATCTAAATGAAATTTGGTACACAGATAGTCTAGAAACTGACAAAGAACGTAGGCTACTTTTTAATGCAAAAAACAGGTTGTAAAGGATAATGAAAAGTTGTCGTTTTTAAAGTCAGAAGCTTGAGAATAATTTTTAGACTGTCGATTAGATATAAATATATACGACATTAAAATTTTATAAAAAATTTACCCTTAAGGAGGTAAAATAAAAATAAGTGTGAAAGTTTATATGGAAATTGGTTATTTTAGAAGCTAGATTAATGAAATATTTTTTTTAGCTTTTAATTAGATAGGTATCTATAAATAAAAATGACAATACGTTAGCCGGCTGCTATCAGTAGCTCTGCGAGGTACCATGCCTTGCAGCTCAGACGTATAGTTACTAAATACAAAAATGCTGTCGCCTGCGATCAACTTTTTGTTATAAATTTTTATGACATCTCATCTTATATTTTAATTATATATAAAAAAGTTAGCTATAAATTTTGTTTTGTTATCCCTACTAATATATAAATGTGAATGTAAGTTTGTTTGTTACGCTTTCACGCTAAAACTACTCAACCGATCATCATGAAACATTGTACACATATTCTTGGAGGTATTAAAAGTAACATAGGATACTTTTTTATTAAAAAAAAATCAAAATTTTTATATGAAAAGTAAAACAATTGTTTGTCAAAAAATCTCAAAATCTAACTTCTTCAACGCCATCTAGCAGTCTAGTAATGAAGTTCCAACCCTGAGTATTGTAATGCCGTTGCACTGTATTACCGACGGTCACGTCAATATCCAATCCAATTGACTAAAGTTTCAGCTGTTTGGGATTTTTCTATATTTATTGTTATTTTTTTCTGTCATTATATATGCAGTATAAAACTATTTGAAGTTTTGAGGTTAGATGTCATTTTTGTGGTAAGATGCTATTATTTAGTTTTAATCTTCAATTCTTACTCTGTTCTTCTTTAAAAATGCATCGGAAGCGGAAATCAGATCTATCCAAAAATTCCTCGCGGGCCCGTGCAGCAAAAGTTGCACGAAATCAAGAATCTTCGGTTCAAGGATAGTAACCTTTTACGCGGGCGAAGCCGCGGGCAGAAGCTAGTTTTCTATATTTTCCAATTTTTCTTATCATCACTTGTGTTTATGTATCCTTTGCAAGCATTTCCTAGAGTAACATATAGGATACTTTTATCCCGGTAATGTGTTCCCTGCGATAATAGTTCAACTTTAGAAAAATAGCCCTTTACGCGAACGAAGCTGCAGGCAGAAGCTAGTATTCTATATGAAGGAAGTTAATTAAACTATTATTATTATAAACTTTGCTCAGAAGAAAACCTTTCCTCACACTCCTTGTGTGATCCTCAACCGATTTTTACGACCCCAACAAGCAAGTAAGGGGTCAAGTTATTGTATTCTTATCCCGTCGCCACAAGGGAAAATATAGAATAGTTAATGTATAAAGTATTTTATTTTATTGAAGGATACAGAGTAGTGAGACGTATTTTAATTATTTTTCTATCTAGTTCTCGCCCTATTGATGTATAATATTAGACATACGTCTATATAAAGATGGATAATTTCATAATCGTCACGCTTTTAGCTTTTAGACACGCAGTTTAGCGAACACAGATGATACAATACACTTGTAGTGTATATATATTTTACACCAGAAAAATTACAGAAAATAAAAAAAAACAATTTAAGCATTGATAAATTGTGAATTAGGTGATCTTATCGCATAGTGACACACATTTGAAATGAAATTATTTTTAAGGATTTTCAATAAAATCTTCTTTTAAAATATCCTAACAAAGACAATAGATATATATATATATATATATATATAATAATATATATATAATAAACAGCATATATCATACTTGTATATATTCATACTTACATGATGTTATAAGTTTCTCAAACTTGGCGCAGTTTCTTCGGGCTGGTGATTGTTCAGGCGGTTTTTGCGACTTTTGTAGAAAAGCAAAGGGTGCTAACATTATCATTTTATATTAATTCTAACTGCAAAGTTAGAGTATTAAATCTGTACAATGTGTAAATAATGTCGGGTAAATGGCACACGTCTCCTTTAAAGACGAAAATATAATACGAGGCGAAAATTGAATGCCATACAACAGCTCACGCTGGTGTAAGCATGATTGGAACGGCTTTCCAATAGGTGGGGGTTCGAATCCCATGTGTGACAATCATTTTTAAATACTCAAGCATGCGTTAAAGAATGAAAAAAATTGCTTAATTTCAGTAATTTAAACTCGATTTCTAAACTATGCCCGATAAATGGTTTACTGCTATCAGTCCTTATTACGTAGATGTTACGTAGATGATCTCGGCTTATTCTTGTTGCAACGGAGTATGAAATAGAATTTATCATCCCTGTTTTGTCCGCAGTTAGTTTAAATTTTTTCCGTATGGTGACGGAGTAATACAATTCACCACCCCATATCTTAACCGTGGGTGATCGTACGAGACGATTAAGAGATATGAAACGCATATAACATATGTATATGCGAGAGAAGAAAAACTTGAAACAAAAGCCTATACCAACACGTCTGATCAGCGTGGTATAGTAGGCCAATTTCCCTTCGTTTGTGGAGGAGGCCCGAGCTCAGCAGTGGGACACATGAGGTAAGATGAGTTTAAAGGCGACCTAGGAATATAATATGCATATAACATCCCACCAACCCAATACTAACCTATTTGACCAGCGTGGTATAGGAGGTCATTTTCCTTACTATTTTGGAGGAGCCTCGAACTCATCAATGATAATGTTGATAACCTCATCATCACCTGATGATGAACTCTGCTTTACTTTCTGAAACAAAGATTAATTATATAACAATTTACACAACATAAACACGTTCACACTACAAAAATCTAATAGAGGTCATCTTGATATATGTATAAGTTTGAGAAACCGTGCCTTAGATAATACCTCGGCGGAATTATAATGAGTAGTTTAGTTATTGATTCGGTCTCTGCTGAATCCATAACTGTATCTAATTAAATAGTTGTGAGAATTAAATAATACATTTGGAGAATAGTTCTGTTATAAACTCGAATAATACTGTTAGAATTTATTCGCCTAATAATGAACTTAGAAGAGAAATGTGTATAGACATAATGTGAGAAAGTGACTTCCTATTTAATATGTTGATCCAATGGGTACATACAGGGTTTTATTTAGAGGTTATCTTCTTTTGTGTTGATATTATTGGTTTAAATCACTTAATCGATTTTATTATATCTACAGGCAAGATAGGGGGTGGTTATCATTATTTTTTTACTTCGTAATCACAAGAATGATGCCAATTATTAATTCTTCTTAACACCTTAGCGCTGTCTTCGTGTTGTATTTAAAAATAAAAAGGATGATATAAATAAAAGATAATACCTGGTTTTCAGAGTTTAGTTCGGTATTTTCTTTTTTTTTTTTGTGAAATATAATTATTTGGAAAATGTAGATATTAAAAATAAGTGATAAAATAATGGAAATATAAAAAACGAAACATTAATACAAAACAGAAAACCAAGGCACGAACCAGAACTATCTGAATGGAGATAAGATAAGACAAAATCCGCGCGGCCGCCCTATCGCGGCTCATACCGAGCGTGGGCGGACCCAATTTCGAGGGCCGACGGCTGCATGCGGGGGTGATCCGCTCAATGGCCATGTACGGCGCACCCGTGTGGGCGAGGGCTCTGAACGCCCAGCTCAGGGCTGTACTGTGGAGGCCACAGCGAGCCATGGCTGTCAGAGCCATTCGCGGGTACCGCACGGTGTCTACCGAGGCGGCATGCCTATTGGCCGGGACACCCCCGTGGGACCTAGAGGTGGAGATGCTCTCCGACCTCTACCGGCGGGTAACCTCAGTGCGTGACGAGGGTGGCTTCCCACCGTTTAACGAGATAGCCACCTGGTGCGAGGACGCCCGCCGAGACGTCATCGCCCGTTGGGTTACGCGGCTGACGAGGCCTTGACACGGTGTTGTTACCGTTGAGGCCCTCCGGCCCGTACTGATGGAATGGATGGAGCGGCGGCACGGAGTCCTCTCCTTTCGGCTGGTGCAGGTATTATCGTGGCACGGTTAGCTTCGGCTTGTACCTGCACACGGTCGCGTATAGAGAGTGGACACCGTCCTGCCACCATTGCAGTAGTGACGAGGACACGGTGCAACATACGCTCGAGGTATGTCCGAGCTGGGACGGGCAGCACCGTGACCTCGTCGCTGTTATCGGTGCCGACCTGACGCTGCCGGCTGTCGCGAAAGTGATGGTCGACAGCGTCAGGAATTGGGACGCGGTCGCCGCCTTCTGCGAGACTGTCATCTCGCAGAAGGAAGCGGCGGAACGAGTCCGAGAAAATTCCCGTGACCCGGGCCGCCGTCAGCGGCCGGGGCGGCGCAGGCGCAAATACCTGCGCCTGATGCCGCCCTAACCGAGGCTTCGGGTGATCGGACCGGGGAGTTGTCCGGTCACCCGACGTGAGGCCACCGCGTGAGGGCGACGCCCCGACGGCGAAAGCTGTCGGGGCGTCCACACGAGAGGAACCCGTAAGGGTAAACCGCCGGGCGGGCCACCGAAGACAAAGATCGGGTACCGGTGGCCCGCTCGCACGGCGAAAAGAGGTGTTTGCAGGGTGGGTCCATGGGGTTGCGCGCCGCCTCTTTTGTTGCCCCGGATGGATTTGTCGGGGCGCGACCACATCTATGGTCCACCCTGCGGAAAAAAAAAAAAAAAAAAGATAAGACAAAATAATCATTTATACATATAAATGCAAGATATAAAATAGCGTACAAAGATCATGTTTATGTTCAGCCTCATGCTAAGGCGTACAAATTTGAGAGGAAGCGCTAAATTACATTAAAATTTAAATACAAAAATCATTAAAATCATACTCCATTAGATTGTAACAAATAACTTATATAGAAAGAAAAGCAACATAAAATTAAAATTTTAAGTTGCTCAAAATAGGGTTTACAGCTATCAGTTCTGCCAATGTTAAAGATGGCTCTTATACATTGTTTTTGAGCTTTGAGTGCTATATCGTTATCGGTACTAAAACCCAAGAATATCACTCCATACCGCAACACTGATTCGACTAATCCACAATAAGCAAACCATCAGTATTAAGAACTATTGATAGTTTATATAGTGCATATGCTGAAGAACTTAACCGCATACTAATCGATTCTACATGCGTTTTCCAATTAATTTGTCTGTCAATAATAAGTCCAAAAAATTTATTATTATCTCCTTCGTCAATATTTGTGTCATTATACCGAATATTTAAATTTATTTATGTTTGTGAACGTTGACTGAAGTGCATTATTTTAGTTTAATTAAATTTTATATTTAAAATTTTATTATCCAACCAGTTTATAATCAATGTCAATGGATAATTAATATCTTGTTCATAGGTATTTCTATTATTACAAGCTACTGTTAGAGTACAGTCGTCAGCAAATAATGTTATGGGATTCTTTGTTACCTTAGGCAAGGCATTAATATATAAATTAAATAGTAATGGTCCTAAAATGCTAACTTGAGGCACCCCACACATATCAGAATTACCGTTTTTTTTTTTGGGGCAGTTTGGTTGCGGCGGTTGGGTCCAGATGGGCGACTCATTGGTCACTGCTCTGCTTTATGCAGATGATGCAGTCCTGTTGGCACAGTCAGCGACTGACCTGCAGACCCTAGTCGACACAATGACAGAAGCTTGTAAGAAAGGGGGTCTATGCGTGAATGTGAGCAAAACCAAAATAATGGTCTTTGAAAGAGATAAAACCAGAACAGATGTAAGAGTAACAATAGGTAATGATGTACTAGAGCAAGTGGATGAATTTGTATATCTCGGATGTGGATTTAGCCGAGATGGAAGGTACACTACTGATATAGACCGAAGAGTGAATGCGGGAAATAGAGTGAACGGAGCGTTGGGGCAACTTCTCGGCAGCCACCACCTCAGCCAGAAGGCATGAGTAGCAATACATAACGCAGTGCTTGTCCCAACATTACTGTATGGAAGCGAGAGTTGGGTATGCAGAAAAGAGTATGATAGTAAAATTAATGCAGTCGAAATGCGATCTCTGCGGAAAATCTGTGGAGTTAGGCTGACCAACCGCATTCATAACGCCGCCGCCGACGTAAGAGAGCGAGTAGGTATGAAAGAGAAATATTATATATATATATATATATATATATATATATATAATAAATATATCGGCAATGTAAGAATGACACCAAGGCCTTAGTGAAAGAGAAACGTGATAGAGCAAGTATGAGTGCAGAAGATAGGCTGACTAAAAACTTCGAGAGTAACACCAAACTCTTTTGGAGGGAGGTGAAGAAGTCTCGGGGTGGTTGGTCAGCCTTCAAAATGAATAAAATAAGGTCTAAAGGTGGAGACATTCTTACACAAACACAAGACGTGTTAAGCCGATGGAGTGAATATTTTGGCGATATGTATGCGGATGCTACGGTTGACGCCGGTGTCGCATGTGGTTTAGCAGAACAACATTCGACAGCGGCGTCCTCCAATGGCATCAGTATGGATGAAGTTGAATGGGCGATAAGAAGTTTGAAAAATGGTAAGGCAGCGGGCATTGATATGGTGTCTGCCGAGATGATCAAGCTTGGTGGCTCCTGTGTCTGTGAGGCGTTCCTGTTGCTCCTCAATTTATGTTGGAGCTCGGGAATGGTTCCCGGGGACTGGAATAGCGCAGTCATCGTGCCTTTGTTTAAGAACAAGGGTTCACGTTATGACTGCGCAAATTACAGAGCCATAAGCTTGACCAGTTTGGCAGCAAAAGTGTATGGTAAAATTATTGAAAGGAGAATGAGGATGGTGTCCGATGGTTTACTGTGTGAGACACAAGGAGGTTTCAGGAGTGGAAGGGGATGCATGGATCAAGTGTTCTCTCTGCGCAACATTGTGGAGAAGCATCTGGCTCTAGGTTAGAGGGTTTTCTGCAGTTTTGTGGATCTGGAGAGAGCATTTGACACGGTTGTACGAAAGGAACTTTGGGACATTTTACCGGAGTATGGTATTAACGGTAAACTGCTACAGGCTGTGCAGTCTAGTTACATGGGCTGTAGAGCCTGTGTGCGGCTGGATGATGGAATGTCGCCTTGGTTTGACGTCAATATCGGCGTTAAGCAGGGGTGCGTTCTGTCAGCTAGGCTGTTTATCATATATAAATATATAAATCAAAATAATGGTCTTTGAAAGAGACTAAGCCAGAACAGATGTAAGAGTAACAATAGGTAATGATATACTAGAGCAAGTGGATGAATTTGTATATCTTGGATGTGGATTTAGCCGAGATGGAAGGTACACCACTGATATAGAGCGAAGAGTGAATGCGAGAAATAGAGTGAACGGAGCCTTGGGGCAACTTCTCGGCAGCCACCACCTCAGCCAGAAGGCACGTGTAGCAATACATAACGCAGTGCTTGTCCCAACATTACTGTATGGAAGCGAGAGTTGGGTATGCAGAAAAGAGTATGAAAGTAAAATTAATGCGGTCGAAATGCGATCTCTGCGGAAAATCTGTGGAGTTAGGCTGACCGTCTGCATTCGTAACGACGACGTAAAAGAGCGAGTAGGTATGAAAGAGAGTATTGGTGTAAAGATGCGAAAGGGCATGCTCCGATGGTTTGGACATGTGGAAAGAATGCCGAACGAACGTCTGGTTAAGAAGATATACAATGCGAAAGTGGAAGGATGTAGGTACCGAGGGAGACCGAGACTAACCTACCTAGACCAGATCGGTCATGTACTGAAGGAAGGTGGAGTCAAGAGTCTCCGAAACCGGCGAGCGTGTATGAAGAGAATTATGAATGTTGAGGAAGCGAGTGAAGTATGCAGAGATAGAGTTCTCTGGCACTCTGTTCTCTCTGCCTACCCTGCAAGGGATATGGCGTGATGATATGTATGTATGTATGTTGGTTACGGTCGGCGCACTCTTCGCTCCACTCCGTCCGGGGCGACAGAGAGGCGTAAGCACGCACACCCGTAACCCACCCGTGACGTCGTATTCGTCGTTGGGCCGACTACCGGGGCAGAGTGACTTGACGTCAGTGGTCGGCCCGACGGATATCTGAACTACCTGAATGAACTATCTGAATGAACTATCTGGACTATCTGGCGACTACTTAATTAAAAACAATCGAGCTACTTCTATTCTTGTTGAGAGTAGCCATATTTACTTTCATATTCAATTTTTTTTTTCTATAGATACCAACCACCTTTTCCTAACGAAATAATCCTTGTATTACGGGGGACTTTACAAACGTGCAATTAACGCAGACAAATTATATTTGAATATATTTTTCATATTATATTTTATTTGTCTGAAAACACTCGCTAAACGATATTTTATATAGATAAAACCTAGATCAATTTATCGCTCCCCGAAATCTCCTGCATACTAAATTTCATGGAAATCTTTGCAGCTGTTGCCAGCATTAAGAAAATATATAAACGTACACGTATAGAAATATACAAGATATGCTCCTTTAAAGACATTTTTTTTCTATAAAAACGCCCTAAGGCAATAATCCTCGTATTGTGGGGGACTTTTACAAACATATAATTAACACAGAGAAATCACACTCAAACTCATGACAAAAATTTCTGCTTCGTCCAAAGTATAGTCCTGCGTGGGTATCAAACCCACGATACTGGCACGGTAGCTCAGTATTTTAACTATTACACCATCTGTGCAGTCAAGTCAATCCTTTAAAGATATTAGATTTAATGGGCTATAAGAATAACTATTGAAATTGATTGCCTTAACTCTTTATAAAACAAGACATAATTATCTTTTCAATAACTAAATATTCTATTAGATACAATTAAAGTGAGTACCTTTCAATCATTCTATTGTTTTAATTGTATTTCTTAATGATTGATTGGTACTTCTAATAATTTGCTATTAATTCTATTCGAAGTATTTTCTTGAATACACAAATCTCAGTTATTTGTATAAATTAATAATGAGAGATATACCTAGATTCAATTTTATTGACTTCATATTTCATAGGATGAAAAGTAATAGTGCTAGATGTTTCTTAGATATATAACTATTATTTATATATGAAATGGTCTACAAAAGGTTCTTGTTTTTAAAATTAAGCTATAAGCTAGGAATACCTTGAGTTAGAGTTTCAAATGGTTCGTGGCATATTACACACTGGTGTTGCTCACTAATTCTTTTCTTGGATCGCCTTGCGATAACGATCTATAAAGATGTATTAAAATTAAGCTTTACCTGCATAAATGTAGGAGTACCGAGTGTCGCATAAAAATGCTGTTCTTTATTTCTTTACTTCTGTTCGTTGCTGAAATTTCTTTTAGTAGTAGTGTAAAGATTGTATATTGATATATATTGTAGAGACTTCTCAAGCTGATTATCATATGGGACAGTCTTTTACAAATCGTACGAATTTGGACCTTAAAAAAATCCACCTCTTCAAATTTCCTCAAATTTTTTTACGAAGTTCTTATTGTATATATTATTAATATACGTATACGAGGTTTTTGTTCTAAAATTTTGTTTTTTGAAATACGTCCATTGTAAATTTTAAAGTTTGTAAAATCACCTGCAAGTTTTTAAGTACACCTTCATATGTTTAATTTATTTTGCGTAGTACCGTCTTAAATTTACAATATTGAAGTGCCAAGTTATTATGAAATTTTGCTTATACTCAAGCACAGTCACATTTGGTAAGTACTTTTTTAAATTTCAAATCCTATATTGAGCCATAATTTTCTAATAAAATTTAGAGATTTTGATCAAATAACAGAAATGATGAATGAGCGATAAACCCATGTGTACACAAGCACATATGAATGCAGGTACGCGCATATGCAATAATGCATACATGCACGTAGCTACGCGCACATGTACGCAAACATCTAAATTTAATTATCTATTTCTCTGTCCACCGTGTAAATCCAATACGCTTTTGACACAAATCAGTTTCACCTGCCTGCTCCCAAATTCTATGAACAAAATTACATTCCATTGAGCTTAAAAAAGTATGGTTATATATATATATATATATTTCGTTTACATCAAAATTTACGGTACATGATTATATTTCCGCTCCACATGATATTATGGATTGGTGAGCCTCGCGTAATAATGTAGTTATATCATTCTTGTTTCCAATATCGCCTCAGAGATCAAATTCTTGTTTTGTCAATCATACGTATTTATATATAGATGAATTTGAAAGCTAACCCTTTCGTTGCCTCTTTCATATTTTAATGGCACGTTACTTAAGAAAATATATGGTACGCGAAGTTATTCTTGTCTTTGCATATATATATTAAATATAGTTCAAAATTTTGCACAGTATCCTCAATACAAGATGCATATAATTCCGGTCACTATACGTTAAAAGAATTAAGGGTAAATATAGGATTTATTAGAATATCTAAAAATCTATACTAGATTTAGAATGTAAATGATCTTGTACCCTAACATAATCCTCAAAAATGGGTAATTTAAGGGGGTAAACTTCTTTATAAATGTACGTGCAAAAGTCTGTTTTATCTATGACGATAATTCCTATGTGACATCCCTAAAAATGTTTACCTTTTACTTTGCCATCAAAGTCGTAAAATTAGGATCAACAGAAGAATGTTCAGTAAAATTTTATATTCATTTAATAAATTTGCGAACGAAAAATGATTACCATATTTGGGACTGGAATCCTCACCTTATATAAATTGTTCAGACTGCTGTACCAATTAAGCCAGTTTGCATTTAAGCCACACTGGCTTAGATGCAAACATATAGGACAGAGGGCGTTTCATCTCGCCATTAAGTTAATCACTGTTCCGATTTAATCTTCAACACGAACCAATAATTTAAATTATTTTCTTTCATAAATGAATTTTACAATTAGCGTTACATGCAGAATACTAAAATAATAAAAACGATCACCCGCTAAAAATTATTCTAAACATTGGTGTTGTATTAAAAACGTTTCATGGAAGCAAAGCATTATTAATTCATACTTAAAATTATGAATTGTTTACATCTATCCGGTGTGGAGATTCTTAACCTATGCCCTAATACGTCCCGGTCAGCTTAGTAGTAGCAGGAAAATTAATTTATGCGAAAATGTGTAATAACGTAATTCGTATAAAATAAATCCTACGGTAATTGATTAATTATCAAATCAAAATAATGTTACAAGCCATTATGTATTTCAAATATAGCTTTAATGCACGTATCTTCTGATCCAGTCGCTCTTTGTTCACTTCAATGGCCGCCAACACAAAGACTCGCTTACATTTCGCGACGTCTCTATTGCCAACGATTTCAACTTGAATTTTTCAAGTAAAAAATATGAGGAGAAATACTCAGGAGATTATCGACTTTCAAAAAGGTTTTGATGATGACAGATTTCCAGGAGAAGATTTAACTTTTTGTGAAGATTTTGGTTCGTTATCGACTTCGTTCTGAACTTTGACAGTTTTTTCTTTCTTATGTTTTTTCATAAAAATGACTGGAATCCGTATTAATAAACATATTATTGTGTCATGCTTGCTTGTTGATTATTTAAAAAATCCCTGCATAGAGATAGATAATGATGATGATCGATTTTACCCATACGCAGAACATGATGAAAAAGGTGAGGAAGAATGAAGGTCCATTGATCGTATTAATGTGCATTATATAAGAAAGAAATATCCAGTTGTGAACAAACTTACCATTCCTGCAATCATCAGTCCATTGATGACTTGACAAACGAGCAAGCAGCACATATGATAGTAAGTGTTACTGCCGCCCATGGACCTTTGAAAAACCAGGGATATAGCTATACCGCTGCCTACCAATAAAAATCCCAAGCCCACCCAGTTGGGCTTCCAGCTCTCTCGCTCACCGAACCGCAACAGCTCATTGCTCAGACGTCGATCTTCTGCGAGGGTGTGTTACTGCCCCAGATGGACCGGCCCGCGGTTGTAGACAGAAAACTGTCAACAGCGTGGTCCTATCACTAACTAACTGACTACTATCAAAACAAGCACGCGATAATGCTATTTTTGACAGGTTTGGGGGACAGGAGTTGGGGATCACGGTTATTGTTATAAGTTTTCCTTTGCTGCTACCTATTCTCTCATTTTTTCGGCAAAAATTGAGATGGGGACACGTATGTGATGTGGAAAAGTTTCCAGGTGAAATGGATGAACCCTGTTATGATGTCATAAGGTATACTGGTAAAAAGCCGACTGTGGTATGAAAGCAAACAGTTCTTCTGATGAACTATTTGACTTCGTAGCACTGTCACCTCTTGCCGAAAATAGATAGTGAGTACTCCTCGTAAAAGAGCAGACAGATTACACATTAGAAGCTGACACAAGTCTACTATTCTCTGCAATATTTGTATATATAATAAAAATAATATATCACTATCTTTTATTGTTGAAAACTAACCTTTTTTGTTGTATTTAATTTATATTGCGGCTTGCTTCTCTTATCTGTTTTACTGAAATTTAATTTCACATTCAAGTTTATTTATTCAATTGCTCCCAACTATTCCAACCGGGTGAAGTGTCGCATTGTCAACCCTTATCAGTTATAGTGCTGACTGCAAGTTAAAAGCGAATAGCGGTGATTACATAACTTGTGTGGTGACGAACTACGAATACTTTTTTAGTAGTATAACCACGCTGTTGACAGTGTTTTGTCTACAGGTGCGGGCAATTTCGTCCGAGGTAGTATCACACTCTCGCAGAAGATCGACGTCTGAGTAATGGCAGTATGATATTGCCCTTCGTTCGTCGTCGCAAGCCCAACTGGGTGGGTTTGGGGTTCGTAATGGTAGACAGCGGACTAGCTATATTTAAAAGGTCCATGGGCAGAAGTAACTCTTACCATCAAGTGAGCTGCTTGCTCGTTTGTCACAATAAGTAATAAAAAATATAACCAGTAGGTACAATTATATAACCAGCACTTTGCTGTAGAGTTGTACGAACCGACTGATAGATAATCAGAAAAATGATACCACCATTCTGAGAATTTTGTGACATTAACTGCAACCTATCTGCAACGTAACAGTAAACGTGAATAAGCTGATGCTTGGGAGAATTTATGTAAAAGCTTTTATAATTTTGTCATAAAATACAAATTAATAATTTTGTCATAAGAAAAAAATAACAAAACTATTAATTCAATTCTTTAATAAATTAGTACCTCAAATGTCTTAGATATGGTTGTTAATCATTAACATTACCTACACATGTAGAATATATTTTAGTACAAAACTGTGTTTTTAAATATCTATCTACTCTGATAAACTATGGAATCCTACTCTATCTACTCTATTAAACTATGGATTGTATCATACTAAACAAATTTATCTTAATCAGAAATAAGTACTATTTTAGAATGACTACATTTGTCGCTTTTTCTTGTAAATTGAAACAATTCCCCAAGTTTCATCCCTTGCAAAGTAGTCTTAGACAAAAAACAGTGTATAATGAAGGTACAAATTCAGATGATCAATTATTCTGCATTCTAAAAGAAAAAGAAATCAAATTATGGAGATATTATTATAAAGCGATAAAAATATATAATTTGTTGCAAATTATAATATCTTTCAGGTACTATTAATTATCTTAAATCTCGGATTTACAGATAAGCCCCACAAGTACCAATCGAGAGTAGGGCGCGCGCGTTTTAGCGGACTTGACGTTATTGGCCTAGTTTTGACTTAATTTGTCCCCATAGGTCGATAAAGATTAATTTATTAGAAAATAAACGTTAAACTAGAAAAGAAAAGCTTATAAAAGTATTCGTAAGTGCATCTTTATATTTGGAAAAAAAGTGTGAGAACTAACTCGGCTACAAATAATTCGCGCTCTAAATATTACGAACATATACGTATGCCCCGTTATCTTAAGCATCGCGTGTTTACGTTTCCTTGCAGTGTAATTCGGTAAAAGTAAACCTATATGACGCTTTACAAATGTTTCCTATTCTGTGGGTGGTGTATCGATAACTAAGGAAGATAAGCATATAAAACCATTGCAAGAAAAGAAAATCTTGAAGTAAATTCTTACATTAACTCCCCATATCAGAAGTATAGTAATAACCTAACGATTTCGAATGTTTACGCGAGTTTTTCACATATAGAAAAAAAAATTCTATGAATAAAATCCGATTACGAAATGAAAAATGATGTCGCAAGCGGGATTCGAACCCGCGCCTATTGGGATTCCGGCCCAATCGTGCTGCCACTACACTACCGCGACCAATTGTAGGACATGCAAATTTCATTCCGTATTGTATTTACGTCTTAAGGTGACGGTATGCTATCTACCCGACAATGTTTACACATTGTTATAGGCTTAATACTTCAAACTTTACAGTTAGAATTGTATTAAACGATGACACAACCTTGTTATTGAAATTACTGAAATTTAGCATTTAATATGCTTAATTATTTATAAAATCCGATTACGAAATGAAAAATGATGTCGCAAGCGGGATTCGAACCCGCGCCTATTGGGATTCCGGCCCAATCGTGCTGCCACTACACTACCGCGACCAATTGTAGGACATGCAAATTTCATTCCGTATTGTATTTACGTCTTAAGGTGACGGTATGCTATCTACCCGACAATGTTTACACATTGTTATAGGCTTAATACTTCAAACTTTACAGTTAGAATTGTATTAAACGATGACACAACCTTGTTATTGAAATTACTGAAATTTAGCATTTAATATGCTTAATTATTTATAAAATCCGATTACGAAATGAAAAATGATGTCGCAAGCGGGATTCGAACCCGCGCCTATTGGGATTCCGGCCCAATCGTGCTGCCACTACACTACCGCGACCAATTGTAGGACATGCAAATTTCATTCCGTATTGTATTTACGTCTTAAGGTGACGGTATGCTATCTACCCGACAATGTTTACATGCGACATCATTTTTCATTTCGTAATCGGATTTTATAAATAATTAAGCATATTAAATGCTAAATTTCAGTAATTTCAATAACAAGGTTGTGTCATCGTTTAATACAATTCTAACTGTAAATTTTGAAGTATTAAGCCTATAACAATGTGTAAACATTGTCGGGTAGATAGCATACCGTCACCTTAAGACGTAAATACAATACGGAATGAAATTTGCATGTCCTACAATTGGTCGCGGTAGTGTAGTGGCAGCACGATTGGGCCGGAATCCCAATAGGCGCGGGTTCGAATCCCGCTTGCGACATCATTTTTCATTTCGTAATCGGATTTTATAAATAATTAAGCATATTAAATGCTAAATTTCAGTAATTTCAATAACAAGGTTGTGTCATCGTTTAATACAATTCTAACTGTAAAGTTTGAAGTATTAAGCCTATAACAATGTGTAAACATTGTCGGGTAGATAGCATACCGTCACCTTAAGACGTAAATACAATACGGAATGAAATTTGCATGTCCTACAATTGGTCGCGGTAGTGTAGTGGCAGCACGATTGGGCCGGAATCCCAATAGGCGCGGGTTCGAATCCCGCTTGCGACATCATTTTTCATTTCGTAATCGGATTTTATAAATAATTAAGCATATTAAATGCTAAATTTCACTAATTTCAATAACAAGGTTGTGTCATCGTTTAATACAATTCTAACTGTAAAGTTTGAAGTATTAAGCCTATAACAATGTGTAAACATTGTCGGGTAGATAGCATACCGTCACCTTAAGACGTAAATACAATACGGAATGAAATTTGCATGTCCTACAATTGGTCGCGGTAGTGTAGTGGCAGCACGATTGGGCCGGAATCCCAATAGGCGCGGGTTCGAATCCCGCTTGCGACATCATTTTTCATTTCGTAATCGGATTTTATAAATAATTAAGCATATTAAATGCTAAATTTCAGTAATTTCAATAACAAGGTTGTGTCATCGTTTAATACAATTCTAACTGTAAAGTTTGAAGTATTAAGCCTATAACAATGTGTAAACATTGTCGGGTAGATAGCATACCGTCACCTTAAGACGTAAATACAATACGGAATGAAATTTGCATGTCCTACAATTGGTCGCGGTAGTGTAGTGGCAGCACGATTGGGCCGGAATCCCAATAGGCGCGGGTTCGAATCCCGCTTGCGACATCATTTTTCATTTCGTAATCGGATTTTATAAATAATTAAGCATATTAAATGCTAAATTTCAGTAATTTCAATAACAAGGTTGTGTCATCGTTTAATACAATTCTAACTGTAAAGTTTGAAGTATTAAGCCTATAACAATGTGTAAACATTGTCGGGTAGATAGCATACCGTCACCTTAAGACGTAAATACAATACGGAATGAAATTTGCATGTCCTACAATTGGTCGCGGTAGTGTAGTGGCAGCACGATTGGGCCGGAATCCCAATAGGCGCGGGTTCGAATCCCGCTTGCGACATCATTTTTCATTTCGTAATCGGATTTTATAAATAATTAAGCATATTAAATGCTAAATTTCAGTAATTTCAAATTCTATGAAATTTGTCGCTCTTGTATTTGATTTCTAATTTGCCGAGGTTTCGAGTACTTGGCAGCGTTTATGGTCACGGGAGGAATGAGGTGTCACACGTCCAACAATACGTCATTCAAAATTTGTTCATTTGCTTTGGAGTCAACACAATAGACCAAAATTTTTAAGATTTTTTTTTACAGCTTATGGGGGCAAACGGTGGGAGCAGCTTACTGCCACCTATGAACCTTTGCAGCACTTGCAGTATAGCTATTCGTCGGTCATTACCTAAATAATGTTTAAACAGAACACCAATTTTTACATTCCGTAGAGGCAATAATGGTAACTTTTATCAAATCGTTTTTGTTTATCAAGTATTTCATTTGTTTTGCCTAGACTAAGCGGGGGCTTAGCCGCGAGCAAGCTTGAAGTATGCGCTGAGTACTTGTATTGCGATTTTAAAATACCTAGCTTGATATTTCGTTTTATTGATTTTGTTCAAAGGCTGGTTTTACGTATTGGGAAAAAGGCTGCATTTTTAGGTTAAATTCTATAACTACTCCATATTTTTTACTTTTTTTAACAATCCATCTATCAATCTAATGACATTATTATATCCATTATTAAATAAGAGCCTCCCCAAAGTTGCCCTAAACTGCCATAAACGAATCTATAAATAAAAATTACACTCATATTAAGAGTTTTGGGATACAAAAATCTTGTTTTGGGGAATCATGAAATCGGTTTATAGGATATTTTTAAATTTACACGTATTATAAAAATACCATCCGTGTAGTGACGGTTAAAGAGTACAATTCACTACCCGCTATCTTACCCGTGGTTGATCGTAAAATATGACTAAGGAATATAAAACAGAGATATAACATTTATGCAAGAGAAGGACTTTTGACACTCGAAAGAAAACCCTATACCACGTCTGACCAGCGTGGTGTAGTAGGTCAATTTTCTTCATAGTGTGGAGGAGGCTCGAGCCCAGTAGTAGGATATATCTGAGCTGAAATGAAGATAAAGATGATGATAAAAATATCAACATATTTTTATGTATGGTTGCGGTATATAAGAATGAATAGGGTTATGTTCAGTATTGTCTGACTTCATTCAATATTGCATTTAAGTTCAATATTATTGTGCACTACCTTTTGTTGGCATGGTACAATAGCTCCATGTATACACAAAGCGGGTAGTTTGAAATTTTTATTAATTGTACATTGTTGTTTTACGGCATTTGCTAAGTACTTTGTTGTGTTATTGCATATTTCTTAATGCATTCAAGGTAATATTTTACATTTAAGAAATGTTAATGTCATTCGAAAAATTATTTTGTTTTTATATACATAGGTACATATCATCATGCCATATCCCTTGCAGGGTAGGCAGAGAGAACAGAGTGCCAGAGAACTTTATCCTTGCATACTTCACTCGCTTCTTCAACATTCATAATTCTCTTCATACACGCTCGCCGGTTTCGGAGACTCTTGACTCCTCCTTCTTTCAGTACGCGACCAATCTGGTCTAGGTAGGTGAGTCTTGGTCTCCCCCGGTTCCTTCCACTTTCGCATTGTATATCTTCTGAACCAGACGTTTGTTCGGCATTCTTTCCACATGTCCGAACCATCGGAGCATTCACTTTCGCAACTTTACACCAATACTCTTTTTCATTTTTATAACCATATTTTGTTTTTAAATATAATTTTATGAAGATAATTCAAAAAGGAATATCCGAATTAAACTTAATTGGATAATCTACAAAAGCGTCATTAGACCTGTCGTTATGTATAGATCTGAATGTTGGGAATTGAAAAAAAAACGGATGAGAGAAGATTGCATGCTACTGACATGCGTATGTTAAGATGGATGTGTGGGGTTACAAGATTAGATAAGATACAAAATGAGTATATTAAGGGCAGTTTGAAATTAGCACCAGTGATAGAGAAGATTGTCTTGGTATGGACATGTGATGATGAGGGATGAAAGGCATGTAACAACGAGGGTTATCAATATGCTTATGGATGGGGACGTAAGAAACGTAGGATACCCAAAAAGTGTTGTGCCGATCCCACTTAGCGTAGGATGAGGGCAGACAAATGATGGCAAATGATGATGAACTCAAAAAGGGATCTAAATTCTGTTTTCTATCTAACGGAAATGAATATAATTTACTTTTATTTCATCCAAAAATATTATATATAATTCAGAGCACTATGAATCATTGTACAATTCTATTGTAACTTTGGTTGTATTTCTCATATTTTTGAGTTCATTATTCGTAAGAATAAATCTTAGAAACTTGAAATCCTAATTAATCAATTTGCTTCATTATAGATATGAGGAACAATATAGTGTTGATGTCCCCTACTTTAAGCCCCTCTACTAGCGCCAATGAAATATTCAGGGATATACTCGTATGTCTTCTCCATGTGAGAAAAATTAGGTTGCTGTGCCTAGCGGCAATTTTTGACGTATTAACTTATTATATAAATATTATTTATTGTTTTTCTTCTGTTGCAGTGATATTATTTTTATCTTTTTTTTACACCACCATGCACTAAGGAAATAATCATTATATTGCGACGGACTTTACAAACATGTGATTCATCATCATCATCATGATCACAGCCCACAAACGTCCCACACATAACGTCCTCCGTAATGGGAGGGAAATGAACCTACTATACCGCGCTGGTCAGACGTGTTGGTATAGGGTTTTGTTTCGATCTTTCCTTCTCTCACATAGATGTTATATGAGTTTTATATCCCTTAGTCCTCTCGTACGATCACCCACGGGTAAGATATGGGGTGGAGAATAGTATTCTTACACCGTCACCACACGGGAAAAACGGAAAACATGCGATTAACGCAGACAAATTACACCCAGACTCAGAACATCATTTTGTGGGTCACCCAAAGTATTGTCTTGCGTAGGAATCTAACTACGGCATCTATACAGTCAAAATATTTATTAATAATAAAAAAAAAGTAAACATATTATTATTATTTTATACGGACACTGGTGATAATAGAATCTAATATTTTTCTCGTATCTCGATAGCGAATGAATAATGCTCGCAACATTTTGATCGAAAGTAAAGTGAAAGAGTTTCAATAAGTATCATCGCATTTACTTTGAAACTCTTAAATTAAAGTTGAAATTGAATCAGTAAGTTTACTTCATATAACCATTTATACAACACTGTACGAATAAAAGTGTTAAGAATAACAAAGTTATTCTTTTGAAATATACTTAACGTTCTGATGTTTTTATTGACGGGGGACTTACTAGAAGTAATTAAATTCTACGTTATAATTATTTCTGTTAATACTATGTTATTATAATGACAATATTAATTTATAATATCATTCTCCTACTCTTATCCCAATCACTTGGGATCAATACGATATGTACTCTTCTTTCATAGTACACATTGTAAAAGGTTTGGCTATAATTTTACGACCGGCCGCCTGCCAGACGTCAACCCGCCTAGGGAATGTAATTGTTGACCAAACGGCATCAGATGGAGTTGGCCCAAGTCGTTATAAGGCTCTTAGTCATCTTTTTTGACATCCACGAGCAAAGTAGGGTTGATAGTATTCGTAACCGCTACCACACACTTATATTACTTTATTATACTACATAAATTTTCACTATATAAATTTATTATATATTTATACTATATGAATATAATTAAATATTTAATGATGGTGTCTCTATTTATGTGTGATCACAATAGTTTTACACTTACTGCTGGCATTCCACGAATGATAAGTGCAGACACGGATTGTCATCGGTAGATGATCCATCCCAAGGCCTCTGCGTATTGGATCCATATCCCTATGTAAGCCTCCCAAAGGACCGGCCATCTTCCCTACGGAAGATCCCGTGAATAAAAAAGGGGTACAAATAATAATAACATATTTATTTGCTTTGATATGGTACATTACAGTTGACAGTGTATACAAATTACCCAACATGTTCAGCCATTTTTACGGCATGCAAATCTAAAAAAATAATAATTTAGATTTAAATTAAAAATATTAAATTTATGACAGTACATTTTACAATATTCTCTATATGAGTAATTATAGTAACTACATGTCAAAAAGGTCCTCTCATACTCCATAAATATTATTCAAGAATATAATTTTGAATATTTAATTAAATGTTGTTATTATTTATCATTTAAGAATTCACCAACCGAATAGAAGCATTTGTCTAGTAGCCATTTTTTAAATTTAATTTTGAATATTTAATTGCCTAATTGTATTTCAAATAACAATCTTAGGGTTTTGTGATACATTTTCAAAACCAAAATAACCCTTACTTGCCTCCTTCCACCCAACAACTCGTAAACTTTCGCTGTTGGACATAAGCCTCCCCACGAGAATGCCTCTTAGAACGGTTCTGTGTCACTTGGTTCAAACGACTGCCCGTGATTTTGCAAATACCGTTAGTACACATATTGTGGGTAACATTCTTCATTCTCTTGTTTTTATTTCAATTTATATGGATTCGATATAGCAAATTTTCCATTAAGTCCAGCCAATAATGAGACTAATTTTCATGAATTATATCAAATCATTTGTTATGGATCCCTTATCCATTTACTTACATATCACTTACATATTTTCAATTTTGTTTAAAACCAATTCAAAATAATCTCCCACCGGATCGGCACTAACACAAACTGAGAAGATTCGGTAAGAAACACACTGAGCTCGTAATTTTTTAAGTTACATATTCTAAATGAAATTACAAAAATCATCTCATACTCTCTCTCGTCTCATCTCATCTCAACTCATATGTGTTCCACTGTTAGGCTCGAGCCTCCTCCACAATGGGAGGGAAATTGACCTACGCTGCTCAGACGTGTTGGCATATGTTTTGATTCGATTTTTTCATCTCTTGCATAGATATTTTATGCATTTTATATCCTTTAGTCGTATCTTACGATCTCACGGATAAAATAGGGTGTGGTGAATTGCATTCTTGTTCTGTCACCACACGGAAAATAGAAAAATATTATAGAACCAAAATGAATAATCCTTTGCTACCTTCTCTACATTGTTCTTGACATAGTTTAAATTTCAAAATACTATATTAGTCAGAGTATCACAGAGAAATATCTAATATTTTCTTATAATCTATCCTTTGCTCGTTTGACGAGAGAACTGTCTAGACAGGTAACTTTAGTGGAAATTAAATTATTTATTGAAAATTTATTGAAATCCTAGAAGCATTTTATGAATAACCTGAACCGTTTAGGATATTACTTTATTTTTACTAGTTATATATAAATAGTTATATCAAATAGTACACGAGTATGTATAGTAGTATTGATACATAGTACAATACAATATAATTATTATAATAACCACTTTTACATGAATAATATGGATAGGATTTTCCGTGTGGTGACGGAGTAAGAATACTATTCACCATCCCATATCTTACCCGTGGGTAATCGTACGAGACGACTAAGGGATATAAAACACATATAACATATATGCGAGACAAGAAGAACTCGAAACAAAATCCTGTACCAACACGTTTGACCAGCGCGGTAGGTTAATTTCCCTCCTATTACAGAGGAGGCCCGAGCCCAACAGTAGGACATTTATGGACTGTGATGATGATGATGATATGGATAGATACTAACCACTGTCAATTGTATTGTTTCTTATTAATATTACTAACAATTAAAATCATTGTGTCATTTAATTAATTGAATATGATATTGTTAACAATTGAATTAATTGTGAAGCTTATTAAAGGATTATATTATATACCTATTTGCAAGCCCTACTAGGCAGAATATGATGTACCTAAATCTAAATGTAACACATGTTTATATCATATTTGAGCAAATAAAATGAATTATATTGAATTAAATTGAAAGATATGACAAGTAAAATTCATGGTGGGCTGCATAACTTAATGGTTTTTAGTCCTTAGTTCTACAGCAATACCAATTTAAAGTATGGCAACTTTAATTTTAGATTACGGCAGATGCCAATTCGCTTAGTTATATAACCATAACGTTTTTTTTTTTAAAATTTCACCCGGCACTAAGGAAATAATCCTTGTATTGTCCGCAATAGAAGAAAAGGACATATTGCGTCATTATTCTTCTACTCCCATCTCAATGGGGTCGATGCAATATGTAAATAGTTTTATGACCGGTTGCCTGCCTGACTTCAATCCTCTTTGGGAATGTAATTATTGATCAAACGGCATCAGGTGGAGTTAGTCCAGGTAGAAATAAAGCTCTTAGTAGTCTTTCACGACATTCCCGAGCAAAGTAACGGTTGGTAGTATTCGTAGTCGCTACCACATATGTAGCTCAATTGCGTCGAGTCTAAATAATTGAAATAAAAGTGGTATGATGACGGTGAATATTTTTCAATCTATCTATGTGTTTAATATTAAAAATACAAGGTATAATCTTTCCATCTATTAATCCAACGCTGTACACTGTAAATAACGTAAATAAGAGTTTCTAAGGAGAGTTCTACGGCAATAATAAACAGTTTTAGCAAACGCGTTCGTAATAGCAGTTAGTATTATATAATTCCTAGGAGAGTGTGAAACTGACACTCTCCTGGGAATTATATAATATTTTCTAGTTAATCCCTTAGTCAGCAGACTAATACGAAAAAGTAAGGGATGGAGATAATGAGACGGAAAGTGATATTGTGAGTAAAGTTTTAAGTATTATGTTGAAGGCTTGGGGGTAAAGGAAGACAGAAGAAAAGATGGACTGCGTAAAGCATGACATGGATACACAAGGAGTGAACATAGAGATGACATCTGATAAGATTGAATGGAAGGAGAAGACATATTGCGTCGACCCCAAATAAATTGAGATAACAACAAGATGAAGAAAATGGCGATAAATTGTATTTCTAATCCCTCACCATATTGGAACATATGATTAACTTGTAAAAATTAAGGAACGCTGATACATTGTATTCTCGATTCGTCACTACATGAGAACATATAATTTACTCATAGAAATTAAAAGATGATGATTGACATATTATATTCTCAATTCGTCACTACATAGGGTCAAAGAAGTCATCTCAGCTCTAATATGTCTCACTTGTACGTCTCGTTAGGCTCGAGCCTCCTCCATAATGGGAGGGTAATTGACTTACTATACTTTTTTTACTTGTATAGGTTTTGTTTCGAGGTTGCCTTCTCTCGCATAGATGTTATATGCGTTTTACATCCCTTAGTCGTCTCACGATCACCCACGGGTAAGATAGGGGCTGGTGAATTGTATTCTTACTCCGTCACCATACAGAAAAAGTCAAAGAAGTAACTTGTATAAATTATAAAAATAAATCAACATTTTGACGGTGGAAAAATCACTTTAATGCTAAAGAGCACACATGAATATACCAACAATGATACAATACATTATAAATTCAACATACATATGTATATATATAGCATATATTTGAAGCCAAGAATGCATTGCAAATCTAATATAATACCCGCTGACTTTCAGCACAATACTTATAAAAGGAAATGTCACGCAAAGTAAGAAGAGGGACATGATACAACTTTTCACAAGTTTCATTTCATTCCACAATCTGATATAAACCGGGTAAAATTCATCTTTATCTAGGCTTACACACATAGTGGAACTATTGGGCTCGAGCCTCCTCCAAATGGGAGGGATATTTAACTACTGTATCACGCTGGTGGGCATGTTGATATGTATTTGGCGCTGATATTGTTTCAATTTTTTTTTTTTTTTTTGTGTGTCTTAGTTGTTAGCCTCAGATGGCTATGACAACTTTACCCGGACTGTGGGTGAGCGCTGAGGGCTCTCAACCCGTTAATGGAATGTATTTGGCGCTGATTTTGTTTCAAGTTTACCCTCTCGTATATATCTCATTGTTGGCTCAAGCCTTTTTTTTTACGGTGGACTATGGATGTCGTCTCGCCGCCTCAAATCGGTCCGGAGTGACGGAATAGGCGGCGCGCGACCCCATAGAGCCACCATGCAAAGCTCCTCTCTTCGCCGTGCGAGCTGGCCACCGGTACCCGATCTTTGTCTTCGGTGGCTGGTGAAAGCCCCCTCCATGATGAGAGAAAAATTAACCTACTACACCACGCTAGTCAGACGTGTTGGTTTTTATTATTAGTGTTGACTTTATTTCGAGCTTTCTTTTTTTTTTGTATAGATTTTATATGTGTTTTATATCCCTTAGTAGTCTCTTACGATCACCCACAGGTAAGGTAGGAGTGGTGCATTATATTCTTACCTCGTCGCCACACGCGAAAACCATTTACCTTATGATATATTATTATGTATATGTATATATATAAAAGAAAGTTGCGTTAGTTACGACACTTATAACTCGAGAACGGTTGAACCAATTTTTATGATTTATATGTTTTTGAGTTTGTTGTTGTCAGGAATAGGATAGAGGATATTAAAATATGATATTAATAAACAAAAAGAATCCTTAAAAAACACAAGTTCTAAACCTTCATTTGTTGATGATGTAACAAAACACAACTGACAGCTCACGTAATGGTTTGTTTGGAAAATACCGCGAAAAGTTGAAATTAAATTTGACCGGTCAGTGTTCGTTTTGTGCGAGTGTTATAAATTTTTACGAATGTTGTTATAATAAATGATATTGTGTCTATATTGCCATCAACAATGCTGCGACCAATAAGATCAAATCTTTCCCGACAAAGCCGTAACGCAATTAGAATTCGAAACATCACGAATGTAACCACAGCAGAAGAACAAGATATTGCACGAGAAGAGCAGCGCGTTATTATGGCCAGACTTCGTGCATCTCAGTCACAAGAGCAATCCGTGAAACAGTTGGGTTGACAATGCTAAATCGTCGAGCAAATCTCAGAGATCAACAATTAGATAATTTTCAATGCACATAAAGAAAAATGTCATATATCACAAGATACTTCTTCGTCTTGCTGGCACGTTATTAAAATATTTGAATTTTCAAAATTTATACATGATTCATATTTATTATCTAATAAAAAAAAAACTTATTAATTTTGAATTAATTGAAATCAACTTATTCATTAACTGTTAGTTGGCACACAGTGTGCCGGCGGCTGATATTAAATAAAGAAAAAAATAATATACGATACTCGTATATACTTCAACAACAGAAGTTTTGTTCAAATAATATTGGAATCAGTCATGTTAGAATGACTTAATATCAGTTCTTATACAAAACGACAGCTGTCCGACCTCTTGCTATTGTGTGACAAGGTGACTGACTTGCATTAATGACCTCCTGTATGTCTACCATGTAATATGATTTCATGCGAGACTAATATGACAAAACTTTATAAGTTAGTTTGTTATAAATTTTTATGTATTTTCTTTGGTAACAGAATGAAATACACATTTTTACAGAATAAGAATAACTTTATGATGGAATAAAAATACAATTCATCACACTTTATCTGGGTGTTGTTAGAGAGGACTCAGACTTATAATAAGCAATATAATATTTATGCAAGAGAAGAAGAACTCGAATTAAAACCCTATCGAAACATATCTGACCAATTTGATATGATCAAGTCAATTTCTCTGCCACTGTGTAGGAGGATTGAGCCTAGCAGTAGGAAGTATAGCCAGCCAAAATAGTAAATAGATAATAAAATAGGCAAACAATTGTTTATTATTTTCTCTCTCTTTCGCCGCTGCAGATTGGACGCACGTCGTGTGTCCAGATCTGCTACTGAGAATCAAAATTGCTGCTATGAATACTTAATTTTCTCGTGGATGTCCTAAAAAACGACCAAGAGTATAAGTAGGTACTATATATGGTAGAATAAACCTGAGCTAAAACCATTGGATGCTACCTGGTCAACAGTTACATTCCTAAGCTGGGTTGGCGTCTGGCAGGAGAACAGTCATTAAACTACTGCCAATAACTTTTTAATACATACGATGGAAACAGTACAAATTGCTTGGACTCCAAGTGAATGGGATAAGAGCAAGACAACAACAAACAAACCAACAGGCTGGGTTTTTTAGTATAATAACATAGGGATATTATTCTAAAAAGTTAATACAAGACACAAGCCTTGAGAGAGAGAATTAAGTCTCGCTGTATCAAAAGTTTCCGTCGCTTATAATAGGGTTATTGACTTTCCTTAGCTGTATCTTAGAATATTAGCGAAAATAACGCTATATTTATTACGTCAGTGAATGTTTATTAATATTTTCCCGTGTGGTGACGGAGTAAGAATACAATTCAACACCCCCTATCTTACCCATGGGTGATCGTAAGAGATGACTAAGGGATATGAAACGCATATAACACCTATTCAAAAGAAGGATAACTTGATACAAAGCCCTTTACCAACACGTCTGACCAGCGCGGTATTGTAGGTTAATTTCCTTCCCATTGTGGAAGAGATTCGAACCCAGCCAGGACGTATATGAGCTGAAATGATGATGATGAATGTTTATTAAACAGAATTAATTTTATATTCTATATAAAAGTGTGTCATTGAAATAATTAATTTGTAACACATACAAAAATCGTCATGTATATAAATCAAACGCGACTCGATTCAATAAATCTGATATTCGGCTAGCTAGCGAAAAAGTTTCAGTGACAAATAAACGATTTTCAGTTTGAAAATGTTCAGTGTCGCCTCGCTGCAATTGATTGGAATGCAACCCCACTAGTGTTGGCAAATATCTCCTAACTTTTGTGGTATATTCCATCTAATAGTTCAACTACATATCTCACAATTAGTTTTATTGATATTGAAATTCAAACCTAGGTAGATCAGACACAAATTCTCCAAAAATATTAATTAACCAATACCAAATTTATATAATAATCTTAAAACTGATTACTAAAAGATTAGTGATTATTCGCTAAATTGCAGGACATTCTCCACGCGAGATGAACAGGTAGCTTTTTATTTATAATATAAACCTCCCCCATAATAGGAGAGAAATTGATCTACTGTACCACGCTGGTCAGCGTGCGTCTGATACGCGTACATATTACAAAAAAATTGGCGATGATTTTATGACCAATCGCCTGTCTGACATCAATCTTCCTTGGGAATGTAATTGTTGACCAGAAGCCATCAGATGGAGTAAATCCAAGTAACGAAAACTCTTAAACGTCTTTTATTCAGGAGTAATGTAAGCGTGATAGTACTCATATTCACTACAACATAATATATTGTTCGCTTCTTATATTTTATATATATAATTCTTATGTATGTGTGTATGTCACTGAACTCCTCTTAAACGGCTGGACGGAAAACGGTTGTTGAAATTTTCGAGAATGGTTTAGATATGCAATTGGACCCGGTAGGTGGCGCTACGATCGAGTTGTGGGTTGTTTACTTTTCGTACATTGACTGTTAAGCTGAACAAAGTTTGCCGGGTCCGCTAGTTAAGATATAAATTCTCGTTAAGGGGCCGTCCATTAATCACGTGAGGTTTGAAAGGGGGGAGGGGTTTGACAAAAATCACGATCCTATACCTTCATAGTCTTAAACCTCACTACGTATCACCAAGGAGGAGCGGGTGGGGGGTGTTAAAATATGCTAAAAAAAAGATCACGTGATTAATGGACGTCCCCTAAGCTATAATGTAGAGGACTCCAAAAATTTAAGAATGTTACAAATTGATACCATCACTAGTTTTATCATCATTTGATCACGGATGCAACTTTCATGGTTTTTAGTATCATCATTATTTATTTATTCATTCTCATAATAACACATACTTATTTTTTCACTTGCATTTCTACTTAATAAAGTACCAAAACTGCAATCATTTACCAGTATCTTCTTGCCCCGTAGATATTGCTTATTTGGGAATATTTTACAATACTTTTTAAAATAATATCATCATCACCATCATCATTTCAGCATCACCATCATCATCTCAGCTAACATCCGAGTGCTGGGTTTGAGGGTCTATCACAATGTAACAGAAATTGACTTTGAAGTAGGCACTGGTTAGAAATGTTGATATAGGATTAAATATGGAAATTTTGTCTTGTTTATCCACTTGCACATCTTAGTCTCTTACGACACACAGAAGAGAGAAAGGCTGTGCTGAATTGTATTATTAAACCGTTAATTTTTAGTATTTGAAATAAAATGCGTATTAAATACTTTAGTGATAATTTAAAATTGCCAATTATATTGCCTACAGCAACGTAAATGGCATGCGCGTAATATCATTATTGCCAAATAAATTATGTATTGTAGGATACAGTTCAAAAATATCGTTATATTGCGGTAAATGTACCAAATATCTTTATAAAATATAGCATAGGTGTAATACTGATATATAAGCTACATTGCTGCAGAGTTTTATTAAAATTGTGTAATTTTTCATATATTCGAAATTATTTAACCTATTTCTTTCTATTTCTTCTCAGTCCATATATTTAACTGTTAAGCTCAGAGGAGTAATGAAGATAAAATTTGAATCTGAAGAAATCAGAAGCAGGGTTGGTGCATTCTCGATGAGTCTTCAAGAACGTACCTGTGACAAAATTTGTTGCCCAGGTCTCCTTCATAATCATCATTATCATCTCAACTCATATACGACCCACTGTTGGGCTCGAGCCTCCTCCATAATGTAAGAGAAATTAACCCATTATACCAAGCTGGTCAGACATGTTGATATAGGATTTTGTTTTGAGTTTTCCTTTTGTCACATAGATGTTATATGTTTTATATCCCTTAGTCGTCTCGTACGATCACCCATGTGTAAGATAGGGAGTGATGAATTGTATTCTTATACCGTCATCGCACGAAAAAAAATATTATGTCTAGTATTTGGTAATGTTTTGAAACGGTTTATTGTTTCTGTTTATAATTAAACTGCTTCATTAATACATTGACATATGCATACCTGTTTTTAGCTGTGTGGTAGCGGCTACGAACACTACCAACCCTTACTTTGCTCGTGGATGTCGTAAAAGACGACTAAAAGCCTTATAATGACTTGAGCCAACTCCATCTGATGTCGTTTGGTCAACAATTACATTCCCAAGGAGGGTTGACGTCTGGCCACCGAAAACAAAGATCGGGTACCGGTGGCCCGCTCTCACGGCGAAGAGAGGTGTTTGCAGGGTGGGTCCATGGGTTTGCGCGCCGCCTCTTCTGTCGCGCCGGGCCGATTTGCCAGGGTGCGACCACATCCATGGTCCCACCTTGCGAAGGAAAAAAAAAGGAGGGTTGACGTCTCGCAGGCAGCCGGTCATAAAACTATTGTCAATAATTTTTACAATATTTTCTATGAAAGAAGAGTACATATTGTATCGACCCCAAGTAATTGGGATAAGAGTAATATAATGATGATATGCATACCTGCTGTTGTTCATCGACCTTTTTAATATCGAGTTCGAAAAATCTTTTTTATACACATTCTAACTGATATTATAAATGCGAATGCAAGTTTGTTTGTTTATATTTTTTTTATAATAAACACAAAAATTAACATAAAAGTAAATAATAATCGATATCAGATTAATATTGTATATATAAAGCTTGTTAACTTGAAAGCAAAAAGCAATTTATTTTTTAATTTAGCAACCTCATACTATTTTCCTCGTTCCTTTTGATCTCGCAAGTTATATTCTATCAAAATTCAATTGCTACACTGTCCAGTGCGTGTAAACTTGCCCTTATATATTACGCCTTTATAAAAAAGCTGTCAAATGCAATGAAATTCAAAGAATATTTGAGCCTTTTTTATTGCATATGGTAGCAAACGAGCAAGTAGGACACCTGATGGTGAGTGATACTACTCCCCATAGACCATTTACAATACCAAGGGCATAACTAGGTCGCTACCTACCAATACAAATCTCAAACCTTTTTTAAAAGAGGTTTAAGATGAGCACTTTCTTCACGGTAGACAGCGGCCTAGCTATACCCTAGTATTGCAAAGATCCATAAGCGCCAGTGTCACTTACCATCAGGTGTGCTGCTGTCTCGTTTGGCAGCACCGGCAATAAAAAAAAACCCACCCAATTGGGCTTCCGGCTCTCGCGTCGTCTACAGCAAAATTTTGAATTTAAATTATTATATTTAAAAAAATCATTATCATTATATCGCAGCTAATATACGTCCTACAGCTGGGCTCAAGCCTATTTAATAGGAGGACAATTGACCTAATAATAATTATACAATTATATCTGATGTCTGTTTCCATATGGTGACGGAGTAAGAATATAATTGACCATTCCACACACACCACTAAGGGATATAAAACGCATTTAACTTATATACAAGAGGAGGAAATCTAGAAACAAAACCTTATATCAACACATCTCACCAGCGTGGTATAGTAGATGAATTTCCCTCCCATTATGGAGGAAGCTTGAGCCTAACAGTGGGACGGCGATCTGATGTCTATGCGAGTATTACATATTTGAAATAAAACTATTCTTCTAAATTCTATTGTATTTGTATATGATTTTCAATTTGATGACGATTCGAACACTACACCGTTCATAGTCTAGGGAGGACTGTGTTTCACGTCTAACAAGTCATCGTTATTACAGAGAATAATATCTATCCGCTACATTCATCATTCTCCTACTCTTATCCCAATTAATTGGGGTCGATACAATATGTACTCTTCTTTTATAGTACATATTGTAAAAGTTATTGGCAATAGTTTTATAACCGGCCGCCTACCAGACGCCAACCCTCCTTGGGAATGTAATTGTTGACCAAACGCCATCAGATGGAGTTGACCCAGGTCGTTATAAAGCTCTTAGTCGTTTTTTACGACATCCACGAGCAAAAGTAAGAGTTGGTAGTATTCGTAGCCGCTACCACACAGCTACTAATCATATATTTAACCTTTTATAAAGATATCCTTCAAAGGAATCAATTTAATGAATTGAACTAAATACCTTCAATATCCGTGTGGTGATGGAGTAAGAATACTATTCACCACCCATATCTTACCCATGGGTGATCGTAAGAGAAGACTAAGGGATATAAAACGCATAAAACATCTACGCAAGAGAATGAAAACTTGAGACAAAATCCTATACCAACACGTCTGACCAGCGTGGTATAGGTTAACTTTCCTCCCATTACGGAGGAGGCCAGAGTCCAATAGTGGGACATATATGGGCTGTGATGATGATGATGAATACCTAAATCGTTCATTCCTTATAAAATAATTTGCTGATAACGTTATAATCGTATTTGTTTCAAAATCACATGTAGCAGAAAACTCAAGTTTCTTAAAACCGTAGATGCGGGCTTGCACTGAAAAATAAAATATATCTTTGTAAGAAATAGAAAAAAAAATGATACCAACCGAAGCTCTTATTTAATTTAAGTTAGGAAAACTCCTAATAAGTTTTCCGTTGCAGAGTTCCATGTTAAAAATCTTACCGAAAATAAATAAGTTCTCTTTAGATTAATGGTTGATATAAATAAATATTATTAATGTGAAAAATTTTATATTTGTTTGTAAAATTTAGAATGTAGATTATGCTCGCTTAAGTTATTTTTATCTCGATAGCTGGTCTTTTTTTTGCGGTGGACTGTGGAGTTTGTTACGCCCCGCCAAATCCGTGCGACGGAAGAGGCGGCGCGCGATCTCATAGACCCACCCTGCAAAGCGCCTCTCTTCGCCGTGCGAGCGGGCCACCGGTACCCGATCTTTGTCTTCGGTGGCACCTCGATAGCTGGTCTGTCTGCTTCATACCTATTTAGTATATTTTTATTGATCCTAATATGACTTTCTAAACAAATTTTTATAGGAAAGGTTTATCTAAAAATTAAATCTTTTTCAACAATATACTCTAAAATACACAAAAATCCCGTTTGGAATATAATCTGTCACCCCTCTTTATTTTTCAGTAGGAGTGATAAAAAAATATTTAAGGCTCACTTGTAGAATGGGTACTTATTTCTTACGTAGACTAATAGTGAGTACAGGCAGACGTCAACAGAAAAATATTTAAAGGACTTTGGAGGCCTTTAAACTTTAGGTAGTCCTACCACACTCTTAATAAACTCATAACACTAATTGCGTTTATCAGAGTATCAACAATGATGAATGAAGGCATTATTATTATTTAGTTCTATATTCAAAATTGGATAGCAATAATAATCTGATGGATGAGTAATCATCATTTTCCTACTCTCCAATTATTTGGGGTCGATACAATATGTACTTTTCTTTCATAGTACATATTGTAAAAGTTATTGGTAATAGTTTTATGACCGGCCGCCTGCCAGATGTCAACCCTCCTTGAGAATATAATTGTTGACCAAACGGCATCAGATGAAGTTGACCCAAGTTTTTATAGGGTTCTTAGTCGTCTTTTATGACATCCACGAGCAAAGTAGGGATTGGTAACATTCGTAGCCGCTACCACACAGGATGGGTAAATTACAAAAAAAAAAAAAATAAAACGCTACTTACTCTGCCTGTACTCAAGGCTCTCAAACATTTAAATATTAGAGATCTATTCCTTATTAAGTACAAGATTTTTAAGTAAATATATAAATAAAACCTACCATTGTAACATAACAAAACCTACTATTGTAACATTTTTGTACAATGACAATTTTGAGTTCATTCTTTACGTACTTTAAAATGAAAGTGCAATTCTCGAATTCAATGACCGTTCACAACCAATACGATACTAACGGGTAGGTGCATAGAAACTTCTGGAAATATC
Organism: Lymantria monacha; assembly: GCA_905163515.2. Classification (NCBI taxonomy): domain Eukaryota; kingdom Metazoa; phylum Arthropoda; class Insecta; order Lepidoptera; family Erebidae; genus Lymantria; species Lymantria monacha. The sequence goes on along the minus strand of LR991088.1, from coordinate 3,952,632 downwards.
GTGAGAATTTCTGTTTACCCACTTCGTTGAAAAAAATAATATTTTACGTTATTTTATATTTAGCAAAAATATAAGCTGGATTATATCAGTCTAAAGGTGAATAACAATGTAATATTTTTATAACTGAATGTATTCGTGTTATAAATGGCACTTAAATAATCTATTTCAGTTATTATTTCAAACTAGAAGTCCTCTCGAATACCCTATTTCTGCAATGTTAAAAAATTTACTTATTTGCATTTTACCTATTTCTGCATTCTCAATTATTACGATTTTGTCAATACCGTGCGGTCGTCGGTTGATCATGCCGTCGTAGAAGAAGAATACAATTCATTACCTCCTTCTTGTACGTGGGTGTCGTAAAAGATGACTAAGGGATATAATATAATATAGTGAGCCAATTTCCCCCCCATTCTTGAAAAGATTTGAGCCCAGCAGTGGAACTACAGAAGCACCTACTAGTATAGTAGGTCAATTTGGTCAGACCTGTTAGTATACTTTTATTATAGTCACATTCATGTTATATTATTCATGAAAGTGGAAGGATGTAGATACCAGGGCAGACCGAAAGATATCTCAGTTGGTGTTTTGAATTTCCAAGGTAAACGCTGTTGACCATTCTTGTGGTAATCTTTCAATCGATTTTAACCACTCCTATGGAAAAATACGGATTGATAATATAGTTTCTTAACCGGTTATGATATAGAAAATATATTCCTACGTAAGAGAGCGAGAAGGTATGAAAGAGAGTGTTGGTGTAAAGATGCGAAAGAGAATGCTCCGATGGTTCGGACATGTGGAAAGAATGCCGAGTGAACGTCTGGTTAAAAAGATATACAATGCGAAAGTGGAAGGATGTAGGTACCGGGGGAGACCGAGACTCACCTACCTAGACCAGATTAGTCTCTTACTGAAGGAAGGTGGAGTCAAGAGTCTCCGAAACCGGCGAGCGTGTATGAAGAGAATTATGAATGTTGAGGAAGCGAGTGAAGTATGCAAGGATAGAGTTCTCTGGCACTCTGTTTTCTCTGCCTACCCTCAAAGGGATATGGCGTGATGATATGTATGTATGTATGTTATACACATTATATCCCTTAGTCGCCTTTTTGCTGTGTGATAGCAGCTATGAATACTACTAACCCTAACTTTGCTCGTGGATGTTGTAAAAGATGACTAAGAGCTTTATATTGACCTGGGTTAACTCCACCTGATACCGTTTGGTTAACAACACATTCCTAAAGAGCCTTGAAGTCAGCCGGACGTCTGATTATAAAACTATTGCCAGTAATTTTTGTAATATGTACGATTAAATATTGCGTCGACTCGATGTAATTGGGATAAGAGCAGGCGAATGGTAATCCCATATTCATCTCTCACCACGTCTACGGGCAAAAAAGGGGGGTGAATTATTTTCTTACTCCGGAAAATTAATAACTTTTTCATTACAATTAAATAAGGTAGTGAAGCGCATACCCCAAAACGTCTATATAGTCATGGGGCAAGCTATGGTTCGGATAACATCTCGTAAAAACCACCCAGCGTAGTAGAAGTTACAGCGTGCAATCCCGAAACCTGTCGTACATCTTTACCTCCATTTGGACATAATACCGATACCAAGACATTGAGTTCAGTGATCGAGAAGCCACTCAGCATATTTCTTTGAAGATCTCTTTGATTTTAATTTCATGTTAAGCCCATAGAGACTTACTACTTAGCTGTGTGGTAGCGGCTACGAATACTACCATTCATTACTTTGCTCGTGGATTTAAAAGACAACTAACAGCCTTATAACGACCTGGGTCAACTCCATCTGATGCCGTTTAGTCAACAATTATATTCTCAAGGAGGGTTGACGTCTGGCAGGTGGCCGGTCATAAAACTATTGCCAATAACTTTTACAATATGTACTATGAAAGATAAGTATATATTGTATTGACCACAAGTAATTGGGACAAGAATAGGAGAATGATGAGAGACCTACTACTTCCTTAATAGATAAATTAACCAATTAGCTACACAGAAGGTGTAGAGGTTTAGATAACGACCTTCTGTGACAGTGGCGTAGGTTCGATTCTTACGTAGGACAATATTTTGTGCGAACCACAAAGTACTGTTCTGAGTTTGGATGTAATTTTTCTGCGTTAATTGCTCGTTTGTGTAATCCTCGTAATACAAGGATTATTTCCTTAGCGCAAAAGAACCACCAGAAAAGCACAAATTTATACATCATTACCATTAAGAGAAGGCGCAACGAGATAAATATTTTGCAGAGAATATATTATGGTCGCAAAAATTTAAGAAAATCCAGAAACAACATCTGTGAGACATCTGACAACGAAAAAATATGAAGTACCGTCCATTATAAATTAGGCTAAAAAGCTGACCTTAATATCGTGAGGCTAACAAATAAGGATAGTAGGGTAATATTAGGAGTAATTAGGTTAAGAACAGGAGAATGATGATTTGCGTTCGTTTTCTTTTAATATCAACAAGGGCTTGCGAATTAATGTTTATAACCGTTAGGGAAAAAAACATTCTCGTTCGGGTTAAGAGCTCTCAGCGCTCACCCACAGCTGGGGTAAAGTTATCATAGCCATCTGAGGCTAACAACTAAGCCACACAAAAAAAAACCATTCTCGAGTGGAGATCATGTATCAAACGATGCAGTTGTTGGTCGCATCAAAGTAGACCGACAATTTGATGAAGGTTACCTGGAGTCGTTCGATACGGGTGACACAGGATCATACTTTGTGTCGCTGTCGACCATCATCTCGAAGGTTCTCGACAGCGACAGATACTGGTCGTCGATGACCTCCTTCTGCGAGGAGGTCATCTCTTCAAAGGAGGCTGCGGAGCGGGAACGAGAGACAACTGCGTCTGCAGACTAGCTCCGCCGGTGGCGGGCAGGGAGAAGGAGGCGCCGATATGCGCACCTCCTCCCGCCGCTTTGAGTGACGACAGGGCGTGGACTGACGGCCAAGAGTTGGAGTGTCGAGGATTAAATGTCAGTAGACGACCTATCCAGCACCCCGTAAAAGCGCGGCAGGAATGCTGTGGTTTTAGTGGTTATATGATCGGGCAGCTGTTCGGCGAGTCCCACATTCCCCCGCGTCTGTCACCGACGGGGGACAGCGCGGAAATGCGTTTCTGCAGCGTGAAAAAAAAGGGACCGTACTTTGTGATGAAATATGCGTTTTTCATCCAGCAGTGGATGGCAAAATGCTGTATGATGAGACTATACTGATACTGCCGTACCTTTTTGAGAAGAAGAAGAAGAACAGAGGTACAGCTCGAACAGTGCACCTGCCCATAGCTTAGGTGAAGTGGCCTATCGCAAAAAAGTGATCATCTTAAACCTCGATCAAAGGAGAACATGTCATACATGAATCACAAATATAAAATGGCAGCGATTAAAGCACCTATGTAACATATCAGTATCGTGGGTTCGATTCCCACGCAGAATAATAGTTTGTACGATCAATAAATTGTTGCTAGGTGTAATTAGTGTTCGTTAAATTATATGGAGAGTCCCTGTCAATACAAATGTTATTTCTTTAGTGCTCAGGATATAGTCTTTAAATAAAATAGAATGGCATAATAAATTTACAATGATGATATTCTTGAAACAAATACAATACTTCGCACAACGAATATGCCAAAATGTGTAGGCAAATATAACGATACAAGATAAAGAAAGATTGACATATCGATACGAACATCGACATATATTACTTACCATTTTAATATACATATGTAGAGTTAAAAGCGAAGATATAACAGAAGGAATATAATAGAACTGGTACGAATGCATTATCACTTCACTCCCTTATAAGAATTGGTTCTTTTAATAGCGGAATTTAAAAGGACTTTTAGTTAAAAGATAATTGAGTTCATAATTCGTCTCGTATTGAAGGAGTAAGAATGTAATTTATTATCTCTTTTCCTTTCTCGTGAGTGATCTGATGAATGACGGTTGAGGTAAACAAATATATAAAGTTACTATAATAGTAAGAAAAATCAAATTTGAACGCTATATGTCAACCTTTTGAATCCCACGGACAAGAAAAAGGTTGTTGAATTATATTTTTACTCCGTCACCTCAAGAATGATCACATTTTTTCGGAGGTTAAATTTTACAGGCATATATGTTTGCGTCTTTTTAATATAATGTTTGAATTTTCCCAACTATTAAAATCTTTGATTTTCTTCCGCGCGAGAGAAAATAAGTACTTTACGCATGCCCTCTCAGGAGAGAGATATGTTGGGCTCAGCGTCAACTAACTTTCAACGTCACTATCTGTTAAAAATCAAAGCCTATTCCTACCTCTCTGTTACAAAGAAGTCATAGCACGGTTTTCACACGCACCGCAAATCCGCCTGCGATTTGCGATGATGCCTAAAAATTTGTAGCTGTGGCAAGAAAAAAATAATTACAAAATTATTTTTTACATTTTAAATGTTTGTATATATACAGTTATTGTGTGCTACAGTGCTGTGTGGTAGCGGCTACGAATACTATCAACCCTCCCTTCCCCCGAGGGGGGGACGTCGGTCGAGGAGAGGGTACTCCTCAGGGGTATTCCGTCGGGCCAACCACTGACGTCAAGTCACTCTGCTCCAGTGGTTGGCCCAACGACGAAGGCGACGTCACGGGTAGGTTACGGGTGTGCATGCTTACGCCCCTCTGTCACCCCGGACGGAGTGTTGCGAGGAGTGTGCCGACCGTAACCCGACCCCCCCAAAAAAAAAAAAACCCTCACTTTGCTCGTGGATGTCGTTAAAGACGACTAAGAGTCATATAACGACCTGGGCCAACTCCATCTGAGGCCGTTTGGTCAACAGTTACATTCACAAGGAGGGTTGCTTGGCAGGCGGCTGGTCATAAAACTATTGCCAATAACTTTTACAATATGTACTATGAAAGAAGAGTACATGTTGTATTGATCCCAAGTAATTGGGATAAGAGTAGGAGAATGATGATAATGATGATGTATATATATACATATATACAGTTATTATATCTTTGAAAAAACGCTCAGCGATAGCTCGATACTTATATATTGATATAGTGATTTTTATTATGATAGATCAGGTAATCTTTTTGGTGTTTAATCCATTACGCTATTTGAGCAATGAAAGGTAACAAACAGGCTTTTAAAAATACACTCACGATTGATGTTTAATATCTGATACACTGTAAAACCTTAAAATAAATATTTCTATCCAGCAGGTGATATAATGGAAACAAAGGTTTATAACTAGTAACCAGCAATTACTTATGATACTGAATCGTGGTCTTTAAATGTCAGCCTCATAAAAAGGCTCAATGTTGATCAGCGTGCTATGACGTAGGCTACGTTCGGGATTCCTTTACATGATAAAAGCCGGTACACAAAAATATGCAGTGCAATAGGTGTAACCAACGAAGTTACAATAAAGTTGCAATAGTTAGGCTATGGAATAAGAATACTATTCACCACCCCATATCTTACCAGCGGGTGATCGTAAGAGACGACTAAGGGATATAAAACGCATATAACATCTGTGCCAGAGAAGGAAAACTCGAAACACAACCCTATACCAATACGTCTGACCAGCGTTGTATAGTAGGTTAATTTTCTTCTCATTACGGAGGAGACCCAAGCCCAACAGTGGGACATTTATGGGCTGTGATGAATGATGAATGAAGGCAGGCTACATTGCTCGCCAAATCGATAACCCGAGCGAAAAGGTTCTCGAGTGGCGACTACGAATTTAACGACGAAGCGTAGGACTACTCCCCGCTAGTTGGATTGACGACAACTCAAAACTTGCAGTAAGGCGTTGAATGCCAGTGATGTAGGACCATTCTGAGTGGCATTCTCGTGGGCCTATGTCTGACAGCGGACGTCTACAGGCTGATCTATGGAGGGATGTAAATGATTATACAATATAATCTGTTGAGTTTTTCATTTTGTCGACTAAATGATCGTTGAAATTCACTCTTTAATTTTTTCCACCAAGTAGCTTTAAATAAATCCTATTGTTTATAGTATTTAACCCATAATTATCGTATTAACCATCTCCCACAATTGATCGAACCATTGGTACGATTCTTTGACTACGATCCGACCAGCGAGTTATTCTGAATATTTTTCCACACTGAACCTAAAAAAATATTTCTGTTTATCTTCGGATATTCTAGACCCACCTCGCCCAATTTGTCGGGGGCAACAGAAAGGTGGCAAGCGGGTTCATAACACACAACGTGCGTGACAAAACAATCCATGTATTCACACTTTTCCTAAATGTGTCATCCTTCACATTATTAAATGTGTCATCTTTCCAAATTATCCATTATTTTTTGCTTCAGCTTTCTTATAGATAATGAGAAGACTGCACTAAAAATATTTAATCTTTATTTTGATTATATGATTTACAACATCTCTTAAATTTTCTAAAAACGTTTTTTCATCCATCCATTAGCCTATTAAGATTACTGTTGAATATAGATCTCCCTGCAGGAAAGTGATAATGCCTTAATCACTACGCCCTGAGAAGCAGATTGTCGAAAGTCCTAGTGCTGATACGCACTCACTTAAATGATTTTTACCTCCACGAAAAAGTATGGAGTTATTTCGTCATTACACAGGGAATCGCTATTATTGAGACCAATCCCATTCAATGCTCACCCCATACTTATTTCACTGTTAAAACACATAACCCCACCTAAGCTAACCGCGATCGTTTCGAGTGTAATGGCCTTTGAGTATTACGTATGTTGGATGGCAAGGATGAATTTTATTCATATGACAGTAGAAGAGTGCATTACTAATACTTTTGATCTTAAGAAATTTAAATTAAAACAGTTTCGCAAATGCAAAATTTAAATCGCAATATTTTATCTTCGATTTAGTTATATGACTAGTTATATGCTTTGTGGTCGCCAGGAAAACTTATTAGGAGTTTTCCTAACTTAAATTAAATAAGAACTTCGGTTGGTATCATTTTTTTTTTCTATTTCTTCCAAAGACATATTTTATTTCGCAGTGCAAGCCCGCATCTAAGGTTTTAAGAAACTTGAGTTTTCTGCTACATGTGATTTTGAAACAAATAAGATTAAAATGTTGTCAACAAATTATTTTATAAGGAATGAACAATGAAGGTATTAAGTTAAATTTATTAAATTGGTTCCTTTTAAGGATATCTTTATATAACATTAAATATATGATTAGTAGCTGTGTGGTAGCGGCTACGAATACTACCAACCCTTACTTTGCTCGTGGATGTCGTAAATGACGACTAAGAGCCTTACCTGGGCCAACTCTCTGATGCCGTTTGGTCAACAATTGCATTCCCAATGGGTGTTTACGGCTGGCAGGCGGCCGGTCATAAAACTATTGCCAATAACTTTTACAATATGTACTATGAAAGAAGAGTACATATTGTATCGACCTCAAGAATTGGGATAAGAGTAGGAGAATGATGATGATGAATTATTATGACTAGTTATTAGCTAATATATTTTTTATTATAATCTGAAAAATTATTTGCCGGTTACAATTGTTAAAAATCTTAATAAAACCCAAAGGCATTGAATTGCTTAACCCAATTTAATAATTTCATTTAGCGAGACCAGCCTTAAATTTGATTAGTGAAGTTAAATCGAGCTTCAATTTTATTTCCACGTGGCAATTTGGTTACAATTTTCTTAGATTCATAACTTTGAAAAGTGTTATAAAGGATTCAATGTTCTATAAGCTATATATTTAATATTTTTAAATTGTTCCTGAATTATATACACGTGTTGACTTGAAATTTTGTGTTATTTTTTTTGCGTTTTGTGATATTAGTCATGCTCATTGAAAATTTTCTGCTTACGGTAGCTACGTGGAACGAGTCTCCCCTTTCCCTCTAAGGTAGTTTAAGGGGTGTGATGCACATAGTAGGATCTGAAATGAAATAGCTGCTATTGTATTGCCACAAGCACGATATGTCCTTATTTGAACGACGTGACGTTTAAAAAGGGTATTTCTTAGGGTTGCTACTCGTAACTGCGCCACCGAAGACAAGAATCGGGTTCCAGTGGCCCGCTCGCTCGGCGAAGAGAAGCGCATTGCGGGGCGGGTCTATAGGGTCGCGCGCCACCGCTTCTGTGACCCCGGACGGATCTGGCGGGGTGTGACCAGATCATGGCGCGCCGCATAAAAAATATAGGGTAGCTAACTACTCAGCTGCACCCTATATTGCAAAGATTTGTGAGCGGTAGTATCAGTTATCATCAGATGAGCTGTTTGCTCATTTGCCACCATTAGCAATTAAAATGTCTATTATATTTAGCTTTAAATATAAATTATGTATATAGGTCAATATAAAAAGTGTACAATATCCAACCACCGCTCAGCAATCAGCTGTGACCATATGGACTTTTTAACCTAATATAACGCGTTAGGTCTCGTTATAATTGTTATAAATTGTTATAGTAGTTTTAGCGGAGGACCTTAACTGCTTAAATCTCTCTTGCTAAGTATCAAAGGTTTGGTTTCCAGATAGGGTGGTTGTTTATTTTTGTGTGATCCATAATTAGTTGACTGCTCAGCGGGTACTAATTAAGATACCGACTTACCGTGCCAGTATCGCGGGTTTTATTCCACCGCGGGTGAATATATTGTTCGACCTATAATTGTTTTTTATTGCTTATGGTGGCAACGAGAGCATCACTGGTCAGCTTTACTTCTGCCTATGGACCTTTTCAATACCAAAGGTATAGTATAGCTAGGCCGCTGCTTACCAATACAAACCCTAAACCCACCCAGTTGTGCTGCCTGCTCTCTCGATCACCGAACGAAGCGCAATAGCACTTCACCATTACTCAGACGTCGATCTTCTACGAGAGTGTGATACTACCTCGGACGCACCGGCCCGCGGCTGTACACAGGAAACTATCAACAGCGTGGTCCTATTACTATTTGAGTAATACTATATTGAGTCTGGGTGTAATTTGTGTTTTTTAATTATGTTTGTAAAGTCCCCTATAATAAAAGGATTATTTCCTTAGAGTTTTGTTAAAAAAAAAACATCAGTCTTGCATCAACATTGTCTCAGCCATATAATTCACACTATTGGGTTTGGGCCTCTTCCTAAATGGGTAAGAAATTGACCTACTATATCACGCTGGTCAGACGTATTAGTTACGGAAGTTTAATATCTAGATATCATAAACAAACTTTAAAACGTTTATAACTGCTGTGTGGTAGCGGCTACGAATACTACCAACCCTTACTTTGCTCGTGGATGTCATAAAAGACGACTAAGAGTCTTATAACGACCTGGGCCAACTCTATCTGATGCCATTTGGTCAACAATTACATTCCTAAGGTGGGTTGACGTCTGGCAGGCGGTCGGTCATAAAACTATTGCCAATAACTTTTACTATATGTACTATAAAAGAAGAGTACATATTGTATCGACCCCAAGTAATTGTGTTAAGAGCAAGAGAATGATGAGGTACCTATATAAAATAAAGATATTTCAGAATACAAGACATGTATAAGTATGAAGGATCCTTGTTCTCTGGATAACGTAAAGAGAATTGAATGTAAAGAAATTTAATATACTAAAATCAACGGAAAGCGTTAAAATGGTGGTCCAAAATTTTGTTTTAATCCTAGAATGCCCTTATTTATTTCTCTACCTGTACTGTATCTTACTGACCTTTCAGACAGATATTTAATATAAGCGGTGACACAGAAAATGCTTCTAAAATATAAGAACATCAGGCATTATTCATAAAACACAAGGCGTAGTAATATAATTTAAAATTGTTTCAAAATTTTTAAACATATAGCTGGTGGATTGCTGTGTGGTAACCGGCTACGAATGATACCAACCTTTACTTTGCTCGTGAATATTGTAAAAAACAACTAAGAGCTTTATATTGTATAATATTTAAGAGGAGTCTCTTCCAAAGTACTTATTGCAAAAGTATAGTACATATTGTATCGACCATAAGTAATTAGTATTATATAACAGTAGGATAATTAGGATAGATAGAGGATAGGATAGACGGCACAGATGGCGTAGTGGTTAAAATACCGACCTTCCGTGCCAGTGCCGTGGGTTCGATTCCTGCGCAGGACATTACTTTGTGTGATCCACAAAGTGTTGTTCTGAGTCTGGGTGTAATTTGTCTGCGTTAATTGCATGTTTGTAAAGTCCCCCGCAATACAAGGTTTATTTCCTTAGTGAAGGGTGGTGTCTTTTAAAAAAAAAAAAATTAAAAAAAAAAAATATGATGAATGATGATGTCTATTCCAGATGAATGTTGAGCGATCTTATATCTACGAAATATCCTCGAAATACCTGAAGTCGACACAATATGCACTCCTCATCTATCGTACATATTGCAAAAGTTATTGGCAATAGTTTTATGATCGGCCGCCTGCCTGACGTCAGCCCTCCTTGGGAATGTAATCATTGACCAAACGGCATCAGGTAGAATTGACCAGGTCGATATAAAGCTCTTAGTCGTTTACCACTACTTCCACGAGAAATGTTAGGATTGATGATATTCCTAGCCGCTACCACACAGCATATTAATAATGTCTACGAAATATATAGTCATACCAAATATTACGTCCATCCATCATCTTATCGACTCAGTTTGATGGACACGGGCCTACTTAATAAAGATTTAAAGTCATAATTCCCAGGCTTGGAAAAATAAACTCGAGAGGATCCCGCGAAGGTAAACCGCCGGGCGGGGCCATCCAAGGCAAAAATCGGGTACCGGTGGCCTGCTCGCACGGCAAAGAGAGGAGTTTGCATGGTGGGTCTATGAGGTCACGTGCCGCCTTTTCCGTCACTCCGGAGCGATTTAGCGGGGCGAGACGCATCCATAGCCCATCCCAAAAAAAAAAAAAAATGCTTGGAAAGATATCTCAGTTGGTGTTTTGAATTTCCAAGTTAAACACTATTGACCATTCTCGCGGTAATCTTTCAATCGGTTTTAACGACTTCTACGGAAAAGTATGAAATCATAATATAGTTTCTTAACCGGTTATGATATAGAAAATATATTCCTAAATTAATTTTAATGATAGCACAGTTTCTTTATAGGTTATGGTATAGGATTATTTCCTATTACAAAATTGATTTTAATTATTTAAACTATGGGATGTTTCCAATGTATGAATCGCTACGTAACCGCAGAGTTCCTTAACTAAAATTAATAAATCTATTGGTTTAACCCTTTCAACTATTCAATAACAGATTGTTTTGATATTGCATTTAATCTATGATTTAGAACTAAATATTGTCTGAAGTATAAACTTTGTTTCTGTTGAGAATCTATTATGCACCCAGGAGAATATTTTTATTGCCTTTGGCGGCTTAGGAGGAAGCAGACATCTGATGTTAAAATGTAACTGCCACTTATAAAGTTCTACAATGCCAGGGTCTCAGCAAGATCTTTTTTCTTTGCTTTGGTGGCAAATGAGCAAGCAGCATACCTGGTCCATGGACCAGTTGGGCATCCGGCTCTTTCGCTCATCGAACGAAGCACAAAAAGCACATTGCCATTGCTCAGACGTTGATCTTCTGTGAATATGTGGTACTACCCGAGACGGACCAGCCCGCGGCTGTAGACAGAAAACTGTCAACAGCGTGGTCCTACCACTACCAGCTATCATAAAATAGAGTTTGCGCCTCCAAACTTATGTTTATTATTGTCATATTTATTTGACGATGATATAATGCGATATACATAATGCGTAAAAATAGTTTTATTTTAGAAACACCTTAGGCCTTCCGTGACCATAAATACTGTAAAGTGTTCGGAACGTCAGGAAGTTAAAAATAAAATACAAACGTGATATATATAATGCGTAGAAATAGTTTTATTTTAGAAACACCTTAGTCCTTCCGTAACCATGAACACTGTAAAGTGTTCGAAACGTCAGGCAGTTAAAAATCAAATATAAACGCGATATATATAATGCGTAAAAATAGTTTTATATTAGAAACACCTTAGTCCTTCTGTGATCATGAAAACACTTTAAAGTGTTCGAAACATTGGGACATTAAAAAATCAAATACAAACGCCATAGAATTCATAAGAATCATTTAATTTCAAAACAAAATCTATATTTTATTCAGTAAATATTAATTTTATTTGTTATATTTACAAGGGCAAAAATATCATCATTATTCTAAACCGTCCTTTGCAATATAGCTTCAAGGGAACCTTGTTATCCAACGATCCTAAATTAAGCCATTACTAATTCAATAAGAGGACTCCATTATATAAAACAACGCATTTAAAATTTATCTTCCAACGAAATTCAATTTTGGTAGATGAAAGTACACATTTTTATAAATATACCCCCAACGCCTTTAGGATACAACAAAATCTGTGGCTTCATTTTATAGTTCTTTTTTATTGTTATGGAATGCTATTTTGGTTTTTATTGTGTACTAACTATAGCGTTTGTATGTAAGTGCTTCGTTCATTATATATTTATGTTACGCATTAACGCGAATGTACATTTTGGGCTATAAAAACTATTTTCTTGTTACCCATATTGACCCGAACGAACGTTTGGTAGTTAGCTAAACTTGGAACGAGGTAATATTGTAATTTCATTTTATTGTAGCTGTTGCCGTGACTAGGTACGTCATTATCATTTTATACTCGTCTTTTTTTAATTTGGAGTCACTCAGCTGTGTGGTACGAATACCACCAACCCTTACTTTGCTCGTGGGTATTGTAAAAGACGACTAAGAGCCTTATAACGACCTGAGCTAACTCCACCTGATGCCGTTTGGTCAACAATTACATTCCCAAGGAGGGTTGACGTCTGGTAGGCGGCCGATCATAAAACTATTGCCAATAACTTTTACAATATGTACTATGAAAGAAGAGTACATATTTTATCGACCCCAAGTCATAGGGATAAGAGTAGGAGAATGATATTTTTTTAATTTGGGGTCGATGTATATTATTTCAGTTCCTATATGTCCCATTGTTGAGCTTGAGCCTCCACAATGAGAAGGAAATTGACCTACTATACCATGCTGGTCAGACGTGTTGGTATAAGCTTTTGTTTCGAGCTTGCCTTCTCTTACAGAGATCTTATACGCATTTTATTTTCCTTAGCCGTCTCTTACGATCAGCCATAAGTAAGATAGGGGTGGTGAATTGTATTCTTATACCGTCACTATACAGAGAATTGGCATATATATATTTTCATCTGAATTTATAAACTCTTAAAGGAACATAGTAGATAGTGTAAGTTGCATAAATTTTATTACTTCATTCATCCATCCATTTATAGTGATAGGACCGACCGCGGGTCGGTCTATCCAGGTAGTATAACACTCTCGCAGACGATCGACTTCTGAGTAATGGCAATGTGCTATTGCGCTTCGTTCAGTGAACGAGAGAGCTGGAAGCCCAACTGGGGTGGGTTATGAGTCTATATTGGTAGGCAGCGGCCTAGCTATACTCTTGACAAAGGTCCATGGGCGGTAGTAACACTTACCTTCCAGATGTGCTGCTTGCTTGTTTGCCACCATAAGGATAAAAATAATCCGTCCATCAGTCCATGTCCATTGGACATTTATTTTCTTACGAGGAGGAAGGATAAAATAACTGCACAGATCACGTAGTGGTAAAGATAGCACGAGTCCGATTCCCACAGAGGACAATACTTGCGATCCACAAATTATAGCTGTTCGGCGTCTATGTGTAATTTGTGTCTGTGAATTATATATTTGTAAAATCACTTGCAATAAAAAAAATTCCTTACTGCAAAGTACAGGTCTTTTAAATGAAAAAAAGATATGCCACCTGAGTTATCACACCGTAGCAAGCCCTTTCGCTGATGCTGTGACCTATTTACCAGGAACACGCTCACAATATTCCATTGTCTAAGCAATCAATGCAATTATACAATGTCAATTTAATTTTAGTCTTGTACCACCATTCGTATTAGTTATTTGTGATCTTTATCTAAATATTACATTAATTTTACATACATACATATCATCACGCCATATCCCTTGCAGGGTAGGCAGAGAGAACAGAGTGCTAGAGAACTCTATCTCTGCATACTTCACTCGCTTCCTCAACATTCATAATTCTCTTCATACACGCTCGCCGGTTTCGGAGACTCTTGACTCCACCTTCTTTCAGTACATGACCGATCTGGTCTAGGTAGGTTAGTCTCGGTCTCCCTCGATACCTACATCCTTCCACTTTCGCATTGTATATCTTCTTAACCAGGCGTTCGTTCGGCATTCTTTCCATATGTCCAAACCATCGGGGCATTCCCTTTCGCATCTTTACACCAATACTCTCTTTCATACCCACTCGCTCTCTTACGTCGTCGTTACGAATGTGGTCGGTCAGCCTAACTCCACAGATTTTTCCATTAATTTTAAATAAATTGTATTTTTTTTTTAATATTAAAACCGACCTTTGAAATATAAGTCGTGTGGCAATAATTTTTCACTTGTAAAATAAGTATTTTTGGAAGTGATAACTTTTTATAAGAGGGTAAACCGCTTCGTTATGTAACGCGTAACGGCACCATTTTATCGGGCTTCCCTTTCTTTCACGCATACGGCAGCGGTAGGCAGACTCCTCCACACTCACTCTAACCCACAGTGCTAGCCATATTAATATGTGATGTTATAAGATTTTAATAATAAATAACCTTTCCTTTCATTATCATATTAATTAATATACAGAACATTTAAGTTATAAGCTTTTCTCAAGTTAAACAATTTCAATATTAAATAGTTCAACTTAGATTAGTTTATTACTTCTGTCGGGCGTTCGAGATGCACATGTTTTTTTTTTATCAATCCAATTTAACCCATTGTAATTAAATAAGATTCAATTCAAAACTTAAACGTACTTTATAACGTTTTATCCAACTTATACCTTAGACGCTGATAAAACTTCATTCGGTATTAAATTAGTGCTGTACCTCACTTACTATTCACCTTAATGGGTCACGTACAACAAGCATTAAAGCTGATAGTAGCAGAGGAACGTTCAGTGGTTCTTAAACTTCTTTTATTGAGGGCTACTTTTGAAGTTTTTTTGTAAGATCTTAATGTGAGATGAGACTGGAATATTTATAAGGACATTTATATGTTTATTGGTAATAGGGTAGGGCTAGCCATTATTTATTGTAACATTTTTAATATTGAAATATTAAAAATGTAAAAGCTCTATGGGCAGTTATATAAATTATCCCAGAACCTTGTTGTCAGCTTGGTCAGATAACTCGGCACCGTAACAAAAATATCCCGGACGTCAGATTGTATGAAATCAGACTAGCTTCCAACAACTAAAGAACGCTAAGGCACCGGCAAGCGACGAAATTACTGCAGAACTTATGAAGGCAGGTGCGAAGCCAGTCTTAGAAGCCCTTTAGAAGTTATTTAGTTTCGTCGTTTTCGAGGGCGATGTTCCAGAATCATGGATCAGGAGTGTGGTGGTGCTATTCTTTAAGAAGGGCGATAAAGCTCTTCTAAAGAACTACAGAGCTATCTCACTCTTGAGCCACATCTACAAGTTCTTTTCGAGGGTCATTACAAAACGTTTCACGCGCAACCTCGATGACTTCATGCTGACTGATCAATCCAGTTTCTGAAAAGGTTATAGTTCCATAGACCACATCCACATGCTTCAGCAGATTATCCAAAAGACCGAGAAATACAATGTCTCTCTGTATAGCTTTAGTAGACTATAAGAAAGCCTTCGATTCGGTCGAAACTTGGGTGGTGCTGTAGTCCATTCAGCGATGCCAAATCGACTGATTTTATATCGAAGTGCTGAAATGTTTGTATAGAAATGCCGCTGTCAGTCATCGCATCTGAAATAAGAGTACGAAACCGATCCAATTGCAGAAAGGTGTGAGACAGGGAAATGTCATCTCTGCGAAACTATTCACCATTGCATTGGAAAATGTCTTCAAACTCTTAGACTGGACCAGACTCTGCATCAACATCAACGGTGAATACATCACTCACCTTTGATTTCCAGACTATATTTTCTCATTCAATATACCTTATTAGTGTCTAAAAATGCAGGTCTATAACCAGTGTGTGTTGATTATTTGATGATTTATAGCACGGAAAAGTGATCCCTAAATGTAGGTCTCATGACGAAGTTCAAAGTCACTCAGCGTGCTATGGAGCGGGTTATGTTCAGCATTTCTCTGTGAAATAGAATCCGTAATATGGATACTCGCAGAAGAACGGGTGTAACCGACACGAAGAAATAGCATGCTGAAGTGGCAATGAGCAGGCCACATCGCTCGATGAACTGATAACCGATGGTAAAGTAAGGTTCTCGCAGTGTTGGTCGCTTCCCCGATGGACCGAAGACCTGGTAAAGTTACTGGAAGTCGTTGGATGCGAGTGGCTCAGGATCGCACTTTGCAGCAAAATATGAAGGAGGTTTACGTCCAGCAGTGGATTACAAAAGGCTGAATTATGATAATGATAATGGTACTGTAACTTTAACAGTTTTTTTTAACTATATTTCTGCCAGAAAATGTGCATTTTCTTAAAGTAAGATAAAACGCGTATTGCTATGATTAAAAGATATTTCTTTTATATCTACGTAAAAATATTTAGACTTTAACAAAATTAATGGTTGAGCATTAAATTCTCTGAAAGTTTTGCGTTAGAACTTTACGTCAAGGCGTGATAAGTGGGGTTATAATTGTTTTTGGCTCTCGCGCCCGCCCAAAGTAGTTTCGAGTTTTTACTGAGAGCAAAAAAATATATATTTTTTAACTAAAAAAACGATCTTAGAACGAATAAAATTATAAAATTTAATATATATTGAAATTTTGTGTTTCATTTAAGCTAGTTATTACCCATACTTGTTCATGCGAAGGCGGCTAAGAATTGTACTGAACGTTACAATATTCTTGTTATTAAGTGTCGTTAAATATAACTAAGAGCTTTAAATCGACTTAAGCTAAGTCCATCTGATGCATTCAACGATGACATTCTCAAGAACGGTTAACGAAGGTTAAAGTTAGATAGGTCATAAAACTAATGCCAAAACTTTTGTAACTTGTACAATGATAGAATTACGTTGACCTCAAGTAATTGAGATAAGAACAGCATACAGATGATGAATTACTACTCCAAAGCAATTTAAAAAATGTTAACAAGAAGTAAATATATTTTCGAAATTTCATTTCACTGATTCGATTTATTTATAATTTATAAATGAGAATACTCGATTGTGAAAAACAAATCTTTGAACTGTAAATTTCGCAAGAGAAAAAAAACAGTATATAACCGATATAATTCAAAAATTTTAATATCGTTCTTATGAACGAAATGAGAAAAAATCGCCGATGAAAATTTTCTTCATAACTGTGAAAAAATCGTTGTCCCCGGCAGGTAAGGATAATCAAATATCTACGCGAACACAACCGTATATCAAAGGTCTCCGTGGGGTGCTTACGAGAAAAGCGAGTTGGAATAACTTAGGACCCAAACATTGTTATCGCAGAATACTAGAAATACTGAATTTTGTGAGCGAGTACAAAATTTTATTTAAAAAAATTCTTAGTATAATTTAAGTGAAGATCATTTTTTCAGTAATTGAATCGTCTGATTTATTTGAGTCATCTGAATTTATAAACTCTTAAAGTAACATAGTAGATAGTGTTAGTTGCCTAAGTTTTATTACTTCATCCATTCGTCCATCAGTCTATGATTGAACATATATCTTCTTACGAGGAGGAAGAATGAAATGACTCACAGATCACGTAGTGTTAAGGATACCGTCCTACCACGCCAGTGCCGTGAGTCCGATTCCCACATAGAACAATATTTGCGATCCACAATATTATAGTTCCGAGTCTATGTATAATTTGTGTCTGTTAATTATATGTTTGTAAAATCACTTGCAATAAAATGTTTATTTCCTTAGTGCAAGGTACAGGTCTTTTAAATAAAAAAAAAATATAATTGATAAAAAGTATTTTTTCTTTATAAAACCCGATTACGAAATGAAAAATGATGTCACAAGCGGGATTCGAATCCGCGCCTATTGGGATTCCGGCCCAATCGTGCTGTCGCGGGTTCGAATCCCGCTTGTGACATCATTTTTCATTTCGCAATCGGGTTTTATAAATAACTAGCTTCTGCCCGCGGCTTCGCCCGCGTAAAAGCTTACTTTCCTAAAGTTTTTGATCCCCTATTTTTATTTTTGACCGTCGGTAATACAGTGCAACGGTATTACAATACTCAGGGTTGGAACTTCATTACTGGACTGCTAGATGGCGTTGAAGAAGCTAGATTTTGAGATTTTTTGACAAACAATTTTTTTTATTTTTCATATAAAAAATTTGTTTTTTTTTTTAATAAAAAGTATCCTATGTTACTTTTAATACCTCCAAGAATATGTGTACAATGTTTCATGATGATCGGTTGAGTAGTTTTAGCGTGAAAGCGTAACAAACAAACTTACATTCACATTTATATATTAGTAAGGATTAAGTATATTAAATGCTAAATTTCAGTAATTTAACAACTTAACTGTCCACATACAATAAAATTTACGACTACCCCACGTCCATCATATTTTCTTTTCTGTTGGATTAAAGAACATGCACATTGCCTAAAAAAACATTAATTCATAAAAATATTTATTGTTTTTATATTATTTTATATGTTTGATATTGTGACCCATATATGACTCATGAGCGTAGGATAAAAAAAATATTTCCTAAGTTCAATGAGTCACATGTGCACATACCGAGCAATACCGACTATAGACAATAAATTGCATGACAAATAGTC
The DNA here is from genome assembly GCA_905163515.2 of Lymantria monacha. Taxonomy (NCBI): domain Eukaryota; kingdom Metazoa; phylum Arthropoda; class Insecta; order Lepidoptera; family Erebidae; genus Lymantria; species Lymantria monacha. Next base: position 3,933,810 of record LR991088.1, on the reverse strand, counting down.
CATAATATTATATTATCTATTACCGCCATTAAATATTTGACTACCTACCCGCGCAATATTTTCATTGCTATTTGAGGTTGTAATTTCATTTGATATGGTCTAAAATGGCTAGAAGAACTGTCACCATGGAAGAATTAGTCCATTTATAAGAAAATTCTGATTCTGATGAAGACCCATTCAGCGATGGTAGCGATGATGAGTATCAATCCGAAGATAACTATGAATACAGCAAGAATACTGAGGTAATTGTGAACTTTATAGCAAGTAGTACAAGTGGTACTTGTCACCACCACAATCACCGAATCCAGAAACTTCCTCTTCACCTGACGTCCCTGTTTCAGAATGGAAAATTGATATTTTGCCTATGATAGGAAAACATTTACAAGAAATTATGGGGTACAAAATATGAACGCTATTATTGACGATGTACGAGTTCCATTGACTAAAATCTATGAATATTTTGTACCCAATGACTTGATTGACGAAATGGTGTTTCACACTAGATAATAATTAAGTTAATTTATTGAAACAAGTTCGTAATACGCAATTCAGCAGAATGGCAAGATGGAAATACGTATCGCATGTACACATACCGACAAAATATCAGAATATCATAAGTTAACTGTTTTGCAAGTTCAAGAAGAATTAGTACGATATTTTCACGAGCCAGCAGCGACAACTACAGAACGGAATGTGCCGCAAAGACCTTCGCTGTCTCTGACTGAAAGATCTTCAGGTTCTTCTTTTTGTTCTGATTACAACAAGTCTACAAGAAATATCGCATAATACTATAAACAATAAATTAGTTCGAAAGACATGCAGCGGTTGCTATGTAACTCAAAATTCAAGGGCAGTTGGTTCGTAAAGCCAAACAAGTGCATACAAAGTGCAAAGCATGTAAAATAGCATTTTGACTTCTAATGTTTACGCGAGTATTACACATTTGAAATAAAACTACTTTTACGGATTCTATCGCGTTTGTATTTGATTTATAATTTCCCGACGTTTCGAACACTTTACAATGATCATGGTCACGGGAGGACTGAGGTGTCATCACACCTCAGTCCTCCCGTGACCATGATCACTGTAAAGTGTTCGAAACGTCGGGAAATTATAAATCAAATACAAACGCGATAGAATCCGTAAAAGTAGTTTTATTTCAAATAGCATTTTGTTTAGATTGCTACAACGAAAAACACGTTTGATTAATTAGTTCATGTAATATTTTTTTCTAATAAAACGTTTTCTTTGTGTTTTATTTTAATTTTATTTAATACAAATACAAAACCCAATGCCTATACGACTAGTCATGATTATTATTCATCTTTAATATAAAAAAAAAACTTTTGCGAAATATTATTTAATTTTCTTAAAATTCAAGTTTTTCGCTACAAGTTCACGTAATTTATATTAGTACATTATGCCACGTTCATAACAAAAATTTATCCCCAAATCGCATCAACAAAAGAGTCACATGTGACTCATGAACTTATTCCTAAAGCTCATCATGAGTCGTATGTGACTCATTGGACAGTCAAGTTGTTAAAAAAAAAAGTATTTTTCCAACAAAAGTTTTGTTTTCGTTTTCATAGCACGTACAGTACACGTGCAGCGAGGTAATTTGCTTATACCAACATAGACCAAAATAATAAAAAAGACGTCGAGTATCGTACTGTTCTTTGAAGTCACATAATGTAATACGAAATGGCAAAGGTTCACCATTTCACCTACAATTTTACTTCTATGATATTTTGTAATAAATAAGGTTACAGTTATAAAGTTTTTAAACATCCAAATACATCTCGTCTCAGCTCATATGTGTTTTACTGTTGGGGTCGAGTCTGCTTTACAATAGTACAGAAAGTGACTTACTATATCACACTAGTCAGACGTGATGGTATAGTTTTATTTCGAGTTCTCCTTCTCTTACGCAGATGTTATGTGCATATTTATAACTCTTAGTCGGTTTTTACGACAATAATAGACAAGATGTGAATTGTATTTTTCGTTACCACACGGAAAATTTAATTTTATTATTAGATATTTATTATTTTCAGAAGTATAAAGTGTTCACAGAAAAATAGTTGGACATGCTCTCAAGTACTTGAAAATTTTAATTAAAACAATTAATATTTGCATTATCATGCTTAGCTTAGTATTTTATTTATATATAGTTTATAGAAAAATATATTGAAATAAAAATATTTTGAAAATGAATAAAAGATTAAATTATAAAAATTAATAAAGGGAAATTTATAGAAAAAGTTAAAAAAAAAGGATCTAATTGGAGCTATTTGGATTAGACAGCTCGATTTTCTAACCAAGCTGGGCATATTCTCAATGATATCGTCGTCTATTATTTTTTATACTATGGCAGAAGATCGACGTCTGAGTAATGGCCATGTACTATTTATTGGGCTTCGTTCGGTGAGCGAGAGAGCTGGAAGTCCATCTGGGTGGGTTTGGGGTTTGTGTGTGGCGTATTGAGTGGCGTAGCTTTACCCTTGATATGGCAAAGGTTCATGGGCAGCAGTAACACTTACCATCAGCTGTGCTGCTTGCTCGTTTACCATCATAAGAAATAAAAAAAAATCTGCCAAAATTGCTTTCTAATAGTTTGCAGTCAAGGAAAAAATATATTTTGTCGTTGGGCTGAAAACATTGATGAAATGATATTTTCTAAAAATTAAACCTGGCTAGATCGATTTATTACCATTGAAACCTCTTGCATACTAAATTTCATGGAAATCTCTGATATCTTGGCTGAAATTCTGAAAATATAGAATCTGAAAATATAAGAGCAGCTCCTTTAAAGATATTTTCTATTAAGATACTTTAGATGTGCTTTTCGTAAATATCAAAATCAGGGAATTTATGTGTATTTTTCGTTATTGACCAATCATTTTCTTTTTGTTACTTTTGGTGACAAACGAGCAAGCAGCACGGCTGATGGCAAGTGTTACTGTCGCCCATGGACCTTTGCAATATCAAGGGTATAGCTAGGCCGCTGTCTACCAATACAAACCCCAAACCCACCCAGTTGGGCTTCCGGCTCTCTCGCTCACCGAACGAAGCATAAAAGCACTTTGCCATTGCTCAAACGTCGATCTTCTGCGAGAGTGTAGTACTACCCCTGACGGACCCGCCCGCGGCTATAGACATAAAACCTTCAACAGCGTGGTCCTGCCACATATAAACCATCAAATATGTGTCCAATAAATTTATTATAGTGGTTTTTATCTAACTTACAAACAGAAAACACTGATAAGTTTTACAAATCTGACTAAGTTTTGTTCTAGTCAAAAGGTGGATGCTCGATTCTGGCACATTGCCAGACTCGAAGAAAAATGTACAAACTTGAAAACATTCTTTCTCGAATTTAACATGAAACAAAACGCTGGAAATAAAAACCTTGTTGAAACTGATATTGAGTTGTAGAAGAAGAAAGACAGATACGGACTGCGTATTTCCAGGTACTAAGCTATCTATATACATACTCTGCCCGCAGCGGTTTTGATGAAATTTTGAAACCATCTCATCATTCAAATTCATTTATTATGCATATACCCTGCAAAGGCACGTACATATTGTCAGTTTTAATATTTTAAATTACTTACATATACTCAAGCCTGTTTCCCAGAAGGGTAGGCAGAGACTATAGATTGTCAAAAATTTTACCAAGCAATCGAAACGAGGAATGGAACACATAAGCATATATATACACATACGAATATGTGTGTGAATACTAGTATTAATTTTAATAAACTTTATCAATTGTATTGAGTTTTTCTGTATTCTGTAACAACCGTTTATTGAAGCGGTCTAAAATGGATTCAATGATTATAAGTATGAAATAGTACGAAGGATTAGCCCAATGCTTTTTCAGGTAGAAGTGGTAATGGGCAGGCCACATCGGTCGACGATCGGGAAGAAAGGTTCTTGAGTAGCAACCGCGTATCGGATAACGCAATGTAGGATGTCATTCCAATAGGTGAAATGACGGATTGGATGGTAAAAGGCTGAATGATGATGATTATGATTGTAACTATTTTGATTGAAATGAATCAATTAATAATTAGAAAGTTAATGTCTGACATTTTAATTATCACAAAACTCAACCAAAACCATTATAAAGAAGAATTCTCGTTTTTACTTTTACGTTATACGTACGTACTATTGAGAAGAAGTCACCTCTAAAAAAAGCTTTTACAGTAGCTAATATTGGAAATAAATATAAAACTATTGTTGAAACTACTGCAGTATGTATGATGAAAGAAGAGTTCATGTTGTGTCAGTCTCATGAAATTGGAAAAAGAGTAAGACAAAAGTCTATATTAGAAGTTACTTTGATTATTTATTATTATTTTTTGATCATTAAGATTATACATACATACATATCATCACGCCATGTCCTTTGCAGGATAGGCAGAGAGAACAGAGTGCCAGAGAACTCTATCCTTGAATACTTCACTCCCTTCCTCAACATTCATAATTCTCTTCATACACGCTCGCCGGTTTCGGAGACTCTTGACTCCACCTTCCTTCAGTACATGACCGATCTGGTCTAGGTAGATAGTCTCGGTCTTCCCCGGTGCCTACATCCTTCCACTTTCGCATTGTATATCTTCTTAACCAGACGTTCGTTCGGCATTCTTTCCACATGTCCGAACCATCTGAGCATTCCCTTTCGCATCTTTACACCAATACTCTCTTTCATACCTACTCGCTCTCTTACGTCGTCGTTACGAATGCGATCGATCAGCCTAACTCCACAGATTTTACGTAGAGATCGCATTTCGACCGCATTAATTTTATTTTCATACTTTTTCTTTTCTGCATACCCAACTCTCGCGTCCATATAGTATGTAATGTTGGGACAAGCACTGCGTTATGTATTGCTACACGTGCCTTCTGGCTGAGGTGGTGGCTAACGAGAAGTTGCCCCAACGCTCCGTTCACTCTATTGCCCGCATTTACTCTTCGCTCTATATCAGTGGTGTACCTTCCATCTCGGCTAAATCCACATCCAAGATATACAAATTCATCCACTTGCTCTAGTACATCATTACCTATTGTTACTCTTACATCTGTTCTGGCTTCATTTCTATCATTTAGATTATAATCTACAATACAAGCATGCTCTGTAGATAAATATTACTTGCAATGTTTATAGCTCATGTAGGTACCTATTAGAAATACAGTTTTACGAAATCTTGCTACATAGTTTTTATACTACCCTTTTTTTGCAATGGACTATGGCTGTGGTCTCGCCCCGCCAAATCACCATCACCATGCAAAACTCCTCTCTTTGCCGTGCGAGCGGGCCACCGGTACCCGATCATTATCTTGGGTGGCTAAAAATAACTCCCTGCACTATGACAATAATCTTTGTACTGCGGGGGACTTTACAAACATATAATTAATGGACACAAATTACACCCAGAATTTTTCTTCTATGAAACTAAGATTATATACTTTTGTCTCTTAGAAATAGCATAGAAATAGATATGATGAGAGCTGTAAACTGTTCGAAATGTCATGAAATTAAAAATCGAATACAAACGCGATAGAATCTATGAAAATAAATTTATTTCAAATGTGTAATAGTCATTTAAACATCAGAAAACACATTCTTTTCTTAATCCATCGGCAAAGTAAAGTGAGTATTTCAACGGTATTAGTATTTATCACTCTCGTTGAATTAATACAAATTAACAACTCATTAAAAACTGACATATATTTTATCCAGCTAAAATAAAAATATAATATATATACAATGCGAAAGTTGAAGGATGTAGGTACCGGGGGAGAACGACACTCACCTACCTAGACAAGATTGGTCACGTACTGAAGGAAGGTGGAGTCAAGAGTCTCCGAAACCGGCGAGCGTGTATGAAGAGAATTATGAATGTTGAGGAAGCGAGTAAAGTATGCAAGGATAGATTTCTCTGGCACTCTATTCTCTCTGCCTACCCTGTAAGGGATATGGCGTGATGATATGTAAAATACACAGCTAATATTTTATATATATTATATACTTTTACTACCAATAATAAGTTTATTATAAATACAGACAGTGCCTTATCATTGCGGCCTTAATAACTACACATAGAACTTATTACAACTAAATTTGAAATGACTTAATTTTCTCCTTGAATTTAGTTGGGCAGCCCTCTCAAGTATAAGTTATGATGTTATGAAGTATTACAACAGTAGTTGAAGTTTACAAAACTTTATCAACACTTGCATTCTCTACTTGAATTATTGCATAATATACGTTTGGCGATAAAACTAAGAGTCGCCATTGTTCCGCATCATTGTTTTTATTGCTACTTGTAAAATGTTTGATGGGACTCTCAGCTTTATAATAGTTTGTTTGTTCTTGGCAACGTTTGGATGTGATTTTTACATTAATGGTTAACATAGTAGTCATGGTTTTAAATTGTATGGATGGAAATATAATGTTACGAAAGTTTTGAGATTAAAGGACATTAATCAAGTGTTATCCGTGTGATGACGGAGTAAGAATACTATTCACCACCCCATATCTTACCCGTGGGTGATCGTATGAGACGACTAAGGGATATAAAATGCATATAACATCTATGCGAGAGAAGGAAATCTCGGAACAAAACCCTATACCAGCACGTCTGAGCAGCATGATAGAGTAGGTTAATTTCTCTCCCATTACGGAGGAGGCCCGAGCCCAACAGTGGGACATTTATGGGCTGTGATGATGATGATGATAATGATGATGATGAATCAAGTTTTAGTATGACGACGGAATAATAATACAGAGTCACCATCCTTCTTTTCTTGTGATTGGTCCTAACAGATAACTGAGGAATCTTTGTAGAAGCCATCACTATAAGAAAAAAAAGTCGAAATAACTCTATTTATTAACCTGTTTGACCGGCGTGGTAGGTCAATTTTCAACAAAATTTAAAATAGAACTATATTTTAACTTATTTGACCAGCGTGGTAGATCATTTTTCAACAAAATTCGAAATAAAGCTATATATTAACCTAATTGACCAGCGTGGTAGGTCAGTTTTTAACAAAATTCGAAACAAAATTCGAAATAAATCTATATATTAACCTATTTGACCAGCGTGGTAGGTCAATTTTGAACAAAATTCGAAATAAAGCTATATATTAACCTATTTGACCAGCGTGGTAGGTCAATTTTACTCCCCCTGTGGTGGAAGGAGGCTTGAGTCCAACTGTGGGGTATACCCCACTATATATAGTATACTATATATAGTAGCCGAGATGATAATTATCATATTAGTACCAAGATATACAAGATTTAGGCAAATATGACGCGGCCAACTTCTGGACATCTGGACGATGTCCAGAAGTTGGCCGCGTCATATTTGATAGTAAATCGCTTTGAAAAAGTTCAGTTTTCTGAATTTCCAATTGAAATGATAATAGGATGTTTAAACTTTGTCCTTGATCTAAAAACTGAAAGGATCTGTAATTATTGTGACTTCGGAGAGAATATAAATAAAACAGCTGAAATAGACTAACTGTGGATTTACAAGGACTATATAGAAACGCAAGTTCACTGTTATTTTCAATTTTCTATTCTTTGGAATTTAATATGCTCGGGCGCTCAGAATGGGGAAAATGCACTAGTATTTTAATATAGGACTTGAAAAATACGGAATATTGCTAAGACTTTCATTACACCAAACTGTGAATCTTTGACATTTCTGTATACATGTATATTAAAATAACAGTTCCCTACTAAATATATATTTAGTTCTTTTTGTAGCTCTTGGTGGCAAACGAGCAAGTAGCATACCTGATAACAAGTGTTACTGCCACCCATGGACCTTTGCAATACCAGGAATACAGCTAGGTCGCTGGCTATCAATAAAACTTCCAAATCCACCCAGAAGGATGGGCTTCCAGGCTTCTTGCTCACCGAATAAAGCACAGCACATTACATTGCCACTGTTTAGACATCGATTTTGTGTGAGTGTGGTACTACCCTGGACGAACCGGCCCGCGGCTGTAGACAATGTGGCTCTACCACTATTAAATTATTTAATATTTACCTTTTTTTTTTTGCCCCGACAAATCCATACGTGGGAACAAAAGAGGCGGCGCGCAACCCCATGGACCCACCCTGTAAACACCTCTTTTCGCCGTGCGAGCGGGCCACCGGTACCCGATCTTTGTCTTCCGTGGCCCGCCCGGAAATATTACTTACCTACTGTATTGAATTCAAAAGTTTGTGTATTTTCGTGTTTGGACGAGCTAATTTCAGGGACTACTAAATCAAATTTCAAAAATCTTCATGTATTATATAGGTACTCTATTTAATAAGTAAGATTATAAACAATATCTAACATTGCAGTAATTAAGAGCAGAGCAGTGCTTTATAGTTGCAAATCAAGAAAAATACAGTAATAATGACAAGCGCAATGCGCAGTCGCTGTTATCATTACAACTTCTGAGATAACAAATATTATCAGTGATGTAATACGGACATTATCTGTGCGGTGACGGAGTAAGAATACAATTCACCACCTCCTATCTTACCCGTGGGTGATCGTAAGAGACGACTAAGGGATACAAAACGCAAATAACATCTATGTAAGAGAAGGAAACCTCGAAACAAAACCCTATACCAACACGTCTGACCAGCGTGGTATAGTAGGTCAGTTTCCCTTCTATTATGGAGGAGGCTCGAGCCCAATAGTGGGACATCTATGAGCTGAGATAATGATGATTATAGACATTTTAATGTTGATATTATTACTAATATCGTGGGACTATATGGATGTCAAAAAATTGTATTAAATAAGTTAACTGCGCAAGCGAACCTATTATCACAACTCACCATCTAAGTTATTAGGTAGTTGAGGCCTTAATTAAAAATTTACAAATAATCGATTTCCTAAAATGGCCCAATACTAATATATCATCTCAGCTTATATATGTCCCACTATTGGGCTCGAGACTCCTCCGTAATGGGAAGGTAATTGACCTACTATACCGCGCTGGTCAGACGTGTTGGTATAGGATTTTGTTTCGAATTTTTCTTCTCTCACATAGATATTATATGCGTTTTATATCCCTGAGTCGTCTCGTACGATCACCCACGGGTAAGATATAGGGTTGTGGTTTTGTATTTTTACTCCGTCATCACACGGAAAATACTAATATATACATTTACAATAATGAGAAATAAAAAAAATATATTTGAAAACCTCGTCTTGTTCTAAGAAAACGCTAAAATAATAATATTACTACTGCCAAGTATTTTAAAGTGGCCCCAGGCCTCGCTATCAACTCACAAATGGCTTCAATCCAAAATAAAATGAAACATTTATTCCCACTTTATTTCTATACCAACAAATCTGGAAACACCGTTGATCGCACCATAAAACACGCCGGAGATACCAAAAGCCGTAATCCAATTTACTGCGAACAACAAACATTATAAATAAACACGAAGGACCCCACAAATAGCGCAAACTATAAATAATACGAGGCCATAAACATCGCTATAGTTCAACACCATGATATTGATAATAAAAATTCCATACCAAACTGGCAAGGGGCGTATCTAAGCTCACGTGCTGAATGCCGAAGTGTAGATAAATACAGATCTATTCCAAGGTGTTGCTTTGAAAACGAAGTTATTCAATATTATCCTCGAGATAAGAAATTTACAAATCTATTGACACGTTAGTTTCCTATTGTTTGTATTGCAAATTATCTAGCACGTATAATTAGAAAAACTTTATTCACTGTACGTCTCTTTTCGTGTCATCTTCTCTAGTTTCTAATTAGCACCACAATTTAACTCTAATATGTGAAAATTTCTATGATGGTATGTAAGACTTCGTGAAGGTGGACAGTTGCTTATGTTTTATATGCTAACTGTAAAGCAATAAAAGCTTGTAGCTGGCGTTTTTATTACTGGCTTGTTCAAAAAACGGCAGCATTAATCTATCTTACGCTTAGGACATAAAAGAAATAAAAAACCGATTTATTGGCTCTATATCATTTTACAATTTGTATTCATACATATCTACTTTGGTTAAGAAAATACCAACCTACTATGCCAAGTATCACGAGTTTGATTATCGCACAGAATACTGTTTGCGCAATTCACAAATTATGGTTCTAAGTCTGGATTTGGTTTATATCCGTTAAGTCTCCCGCAATTCAAGATTTATTTTCTTAGTGCAGGTGATGTCTTATAAGAAAATAAAAGGACTAAACCATACTCATTTTATTCATCTACGTCTACTGTTGCGCATATGGCGTATTTAAGATACCGAAATTCAGTGCCAAGGTTTGATTTACACACAGGGCGATACTTTGTGTGATCCAGAATGTGTTGTTCTGAGTCGGTATAATTTGTCTGCGTTATTTGCACGTTTGTAAAGTCCCCCGCAATACAATGTTTATTTCCTTAACGCAGGGTGAATGAAGTCTTATGCGCCTGATGCCGCCCTAACCGAGGCTTCGGGTGATCGGACCGGGGAATTGTCCGGTTACCCGTCGTGAGGCCACCGCGTGAGGACGACGCCTCGACGGCGAAAGCTGTCGGGGCGTCGACAGGAGAGGAGCCCAAGAGGGCATACCGCCGAGCGGGCCACCGAAGACAAAGATCGGGTACCGGTGGCCCGCTCGTACGGCGAAGAAGAGGTGCTTGCAGGGTGGGTCAATGGGGTTGCGCGCCGCCTCTTCCGTCACCCCGGACCGATTTGGCGGGGTGCGACGTCCATAGCCCACCGCAAAAAAAAAAAAAAAAAAAAAAAAAAAAAAAAGGGTGAATGAAGTCTTTAAAAAAAACTGTTGGACATAGGTCTCATAGATAATAAATAATCACCACACTAGCCAGCTTGATTGGAAATAGCAATGGGTATCATGAGTTTAACAGGATAGCGCTGCTCTCTTCTCTACTAATGTTTATCGGTTTTCACGAAGTCCGACGTAAAAGTGAGAAATATCGGATGGCGATATTTATAATCCTGTACCCTATGTGGATAAAACTCATCTTGGAACCGTGTTCAATATTGGTATAAATAAAGTGGATTTTATGTCAAAGAAATATCCTCTTCTAAAATTTCTGTTTTTGATAACACGAATACCATTGAACATGATTAGATAAGAGATCTTTTCACATTATCAAAATACAAATCGCTTTGTTAATTAAGTTTTAGCGGTTGATCCTTTAGATTTACGACCACGTTTAAAACATGAAATCGACCCCACAAAAAGCTTTAAAAGCCCACGCAAAATTAAATTGTAATTTGTATTTTTAGAATATAAAATTGAATACGTAAACCGAGTTGAGGGTAAAGCTTTACGATAAATTTGAATAGGTAGTGATTGTGTCTTGTATTTAAATAACATGTTATGGTAATAACTATTTTAAGATATTAGCAGTGCGATTTGCTTATTTGTTCATGTGGTATAATATGAAATCGTAAGTCCATCATCTTCATAAGTCCATCAAATAATGTACCTCGTATTCCAGATTAATTATTTGATGTAAGTTAAAATTAGATGGTTGATCTTCTGCGTAGTAAGGAAGTAAGAATAACAATGGTCATTGCCCCTTAGTTTCCGATGGTTCACCGTAAGAGACGATTAAAGCAAGCAAGCAAAAATCATCACAGCAAAATATATCAACTCGTTAGACATAGCATACTAAGTCAATTTCCCTTGTACTGTAGAGGAAGGTAGAACATAATAGAGGGACGTTTACGTTTAGATGTTGATGAAATGGTTGATTCACACTTCGCTGGACCATCCAAGGTGACAGCAATGCAATATGTGACCCATTGACCGATTATACGATCGCTTTCGGGCATAAAAGGGAACCATTGACGTCATAATTATATATACGTCATAATTATGCCATACTTACTGTAGCAATCAATCTTAAGGCTCACATATATGCGGGCCACCGAAGACAAAGATCGCTTTGTAGGGTGGGTCTATGGGGCCGCGCGCCGCCTTTTCCGTCGCCCCGGATCAATTTAGTGGGGCGTGATCACCTCCATATTCCACCGAAGAAAAAAGCTCACATATAGGCCCCGTTAAGTTATTCTTATCCGTGTTGCAGTAAGTTTATTGTAGCTATACACCTTGACTGATTATTCAATTTTGTCTCCCACTTTACCTGGAATGGATGTGCAATCATCCTCCATCCATCCACTAACTCCTCTTCTTTAACGTTTCTACTTAAATTTGTTGCGGGTTCCAGGACAATTAAAATAATTTCCTGGGACTGTCTGAGGATCAGATCTCGGTGTCACTTATGATTACTTTTGTGGATCCTAGCTTATAGGTATTACAATGGTGGAAATGTATTATGGGATTAGTCCTAAAAAACTCTAGCTTGGGAGGACTGGATTACCTTACCACCTTAGATTACTCTTCGGTTGCTTATCCATCATTGTCTTGTCATTGTCTTACGCTTATCCCAAGTACTTAGGGTCGATACAATATGTACTCTTCTTTCATAGTACATATTGTAGAAGTTATTGGCAATAGTTTTATAACCGGCCGCCTGCCAGAGGTCAACCCTCCTTGGGAATGTAATTGTTAACCAAAAGGCATCAGATGGAGTTAGACAGGTCGTTATAAGGCTCTTAGTCGTCTTTTACGACATACACGAGCAAAGTAAGGGTTGGTAGTATTCGTAGCCGCTACCACACAGCAACAGTTGCTTTTCCATTTTTTAAAATTTTCATTTCGTTGGTCTTCTCTTAATCCTGATCCACATTTGAAGGATGTAGTATTATCAGCAGTCGAATAATTCATCTTTTTTCTATCCTTAAAAGAAATTCAAGTAAATATTTTCCAGCAAATATAGTGTACTCTTTAGATAAATAATTACCCGTCTGCAATATGTAATTGAATGCTTAGTTTTAATTAGAGATCTTGTATGTTTGTTCAAGTGAACTATAACAGGGTTATTTATTTCTGAACGTTGCTGCTATTCTAGTGTTTCTAGATGTTTCGTCATATTACTTGAGTAAGGTATATTTTTATTTACTTTTATTTTTTATTTTTAAAGACACCAGCCCGCATTAAGTATTGAGGGTAAATTTTACAAACATGCAATTAACGTAGTTATGTACATTACACCCAGAAACAAAAAAAAAAGTGTGTGTGTCAGCTCCGACGCACGTCTGGAGTTTACTCCTTAAGTACGATTATCAAAACAGGCGCAAAAAAAGCTCATTTGGTTAAAAATAATTTATATATTTTTATTTACATTTATTAAAACTGTTCAGTGAAGTATTATCTCCCGTCAGAAAGTGAAAAGTGCGCAGAATAGGTTGCGCACCAAAAACGTAACGAGGTCATTCGGTCACTAGATTTTACTCCTCAAATTTTCTCATACCGGGCGCCTTATATGAAATCGATTCTTAAGGAGTAAACTCCAAAAACATTTTGTGCTTCGAACAAAGTAGGAATATACTTCGAAGTAGGAATCAAACCTACGGCACTGGTAAGGAATGTCGGTATCTTAACCATTACGCAATCTATGCAGTCATTTATAACAAATAAAATAAAATTGATTAACGTCGGTTTATAATGTCTAAATAAAAACTATTTTTCCTGAATGCACATATCGGTATGCTGTATATGTTACTTATAATAATAAAAAAAATAAAGGGCGATATATGTTAGAAATACATTATTATTTTTTAATAGTGGATAGGAATGGTGACCCACCAGTTTACTATGATTAATTAATATATCACACCACTCAAGAAAGAAAAGAATACGGGATTCGATTAGGGTGAAATATGTAAGAAAACTTCTTACTACTTATAGGTACTATGTGATGACCAGCCAACCAGAAATTTTAATTTTCTACAGAACTTCGAATATTGATTTGATAAATATTTTACTTATATGCAAGCCATTCTCAGGATATTTCGGTCTCAAATATACCTTTATATTTGTTTTTCTGTCTGGTCGTTTAAACTTAAAATCTTTGAAATAGTTGGTCCAATTTTGAGAGAACATTCACTGACAGATTTCTAATGTTTAAAAGACTAACTTAGACTACTTTTATTTTAAAATGAGAAAGAGTGCTCTTCATAAAAAATAAGCCCTTAAATTATAAGCTATTTAATAAAACAAGCCTTTGAATTGAATTACAAGAATTATTTAATAGTGGTAGGACGATGCTGTTGACAGTCTTCTGTCGACACCTGCGGGCCGGTCCGTCCGGGGTAGTACCACACTTTTGCAGAAGATCGACGTCTGAGCAATGGCAATGTGCTGTTGCGCTTCGTTCGGTGAGCGACAGAGCCGGAAGCCCAACTGGGTGGGTTTGGGGTTTATATTGGTAGGCAACGGCCTAGCTATACGCATATATAGCAAAGGTCTATGGGTGGCAGTAACACTTACCACCATACAAAGTAAGAGCCTATTTTATAGTCTCTTTATATCGAGTTTTCCTTTTCTTGTTTCTCTAAACCGTTTATCAGCTTACTTCTTATTGACGTTCTATAATGATATTATTATATTAAAACCTTATTATTTTATAATTTCAGGTTAAAGGCGGCTGGTAATTTATTAAGTAAGTAGTTTTATTTTTATGTTATTAACTATTTTTATATTAATATTATTTATTATACCTCTCACAAAGCGTAGTGTTTGGGTGTGCTCTAGTCTCGAAATGCTGCCATACAATTTTTGACCAAATATTATAGTTTTATAAATATTTTGTGGTGACGATTTTAGAAATGATGTACTAGAGCAAGTGGATGAATTTGTATATCTTGGATGTGGATTTAGCCGAGATGGAAGGTACACCACTGATATAGAGCGAAGAGTGAATGCGGGAAATAGAGTGAATGGAGCGTTGGGGCAACTTCTCGGCAGCCACCACCTCAGCCAGAAGGCACGTGTAGCAATACATAACGCAGTGCTTGTCCCAACATTACTGTATGGAAGCGAGAGTTGGGTATGCAGAAAAGAGTATGATAGTAAAATTAATGCGGTCGAAATGCGATCTCTGCGGAAAATCTGTGGAGTTAGGCTGACCGACCGCATTCGTAACGACGACGTAAGAGAGCGAGTAGGTATGAAAGAGAGTATTGGTGTAAAGATACGAAAGGGAATGCTCCGATGGTTCGGACATGTGGAAAGAACGAACGAACGAACGCCTGGTTAAGAAGATATACAATGCGAAAGTGGAAGGATGTAGGTACCGAGGGAGACCGAGACTAACCTACCTAGACCAGATCGGTCATGTACTGAAGGAAGGTGGAGTCAAGAGTCTCCGAAACCGGCGAGCATGTATGAAGAGAATTATGAATGTTGAGGAAGCGAGTGAAGTATGCAGAGATAGAGTTCTCTGGCACTCTGTTCTCTCTGCCTACCCTGCAAGGGATATGGCGTGATGATATGTATGTATGTGTGTACGATTTTAGAATGCATTTTGTCACCGCCCCTTACCATGGCAATTGTAAACATAAGTTAAGTGATTATCCAGAGATCAGACAGCAGCTCCGTATCGCTAGACATATAATTACACCGAATGCAATAGTCAAACTGTCTAGTACACCATTATTGTGCTTTTAAGAAGGTCTTTGTGTTGGACAAGGGAACGTCCATATGTAGATTAATGGTGAATGAAGGCGGAATTGAAGCTTCAGTTTCGTTTGTTTAACAAATAATAGTCTTGACTCGTAAGACGTACTAACTATTACATAATTATTAAAGCTAAACTCTATATTCATTCTTTGAAGACAGTTAAATTAATTAGATGAACTTGAACGAACTAATTCTTCGACATAAAACATTAAAAGAAATATGCTATAACTTCTTTTAATTGAGGATTTATTACGTATATAACTATCATTTAGCAATAGTATGTTTATGTACTTTTTGTAAAACAGGAATGATATTTTCTGGTAATACTTTTACTTTATTTCCTATTACATTAAAAATTAACAGAAATAATTATATACATAGAATGTAGAGTGACAATAAAAAATAATATTCTGAAGTTCAGTCTCAGTGAATATATTCCAACCTAAGTGTGTAAAATAGGGAATAAATTTTGCTTTGACATTGTACAACATACAATTTAAATTGTGAAAATCGAAATTCACGGGGCAATCGAACATGATTTCTATGCGGACGAAGTCAGGGCAAAAGCTTGTAATATCATCATCATTATCTCAGCTCATATATGTCCCACTGTTCGGCTCGAGCCTCCTCCGCAATGGGAAGGAAATTGACCTACTGTGTTATAACACACGGGTTTTGTTACGAGATTTTCCTCTCTTGCATATATGTCATCCATCCATCCATCCATCAGCCTGTAAACGTCCACTGTTGGACATAGGCCTCCCCACAAGAATGCCATCTATAACGGTCCTGTGCCACCTGCATCCAGCGGTTTCCTGCGACCTTGATGAGGTCATCAGTCCGCCGAGTGGGGGGTCGTCCTACGCTGCGTCGTCCGATTCGTGGTCGCCACTCGAGAACCTTTTTTCCCCAACGGTTGTCGGTTCGTCGAGCGATGTGGCCTGCCCATTGCCACTTCAACGTGCTAATCCTTAGGGCTATGTCGGTTACACCCGTTCTTCTACGGATTTCCGTATTTCGGATTTCATCACGTAGAAAAATACCGAGCATAGCCCTCTCCATAGCACGCTGAGCGACTTTGAGCCTTGTTATGAGGCCGACATTTAGAGACCACGTTTCAGTGCCGTAAGTCATCGCTGGTAACACACACTGGTTATAAACCTTTGTTTTCAGACACTGCGGAATATTAGACAAGAAGATCCTCCTAAGTTTCCCGAACGCTGCCCAGCCGAGTTGGATTCGTCGGCTGACCTCTTTCTCGAAATTGGATCTACCTAATTGAACTGTTTGTCCTAGGTAAACATAGTGATCGACAACTTCGAGAATCGCATTCCCAACCAGGACCGGTACAGAAATGACATGGGCATTAGACATGATTTTCGTCTTGTCCATGTTCATTTGCAGCCCTACTAGTTGGGAGACCTTGCTGAGGTCATTAAGCATGGTGCTAAGGTCCTCCAGGGATTCTGCCATGACTACGATATCATCTGCGAATCGAAGGTGAGTGATGTATTCGCCATTGATGTTGATGCCGAGTCCGGTCCAGTCTAAGAGCTTGAAGACATCTTCCAGCGCAGTGGTGAACAGTTTCGGAGAGATAACGTCTCCCTGTCTCACGCCTTTCTGCAGCTAGATCGGTTTCGTACTCTTATCCTGGATGCGGACTGACATAGTAGCGTCTTTATACAAACACTTCAGCACTTCGATATATCGATAGTCAATTTGGCACCTCTGAAGGGACTGCAGCACTGCCCAAGTTTCGACAGAATCAAAGGCTTTCTCATAGTCCACAAACGCTAGACACAGAGGCCGATTATACTCCTCGGTCTTCTGTATAATCTGGCGTAGCGTGTGGATGTGGTCTATGGTACTATAACCTTTTCGGAAACCGGCTTGTTCGGGCGGCTGGAAGTCGTCTAGCTTGCGCGCGAGTCGGTTCGTAATGACTCTTGAAAACAATTTGTACACGTGGCTCAGGAGTGAGATGGGTCTGTAATTCTTTAAGAGCGTTTTATCGCCCTTCTTGAAAAACAGCACCACCACACTCCTGGTCCACGACTCTGGAACGTCGCCCCCGAGAATGACAGAATTAAACAGCCTCTGTAGGGCTTTTAAAACCGGCTTGCCGCCTGCCCTCAGGAGCTCTGTGGTAATTCCGTCACCTCCCAGTGCCTTTCCGTTCTTTAACTGTTTCAGAGCCATTCTGATCTCGTACAAGCTGATGTCCGAGATTTCTTCAGTGTAGTGCCGAGTTAGCTTGACTCTGGGGTCTTGGACCAAGCCAAAAACAGGATTCAAGGATGATTTGTACAACTGCCTATAGAACCTTTCGACCTCTCCCAAGATCTCACTCTGGGATGAAATGACAGTATCGTTATCGGTCTTCAGCTTGGTCATTTGGCTCTGCCCGATAGACAAATCTCGTGCGAACACTTTGGAGCCTCGATTTCGCTCTATCGCCTCTTCAATACGCAGTGTATTGAATCGGCGAATATCGCGTCGCATAGATTTAGAGATTTGTCTATTAAGCTGCCTGAGTTCGGACCAATCGGCTGAAGACTGTACCGTCATTTCCTTTCTCCTCTCCATGAGTTGAAGAGTCTGGTCAGAAAGCTTTTTTGTTCTAGTAGCGCGATGGGCCTTAAAGAATTTTGACCCGACCGCGTGGACAGTTTCCACGAACCTGTTGTTCATATCGTTCGAAGATTCGCACTCTTCCAGGCATTGGAAGCGATTATGTAATTCGAGTTGAAAGCTATCGGGGTTCTGGTATTGGACAGGTGTAGGTCGGAGTGTAGACTTCATCAAGCGGGACCGCTCGACTTTCGTACGAAGATTCAATGTGCCTCGAACCATGCGGTGATCACTTCCAGTTTTAATCCTGCTGATCACAGAGACATCATTGAATATTTGTCGTTTGTCCGTCAAGATGAAGTCTATCTCATTTTTAGTGGATCCATCAGGGCTAATCCAGGTCCACTTCCTTTGTGGCCGTTTCTTGAAGAAGGAATTCATCATGAAGAGGCCTTCCTTCTCTAAAAAGTCGGCCAGTTTTTGGCCCCTTTGGTTTCTCTGTCCAAATCCATATTGCCCCACTATCAACTCATCGTCTGTCCTTTTGCCTAGTTTTGCGTTGAAGTCTCCCATAACTACCGTGAAGTGGGTTTTGGACGTGTGGATGGCTTTCGAGATATCCTCGTATAAGGCCTCCACTACGTCGTCGGAGTATGTCGAAGTCGGTGCGTAAACCTGTATGACCTTCAACGAATACCGTTTGGTAATTCTGAGTATAAGGTACGCTACCCTTGTTGACACACTTTCGATCCTCTCCACGTTCTCTACGAGAGACTTACGAACGATAAACCCTACACCGCCTTGGGATGGGTGATCTCCCTCCCGGTAGAAGAGCAAATTTCCAGACCGGAGGATTATCGTGCCCTCCCCCTCTCTTCGCACTTCTGATAATCCTACAATGTCCCATCGGATTTTGCTCAATTCCTCTTCCAGTTCGATGACCCTCTCGTCGGTCCTAAGCGTCCGAACGTTGTGTGTTACCAGGGCCAAGGGTCGATTTTTTTGGTAGCCGGATCGCGGCCGGAGATTCCTAGCACCCCCTGCCCCGCCACCAACAGGCCCGCTAGCAAAATGAGCCCGTGGAACAGCGGAACTGCTGTGACTGGGGGCCGTGACTTTTTGTGCATCCATATTTATTTTGGGGGGGGGGTAATAATGCCATAATCGCCACGCTTGGCGAGCGGATTGGCGATCGCGGTAGATGTTATTAAGTTTCCCGGGAGATAGCCGCTGCCTAATCTCCCGGTGAGACCCTTAGCCGATTTTTACGACTCCCATGGGCAAGTAAGGGGTGACGACCTTTGTATTCTATTCCCGTCACCACACGGGTATATGTCATATACATTTTATATTCCTTAAGTCGTCTCTTACGATCACCTACGAGTAAGATAGGGGGGTGGTGAATTATATTCTTACTCCATAGCCATACGCATAATAGATACATAATATACATAGTAGCTAGTACTATACATAATATTATTTAAATTTCACATAGATTACTAATAAATTAAATACAATAATTTTAACCCCACTAAGTTGTAACGTTTAAAGTCTATACGTCGACGTTAACACATTAGAATTTCAAATGCCCCAATTCCTAAGCCGTCAATAAAATAAAATGTGAAACTCGTAAAGTTTGGTCGCCCCCACGGTAATAGACGATTGTTGAGATAATCTGGTGTTTATATTTTATTATTATATCCTTTTTTCTCTTACAAAAATAATATTTGAAATAAAACTACTATTACGGATTCTATCGCGTTTGTATTTGATTTTTAATTTCCCGATGTTACGAACACTTTACAGTGATCATGGTTACAGGAGGACTAAGGTGTCTTACGTTCAAAAGTGATCGTTATTACAGAAATTTTTATCTACCCGTTACAGTATCAGTTATTTAATTTAATAACGTTAATACACAAAACGAACATTGACCGGTCAAATTTAATTTCATCAACTTTTTGCGATATTTTCCAAACAAACGATTAGACCACGTAATGACGTGAGTTGTCAGTTGCGTTTTATTACATCATCAACAAATGAAAGTTTAGAACTGATGTTTTTTTTTCATGATTTTTTATTGTTTACTAATATCATATTTTAATATCCTATATCCTTTTCCTGACGACAACAAACTCAAAAATATAAAAATCATAAAAATTGGTCCAGCTGTCCTCGAGTTATAAGTGTTGTAACTAACACAACTTTCTTTTATAATATACTAGCGCACCCGGCACACTTCCTTCCGTCTAATAGTTATTGGATGAGATGAGCAGATTTCGATTAATTCAAAATTATTAAGTTTTTTTTTTTATTATGACAATAAATATGTATAATATATTATATAAATTCATAATATCAAGTATTTTAATAACGTGCCAGCAAGACAAAAAAATATTTTGTGTTATACGACATTTTTCTTCATGCGCGTTGAAAATTATCTAATTGCTGATCTCTGAGATTTGCTCGACGATTTCGCATTGTCAACCGAGCCGTTTCGCTCGCAATATGTCCAATATCTTGTTCTTCTGCCGTAGTTACATTCGGGATATTTCGAATTCTAATTGCGTAACGGTTTTGTCGGGAAAGATTTGATCTTATTAGTCGCGGCATTGTTGATGACAATATAGACATAATATGATTTATTATTACAATATTCGTAAAAATTTGTAACACTCGCACAAAACGAACTCTGAACGGTCAAATTTAATGTCAACTTTTCGGCGTTTTCCATACAAATCATTAGAACACAAATGACGTGAGTTGTCCGTTGCGTTTTATTACATCATCAACAAGTGAATGTTTAGAACTGGTGTTTTTTAATGATTTTTTTGTTGATTAATATCATGTTTTAATATCCTATATCCTACTCTCCCCTCCCTGCCTCCATTCGGTACAGTGTGAAGTTGATTCGAGTGCGAATTAAAAAATAGTTTTGTCCTTTTAAGGATATTCTATCGACTCGTGCTGTGTTTTCAATCGTGTTTTATTGTGTTTAGCCCGTGTTTACGTAAATTACGATAAGTATTTGTTCTTATTTATACTTAAATACTACTAAAATCGGTAAGTTTTTCTATATTCCTAAGTAGTGGGTAGATTAAAATTATTATTGAGTTCGTTATTTTCTGTTTTGTTTACTTCTATTATTATTTTTTATACATAATTTTAAAATGCCTAAATGTTTCAATGATAGCGAACCGCCTGATCGTGGCGCTGACGTATTTCGTTTAAGTCAACTAACACCTCGCTCGCCGCCAGCCGGTAACAGCAGACGTGCCCTTTATAATGAGCCGTCGCCGGCATACATTACACCCGAGACGAAACCTTTACCGGTACCTAGTGCTAATAATTCGTCACCATTTAGTGTCAGCGACGTAGGACAACCTGATTATTGTGAGTTAGTTTCAGAAGCTTCTACATTTCTGTGCAAAATAAACGAGCTCGTCAATGATCAGGGTTCGCGTATGAATAACGCGAATAAAGCGGCGATAATGGACTATACTCAACGCATTACTGCCATCGTATCATTATTAGCGTTAAAATCATCTTGCAATGAGACCAAACTGGCAAATATTGAACGGGAATTGAACCAAACCAAAACTACACAGCCTTTCAATAATATTAAGAAACCATCGTATGCTGAAAAATTGAAATTATCTAATGTCGTGCCACAGGTGGAGGTTCGGTCGTCGCGCGCGCCCTGTGTAATCGCATATCCCACGGCCAAGCGTTCAGCTGATTACGCGTCATCCTCGGCTACCAAACAGGCATTACTGAAAGCAATCAAACCCATAGACGATGGTTTCCAAATAGTAGGCGTCAAAAAAGCCGCGAATTCGGGTGTCGTCCTTCGCGTCACAAATGAGAGACAAATTAAAAAATTAGAATCTGTCGATGCCATTAAAGCCGCTGGCCTACGTTTAGAAAAACCGAAAGGTAGACGACCGCGCTTACTAATCAAGGACGTTCCTAATTCTATGGAAGATAATGCGTTCCTTGTCGCACTTTACCGTCAAAACATCAAAGACGAAATGTCACTTAAGGAAGACGATTTTATTAAAGCCACAAAAATTATTCGTAACCGAAAATTACAAAACGGTCGTAAATGGATCGGTATCGAACTTGATCCCGAAGTGCGCGTTCATTTACTAACCACCAAGGAGAAATTATTTATAGACTGGGCCAGCTGCCGCTTCTACGATGATTTAGAAGTAGTACGCTGCTCAAACTGTCAGGTACACGGACATGTCGCGAAATATTGTACGGAAAAGACACCTACGTGTGGTCACTGCACAGAAGGACATATTACGAAGTCCTGCACAAATAAGGACAAACAAGATTTTAAGCCTAAATGTGCGTCTTGCAAACGATTTAAAAAACCATATGATCATCCTTGTGGTGCGTCAGATTGCCCCACTTACAAACTGAAGCTAGAACAACTGGTGCTCAATACTAACTATTAGAAATGGATAGTTTGAATATTGGGCAATTAAACCTCCATAACGATAGGGTGGCGACCTCAGAGCTAGACCGTCTAGTTATAGAATTTAATTTAGATATCGTACTTATACAAGAGCAATACAACAGCACTCGCTTGCGTAATAGGGTTGTACAATTTGACAACAAAGCACGAGCCGGCATCTATGTTGCAAGTTCCAAATTTACTGTCACGTCACTACAAAATCTCATGACGTCACACTGTGCTGTCGCAGAGGTCACGTCCCCATCCTGTAGGGTTTTCATTGTGAGCTATTATTTTCAATATTCTGATCCAGTTAGTCCACACTTACACCATCTTCGCCATGTCTTGCGATCCCTTATGGGTCGGAAAACGATAGTAGGCGCTGATGTTAATGCGTCATCTACTCTATGGTATGGCAAGGTGAGATACACCGATACTGATCGACGGTGTGCTATAGAAGATTTCATCGCTGAGATGAACTTATCCATCCACAATACACCCGATGCACCACCAACATTTTGCAGCCCTATGGGCGAATCTTCTATTGACGTCACGCTTTCAAGCGCAGACGTTTGCTTGTATAGGTGGCGCGTCCTCCCGGACGCGTCGTGTAGTGATCATCGCCTGATCGCGTACGAATTTAAACCGGGATTGATACAGGATCCTCCCAATCAGTGTCACAATTTTAGATATAAATGTAAAGGAGCAAACTGGGAATTCTTTAGTTCTCTATTTGCCTCGTGTGCCAGGGATTTCACTCGCAAAGAATTAAACGCGGAAGAAAGTGCGGAAATAATGTCACACTCTTTAATATATTGTGCCGATATAGCTCTGGGCCGTACATCTCTGCCCAATACTAAAAGGTGTGACTGGTGGAACAATGAACTGGTTGAACTTCGTAGACGTTTTCGAAGAGCACGCAGGAAATATAATAAACTCAAAAAGTCACGAAAAACGGGAATAGCGTTTGATGAGTCCTCACTTGCACTCAGAACTGCAAGGTCTTGTTACCGGATTGCGGTTGAAAAGTCTAAAGATGCGTTGTTAAATAGAGTAGTGGAAAAACTAGAAAACCAGGGTCCGTGGTCTCCATTATATCACGAATTTAAAGCCAATCGATCGGTTGACCTAGCTTTCATACAAAATATTAAAATAAATAATAAGCACACCGCGGGCATAGAGGAGACCACCGAGGTTTTAATAAATACGTTAATACCAGATGACAACGTGGCAATTGATACCGAACATCATGCGCAAATAAGAGCTTGGGCTACATTGCCACCACTATCCTCTACGTCTGATCTCCCCTCCCTAGCTGAATTTTTGAATACTGTAAAAGCTCTTCCTCTAAATAAAGCCTCCGGAGAAGATAAAATCTCAAATAAAATGATTAAAGAAGCTTGTCGAACATCAGCCGACTCAATGTTACTAGTATACAATCGTTGTATAGCCGAAGGAATCTTTCCTCGTTTATGGCGTCGCGGCTTCATACGTATAATACCGAAACACGGTGATAAACCGCCGGACGACCCGAAGTCATATCGGCCAATTACTCTACTGCCATCACTAGGTAAGCTCTTAGAACGCCTGGTTGTTCCTCGTCTGTTACCAGGTGGCCCCACATTCAATCTTAGACAATTTGGATTTACCCCGGGGAAATCAACTGTTGATGCGGTTATTGCCGTTAGAAAAACTGTTACGGCATCAGTTTTTAAATATGTATTAGGCATCTTCCTAGATATCTCAGGTGCTTTCGACAACGCCTGGTGGCCGATGTTACTACTTAAACTAAAGGCTCGTGGATGCTTCAAAAACATCTACCAACTTATACAGTCTTACTTTCTTCAAGGTTCAACCACACTGAGACTCGGTCACCATGCTGTGTCTAAATCATTAACGATGGGCTGTCCTCAAGGATCTGTGTTAAGCCCATATCTGTGGAATTTAGGGTTCGATGACTTTCTTGAGCTCCCTCTACCTCAAAATTGCTCATTGATCGGCTACGCTGACGACGGTCTTCTACTCATACAATCGAACACTAGAGACGGACTTGAGAAATTGGCGAATACATGTCTTAATTTAATAGTTAAATGGGGCGTACGAAATCGGCTAAATTTCGCTCCTCATAAAACTTATCATCTTTTATTAAAGGGTAATTTGCAGTCAACGCCACGCATAAGATTTAATAATGCGACAGTTAAAAGGAAAGAGTCAGTTTGTTATCTTGGCCTAGTCTTAGAAAAAAACTTCTCATTCATTGAACATATTAAAACTGTGGGTAAAAAGGCAAAACGAAACTTTTATGCTCTTACTAGAATTTCAACGTCTACCTGGGGCATCTGTTTTAATACACTTAAAATCATATATACAGCCACATATCTGGGGTGTATATGTTACGGTGCCCCAGCCTGGGCTGACAGAACTACGATAGGCGCGGCACGGCGTAAATTACTCCAAAGTCAACGATTAGCATTAATATTCCTATGTAAAGCATATAGAACAGTTAGTACCGAAGCCTTACCAGTACTTGCAGGTGTACTTCCGGTTGACTTAGAGATACAAAGGCGCGCGTCATTGTATTATTCCACCAGGGAAAATATGAACACCAATTTTCTTTTACCGCGCGATCGTATTAAAATTACTAGACTTTTTGCGCCGCAATGCGTTGTGTACGAGGAGCTCCTGACCGAATGGCAGGAAAGGTGGAACTCATCAACGAAGGGCCGTCATCTATATCTATTCTTTCCATCTATTCGAGAGCGTTTAGAGAAGGTTTGGCTAGAAATTGACCACTATGTAGCACAATTCCTCACAGGCCAAGGTAATTTTAAAAGTAAATTATTCTTTTTTAAACTAGTAGATTCACCATTTTGTCGATGTTCCACACCAAATTGCACTTTTGAACAAACAGCCCATCACATCCTCTGGGAGTGCAGTCTCTGGCAAAACGAGCGCGATCTTATGTTAGACAGTCTGCAAGTCGTGTCGGGGGTTATATATTATACGGACCTTGTAGCAACTCGAGAAAATTTCCGTGCGTTCAGGCGCTTCTGCCATACCTACTATTGTAATCAAATTTAAGGCTCACATATAGGCCCCTTAAGCTCTGTCATATCCGTGGTGCTGTACTGCTACGCTTCACGTGTCAGTACATCCTTCTATCTATTGGCCTATTAGCCAATTTTGCTTCATGTCTCCCGCTTTGCATAGGAGGGAAGTGGAAATTCTTCAACTCCTCCTGTTTTTCTTTTCTAATTAAATTTGTTGCGGGTCCCAAGACAATTAAAAGCGTTTCCCGGGACTTCCTGAGGGTCAAACCTCAGTGTCTTTTATGGAGACCATTGTGGATCCTGGCTTACAGGAGTTACAGTGGTGGGAATGTGTGGTGGGATTAGTCCATCCTATATCCTATTCCCGACGAAGATAAACTCAAAAACATAAAATCATAAAAATTGGTCCAGCCGTTCTCGAGTTATAAGTGAATATTAGAAACCAAAATTAATATTATTACACTGTAATATCACAGACATGTTAGATTCTAACATTTAAACAACTTCTGAATATTCTTTGACGCTTTTAATATTCAACTAAGTCAAAAAATCTGTTTCAGTGTTAAGCACAATTGGCGGTAAAGTATAATAACACGTTAGTAGACCGCATGATGCCCTTCCGTCACTCTGATCTCTTTGGATGGGATGGAATCCGATACTAGAAGGTCAAATAAGGATCATAATGTAATTTTTTTTTGGCATATCAAAGTAGCTCCGGGAGCACAGTTTCATAAATTGCCTGATGGTCGGTAGTTCGAGGTCGACATGAAGATCGACGTTTCGTATGAACCACGGTGCTCCCGTAGCTCGGTGCATGAACCTATTTTGAAGTGTCTGTAGTCTGTGGATCCCGTGTGCCTTAACATGCGCGAACACTACGCTAGCATAGGTCATGATTGGCCGTATGCAAGCGGTGTATAATCGGACCTTGCTGCTCAAGGTTAATTTAGACCTAGCATTTATTAAACTATGGAGGCGTCTCATCACAAAAGCCGCACGCGCGTGGACTTGCGTTATGTGAGGGGTGAAGCTGAGTCAGTCGTCAAGGGTTACACCTGGATATTTAGCTTGCCTGCTGCAAGTAACAGGCTTGTTAAACATTTTAAGGGGCGGAATGCTATCGATAGAGTAGGTACGGGCATTTCGACGTGTGAACATGACCTCCTGACTCTTGTCGGGATTAATGTTATATTAGGCGTATTAAAATTTGTTTTTTATATAAAAGGACAATGAAGAAATAGAATATATAAAGGTCCCGTTGGTTACAATTGAAATAACTTAATTTCAGCCGTTCTTCAAAGTTTAATATATGTATGTGCTTATAAAGCCTATTCATCATCGTCATCATTGAAATCCCTATACCTCTGTTGGGCTCGGGCCACCTCCACGGCAGGAATGAAATTAATCTCATACGCTAGTCGGATGGATTAGTTGGCCACCGAAGTCAAAGATCGGGTACCGGTGGCCCGCTCGCACGGCGAAAGGAGGAGTTTGCAGGGTGGGTCCATGGGGTTGCGTGCCGCCTCTTCTGTCGCCCCGGACGTTTTGTCGGGGCGCGACCACATCCATGGTCCAACTTGCGGGAAAAAAAAAATCGGATGGATTAGTGTAGGGCTTTATTCGGGATTTCCTCTTGCATAGATTTTTTTGTGATATAAATTCAATGCCAGTACAAAAATATAGATTTTATATTAAAAAATATAGATTTTGGTTAATGATATGATATAAAAAAAAAATATGGTAATTATTGTATTGTTACAATTTATTAATTTAAAATTTACAAATCTAATAAGGTACCATTGGATTGGAATGCGGCCATAACAAGAAAAATCGAGCGGAAAATTCATAGGTCATAAATATTGACTTTTAAGAGCTTACCTTATCCTGCCATCTCTATAAATGTAATAATCAGAATTCGCTATCTTAAGATCGTTTTTACACACATCTGTCTTAACTCATAATTAACAAAGTATCCGCTGTAAAACGAATATTTGAATAAATATCATCGTTCGGTATGCCAAGTATGATCATCATCATTATCATCATCTCAGCTCATACACGTCCCACTGTTGAGCTCGAGCCTCCTCCATAATGGGAGGGCAACTGACCTACTATACCACGCTGGTCAGACGTGTTGGTATAGGGTTTTGCTTCGAGATTTCCTGCTCTCGCATAGATGTTATTATATGCTTTTTATATCCATTAGCCATCTCGTACGATTACCCACGGGTAAGATAGGGGGTGGTGACTAGTATTCTTACTCCGTCACCATACGGAATTGTATGCCGAGTACACCAAACGGTATGCCGAGTCTCCACAATGAATATTATTTTCTTTTGTAACTATTTTAAAGCTTTACTTATAATAGAAACTTTCTCTGTAGTATTTTGCTGTCAACTCTGAATCTCTTCTAATAGGATTTTATAGTTTTAACTTGTCAGGAAACATTGTTAATAATGATTAATATTTTTCTCGCGCGCGTACTTTGGTTCAAAACTCCATTAGCTGGCATGCTCGCTGACTTAAGAATATAATATACTATTTTATTCGTTTAGTTATGTAGAAAAATTTACTAATATACTATTTCTTTTGCTTTACTCTATTTAATAAGCAAGATTATAAGCAATATCTAACATTGTGATAATTAAGAGCAGAACAGTGCTTTATAGTTGCTAAATCAAGAAAAATACAGTAATAATGACAAACGCAATGCGCAGTCGCTGTTATCATTACAACTTCTGAGATAACAAATATTATCAGTGATGTAATATGGACATTATCCGTGTGGTGACGGAGTAAGAATATACAATTCACCACCCTTTATCTTGCCCGTGGGTGATCGTAAGAGACGATTAAGGGATATAAACGCATAACATAACATCTAAGCAAGAGAAGGAAAACTTGAAACAAAACCCTATACCAACATATCTGACCAGCGTGGTATAATAGGTCAATTTCTCTCTCATTATAGAGGAGGCTCAAGCCCAACAGTAGGACGTATATGAGACTACGATGACTGGTTAAATAAGAGTCAAAACAAATATTTTTAAAGAATTAATACTTAAAAAAAAATGTGTAATAATCACCAGATCAACGTTATATAGTTAGCCAATTTCTGCTATTACGGAAGATAATTTTGCTTTTACTTTCCATGACATTTCTACTAATCGAGGAATAATAAGACAATAGAATTTTCTTGGGTAACGACATATCCGATAGCAGATTGGAGTGAGACATGATGCGACATCATTGGAGTGAGATATTTTAACCTGTTTTTGTTAACATACGGGATGTTGTGATGTGATTAAGGAAATAATCCTTGTATTGTGGGGAACTTTAAAAACATATCATTAACAGACAAAAATTACAACCAGACTTAGAACAACAATTTATAGATCGCACAAAGTATGTGCTGTATGAGAATCGAACCACTGGCACCTGGTACAGTAGGACAGTACCACTACGTCATGTAATCAGAGTTAGTCAGTCATCAATAATATATTAGTGTCACATCATAAAACACGAATCCCTTTTCAAATCGTGAGGGGTTTCGAAGTGTACGCCATGTTCGTCTAAACACATGTGTAAGATTTCTCACGTTCGTAATTCACAAAAAAAAATATTGATAATCCGTCACGATACTTTTTTTAATGTATAAATAAAATGCTTAATTTAATTGATTTAAATTTTATTTTTTTCTTCTGTGTGGTGACGGAGTAAGAATACAATTCACCACCCCCTATCTTACCCGTGGGTGATCGTACGAGACGACTAAGGGATATAAAATGCATATAACATCTATGCGAGAGAAGGAATACTCGAAACAAAACCCTATACCAACACGTCTGACCAGCGTGCTATAGTAGGTCAATTACACTTCCATTACGGAGGAGGCCCGATCCCAATAGTGGGACATATATGGGCTGAGATGATGATGATGAAATTTTAAAATGATGCAAAATTCGTCGTTTAAATTTTTTATTTGGGCATACAATTTTTATTTTATGTCAGAATGTCTTCATTAAATACGGTGTGATTTAACTTTGACTACACAGATGGCGCAGTGGTTAAGACCTTTCGTGCCAGTGCCGTGGGTTTGATTGCTACGCAGCCCAATATATTTTGCCGTCCATAAGTTGTTGTTTTGAGGCTGGGTGTAATTTGTCTACGTTAATTCCATGTTAGTAAATTATTATTTCCTTAGTGCAGGGTGGTGTCTTTGGCCACCGAAGACAAAAATCGGGTACCGGTGGCCCGCTTGCACGGCGAAGAAGAGATGCTTGCAGGGTGGGTCAATGGGGTTGCGCGCCGCCTCTTCCGTCACCCCGGACCGACTTGGCGGGGTGCGACGTCCATGGTCCCGCAAAAAAAAAAAAAAAGGGTGGTGTCTTTAAAAAAAAAACTTGACAAAATTGTAGAGTTTATTGGTAGAGCTACACTACTGACAGTGCCTACAGTGAAATATATTCAGCTCATCCAGGATAATATGTCACTATTGCCCAAAATGTTTCTTGAGATTCTTAAGATAGACTCTCACTGCAGTAGACACACAATAATATTTTATTTATAAAAATAGAAATATATCACGAGGAATATAATAAAGCTTAATCAAATAGTTTATAGTACTAAGCTTAAATATCCATCCATCCATCCATCAGCCCGTAAACGTCCACTGTTGGACATAGGCCTCCCCACGAGAATGCCATCTATAACGGTCCTGTGCCACCTGCATCCAACGGTTTCCTGCGACCTTGATGAGGTCATCAGTCCACCGAGTGGGGGGTCGTCCTGCGCTGCGTCGTCCGATAGCTTAAATATAATAGTATTTAATTGAATAAGATTATCCTTATGACGGAGTAAGTCTACCATGTTCACCACCCCTTCCTTTTTAGTGGGTAATCGTAAAAGATGATTAAGGGGCACAAGAATATATATAATATCACTGCTAGAAACAGAAAATTCAAATTTAAAAGCTATATCAAACCAACTTATCCGTGTGGTGACGGAGTAGGTATACAATTCACCATGCCCTATCTTACTCGTGGGTGATCGTAAGAGACGACTAAGGGATATCAAACGCATATAACATCTATGAAAGAGAAGGAAAAACTCGAAGCAAAACCCTATACCAACACTTCTGAACAGCGCGGTATAGTAGATTAATTACCCTCCCATTACGGAGGAGGCCCCAGCCCAACAGTGGGACATATATGGGCTGTGATGATGATGATGATCAAACCAACTCGTAAGAATGGTATATTAGATCAATTTTCTTCTCATTATGTTGTTTGTTCTCATGTTCGAGCCCAGTGAGAATTATGATTTAAAATGAATAAAATAGTATCTACAGTTATTTTATTTTTGCTACACGATTATATTATTTAAGTTATAGTGCTTGAGTTAGTTTCATATTAAATTGAATGAAAATCACATATAAAAGTACGAAACACATTTGGGGTACACTTTGCCGATTTCTCTTGACGAATTAGTGAAGGGAAAACGTTTATAGAGTTAAATATAGATTCTCAGCTTTAACATGTTGCAATATAGTCGCAAGTGCTTTGGTTAGTCTAAAAATTTATTTTTAGTACCAGCTATTACATTATCAAAGTAATCCAGTGATAAAAATCTCGATGTAAAAGAAATGTATCACTTTTATAATGTTCCGAATGTAAGTGAGCATAAATAGACATGAATTGATGATAATTAATTTTTAAAATTTATCTTTAATGTATTTCAAATAAAGAAAAAGTTATAGAGAATATTTAACTTAACAGTAATTTGTAACGGAATTTAATTTCATTTTCTTTGACTTAATATATTTGCGTACATATTTGTATGTATTTGGTTCGGTTATATTTGGAACGATGTGAATACTCCCTTGAGTTAAGGGGAATGTGTCAAATAAAATTGTTAGGGACGACTGTTTTGAGTTACAGTTTTATCAGTTGAAGAACATTCTCGAAGAAAATGTAATTTAACGGGATAATGATATAAATGAAGCATTCGTAACTGATAGAAAATGGTGGAAAGAGATATGTAGCGACAGCGATATTTTTATTTTCGTTGATCAATCTATTTACATAAAAAAAGTTGGTTGACTGACTGATCAGCGTCGAGCTACAATTACTGAGACTAGACATTAATCTCTCTTATGATGTAAAAACTTACTAAGGACAAGTTACAAGAAATTAAAATACTAAAGAGTCAAAAGCAGCAGCAAAGTTTGTTTGGAAATAAAAAAAAACATTGTCCTCAAATTAAACTAAAATAAAAAGCATGTGTCAGTCACGTCGTCAATTTTCATCCTCTTAATTGTAAA
Organism: Lymantria monacha; assembly: GCA_905163515.2. Taxonomy (NCBI): domain Eukaryota; kingdom Metazoa; phylum Arthropoda; class Insecta; order Lepidoptera; family Erebidae; genus Lymantria; species Lymantria monacha. Next base: position 3,901,805 of record LR991088.1, on the reverse strand, counting down.
ATAGATGATAAAACTTTGGATAAATAGGTTCACTTGATTTCTTATTTAAATAAAAAAAATGCTCAATTAAATATAGAACAGAAAGTACAACAGAAAAGAACATGAAATACAATACAATTTGTGGACGACCTTGGACCGCCTTAAAGCATTTTCTCTGTCTCTATCATACAAAATTTCTACGTGGTTCAAGTTGTGGGTTCAAAAGGTGGTTCAAAATAAATACTATATGGTATATATTTGCTGTGTGGTAATGACTTCGAATACTGTAAACCTTTACTTTGCTCGTGAATATCGTAGAAGACGACTATGAGTTATTTCCAACTGGGCCAATAGCACCTGATACTGTCTGGTCAACTTCAAGTAGGCGGACGGTCACAAAACTCTTGCCAGTAGCTTTTGCAATATATATGATGGAAGAGGAGTATATTGCTTCGACCTCAAGTAATTGGGATAAGCGCAGGGCAATGATGTTGATCCTTTCCTACAGATATAGAAAACCAAGTGCCATTAGTAGATCATCATTCTCCTATTCATATCCCAATTACTTAGGGTCGATACAATATGTACTCTTCTTTCATAGAACATGCTGTAAAAGTTATTGGCAATAGTTTTATCACCGGCCGCCTGCCAGACGTTAACCCTCTTTGGGAATGTAATTGTTGACCAAACGGCATCAGATGGAGTTGGTCCAGGTCGTTATAAGGCTCTTAGTTGTCTTTTACGACATCTACAAGCAAAGTAAGGGGTGGTAGTATTCGTAGCCGCTACCACACAGCTTACATTAGTAGATAATGTCACTAAAAGAGGAGATAAACTCAAAACAGTCTATTCTAATCGCCTGGTTAGTACACTAAAATAATCGTATTTTCTACCATTTTGTGTACTGAAAGTAATATTTTCGGAATTTAATATTAGTTACTGCAATACTTGTTACTTCATATTCTTATAATGTTTCTATAATAGCTAATATTTTGAATTGTTTTATACAAAAACAAATATTTCTTTCTAGAGTGCCCTTAGGGATTGGATTGTAATTAAACTTTTTGTTTGTACTATCGGCATTGCCTTCTCGGCTATCCTTTGTAATTAATCAATATATTGTGTTTATCTTTTTTATGCTTGTTAATATATCATAGCTTTCAATATTTATATAGTTGTTATTAAGAATATATTGTGTTACTATTCTTTGTTTAACTTTGGATATTCGAAAAAAAAAATCATCTGAAGATTCACTGGGAGAATGGATGACATGTTTCTTTTTTTTTTTTGGGTAGGCTATAGTCCGCACGCACGCCGCCCGTTCCGTCCGGGGCGACGGAAGGGCAGCGTGTGGCCCCATAACCCATCGTATTCCCTCGCCATCAGGCCGGCCACGATAGTGCTATATCTGCTTTGGTTTATTATAGTTCTACTACTAGTAGTAATAACATCAACAATTACTTATAGTAAACTAGTAGACCAGGCCACGCGTTGCTTTGGCTAAGGTAGCCTCAGTTATACGTGGTGGTTATGCTAATAAATTGTAGCTTATATAAAACGTTGGTACGTTTAACATACCGCCATCTATTAAATACTTAATCAACCTAATCAACAGATACCGCCATCTGTTAGAATCGTTTGGACATAATTGTGACTGTCACATAATAGACAAATAATTTGCAATAAAAGATTTTTGCGACTATAAATTGAGATGGAAGCTATCCTATCTTTTAAGTTGAATCAAATTACACACGCTGTGCAAATTTGATTAAAATCGGGTAAGTACTATAGGAGTCCATCGCGGACAAACAATGTGACGCGTAATTTACATATATTAAGATTATTATTATAAATAATAATTTAATTGGAAACATTTAATAAAAATTATATAGAATTAAGTCGTTCTCTATCGCTTCAAATGTGGAAAGAAATTGTAAAATATCACTTTAACCTAGAACACAGATAGAGGGCAAGACACCAATATATGTGTTATGTTCCAAAAGACACTGACCATTTATTTTTATCATGTGATTTACTCTTGAAAAAGTAAGTATAGTTGTAACTGAAATATATTACGCTATTTAACATTTCAGTTTTATTTATTAGCTTTAGCAGTAGATGAGCAAGCCAACCTGATGGTAAGTAGTTACAATAAGTTTGGGTTTGGAGCATCCAGCCTTGATCGGACAAAATGCAGTAAGAAATGGCTACCACTTAAACGTCGATTCTCTGCAAGCATGTAGTAGGTACTACCCCGAATGGGCCGACCCAGTATTGTAGCTCAACTTATAAAGTCACGCTAATCTCACGACGTAAAAGTGCTGTGTAATATTGAATCCTTTATCACTAACTTAAAAGACATAGATCATTACTTACTAATTTATACTGATGTTTGATCAAAAATTATATTTCCAAGGATGGTTAACATCAGGCAGGTGGTTGGTCATAAAACTATTGCCAAATTTTTTGCAATATGTAAGAATGATACGCATTAAAGCGATTGAGGTAATTGGAATTAAATAATACCAAAGTAATTGGAATTATGTATTAATATAATTAACAAAGTGACACACTTTGACTGACTGACTTTATCCTTTACGTCAATAATACGAGTTTAAAGTTAGTAAGAAAACCCATTTATTAACGGCGGGCTACGGCGTGGTCATACTCCGTTAAATCTGTCTGGGGCGACAAAAGAACCTTTCCTTTGTGCACCTCATAGACCAGCCCTACAAATACCTATCTAAATCGTGCGACCGGGCCATCGGAACTCGGTCTTTGTCTTCAGTAAGGCAAGTAAACCCTTAAAAAATGATTTTAAGGCAAAAACTCTTAATATTTTTGCAGGTAAACCCAAAAAAATCAACCCACAATTTCCTTTCCATCGTGAAGAGGGCTCATATTTAATAGTACCTAAATAGACCAAGGATCAAAACATATTGAAAATTGTATTACGTACGTATGTATTATATTGCTCATACACTTTCGGAACAAAGCAAAGACATTATATTACTTTTTATATTATAGTACGCATTGTATTTTCTTAGAGTGTTTTATTTTATTGCGCATAAAAGAAATTACAGACACGTACGTTATTTTATCGTTTTATGGAAGGGCACAAGTGCTGAACTGGTGAGGCAGATAAGATAATCGAAAAACGTTATATCATCCACAAAATATATGCAGATTAATTCTATTGCTTTTGCAGCCTACCTGATGATAAATATTGTGCTCATGAACTTTGACAATATCAGGGTCATAACCGAGGTAGGGTTTTATTCCGTCTTTTTCGTTCACTGAATTTGTTCGTTTTACTAATTTTTTACTCTGAATTTCTAGAATCATCTAGTCTACTTTGATTATTTTTGTGCACCTGATACTACTCTGAAAGTGCAGGTCCATTTATAACTATAGGCAAAAAGTCAGTCAAACCAGTCGTGGTCAAACAGCATGGTTATACCACTAATAGATAGTATAATAAAGGCTTAAAGCTTCGATACTATGAATAATCAGGATATCATCTAGAAATGCATCAAGTTTTTAAAAAACCCTTTTTTATTACCTCTAAAGTCAAAGTTCTCTGTGAGTTGACGGATTAATATTGTGGATGTCGCAAGAGACGACTAAGGGATATAATATGCCTATAACATATATCCAAGAGAGAAATTCTGGAAATAAAACCCTATAGGAACTCGTTTGACCAAGGTGGTGTAAAAGATCAAGAATAAAAGAGGCTTAAACCCATCAAGGAGACGTATTTGAACTGAGATGATGATAGTGAAAGCGAATGTGTGATGAACTCAATAACCTTACATGTTGATGTGCTTGTCTTCCAGGTAAAACATAATATAATTAAATATAAATGATCATTCTGACATTTGTAGTTGGTTGAATGTGTCAATTGTATATTTATCGACTGGTTTTCTTTTAATCCTTAGTACGAGGCATTGTGATTAAAAAAAAGCTTTTAAATAATCAATATTCTATCATTTTTATCCACTTATGTTTATAAAGTTTCCCCTAATACAAGGCTTTAATTCGCAGTGGGCTTTAAAAAATATGTATGCATATTTATGGATGGGCTGACGACATCTTAAAAGTCTCGCAAGGAACTGTTGATTGTAAGTGACTCGGGACTGTTCTGAGTGGAATTCTCATAGGGAGGCATATCTTTAGCAATGAAATTTAATAATAGTATGGTTACGATCAGGTTCTGCAGGTTTCCGTGTGGTGACAGGATAAAAATCCATTGCCGCCACCTCATTTGCCTATGGGAGTCATATAAATCGACTACTGAGGGTCTAACCAGGAGAATAGGCAGCACCTACCTCTGGGGGAGCGTATAAGACAACAATAGCCAACCAACTAGCCAAATGAGGTAATTAGGGTACTTTTTCAGTATTGTATGGCAAAAGGCTCAAATGATGATAATAGTTACGTAAAAAAACGCAAGCTGTTAAGAATATAAACAAGTTTCCTCTTCGATAAACGACTGAATACATTAGTTTGAATTCATGTCATTTAAAATTCATATATGCATTTGTAAAATTATGTTACTGCCTGTTAAACCAATTATCTTGACTTGCATATGCTTTGATCATTAATAGCTTTACCACTAAAAGCAAAAGGAGTAATTTAATTAACTTTGTATGAAAACATATGGCATCGTGTAATTATTTGCCGCGTAATGAGGATGGAGTATACAATGTATATATGGTTTCTGCAAGGTACCTAGTATTTTTTTTATTGGTTTACTTACGTATAAAAGTAATTAATATTATTTAATCAAATCAAATCATTTATTACTGTTATTAATATTCATCGCAGTTCATATATGTCCCATTTTTGGGTTCGAGTCTCCTCCATAAGGGGTGTGAAAATGACCTAGTATACTACGCTGATAAGACGTGTTGGTATAGGATTTTATATCGAGTTTATCTTCTTTTGCTCTATAATGATTTCTAATGTTTACGCGAGTATTACACATCTGAAATAAAACTACTTTTACGGATTCTATCACGTTTGTATTTAATTTTTAATTTCCAGACGTTTTGAAAATTTTACAGTGATCATGGTTACGGAAGGACTGCTCTTATATGCGTTTTATATCCCATAGTCGTCTCTGACGATCATTCACGGGTAAGGTGATGAATTGTATTCTTAATCCGTCACCACACGGTTATTACCTTTAACACTGAAATTTAAAAAAAAGTAAACAGTAAACTTAACTCTCAACTATCTTTAAAAAATACACAGACAAAAACTTTGCTAAAGTAATAAATATATTGTAGTTATATCTAATATGTTTTTAATAAAACTTTGAACAAAAATTTCTTTTGCTTTCATTTTTTAAAACAAATCAAAAAATATTTTTTTTTTACAAGCAACATTAAAAACTTATACTTAATATAAAAAGAAAATCTAACGAATTATCTTAAAGAGAAACAAATGAATTGTGAACCTGTTATTCACACTTGAAAAGGAAATAAAATCAAATTAGCAAAAACTCGTAATATGTATATTTCTATTTTATCTTTTTATCTTCAATCTTATTGTTAGACCCTTCATTGCACACAAATAAATCAGATTATCAAAAGGTCTTTTACAAAGACAATATTCAGTGATGCTCAAAATTAATACGGCTATTATGAAATTTAAGTTTCATGTTTGAACGAGCTAATCTTAGTTAGACACATAAAAAAATAGTAGTATAAAATATAGCCTATATATATATATATATATATATACATATATATATATATATATATATATATATATATATATATATATATATATATATATATATATATACACATATATATATATATATATATATATATATATATATATATATATATATATATATATATATACATATATATATATATATATATATATATATATATATATATATATATATATATATATATGCGCTGGTACAGTGTCTATAGATATTAACAAATTTGGCAAAATATCTCAATCGCCGTTATCATGATAACTATTAGGATAACATAAATTCTGACTGAAATATTATAGGTATTATTAATATTTATATTATTATCATATACGTGTTGTAGATTACTACCACTGCTTCGATATATGCAAAGCTGCTAGTACAGCTAGTGGGAAAGTATAACATATATAATTACGTGGCCAGCAATCTCTACAAATAGATCAATAGCACGCATTCTTCGGGGCATTTATTCAAAAATTAACTGTATTGATTAACGTTACAGTTGAATGTTGCATATCAAACATTGAACCTCAATGCACTCTATGATTATACGGACTGTTTTAGTAATTAAAACAACAAAGTTTGAATGAACAAAAGGTGAGTTCATATTAAGCGACTTTGTAGTTTATTTTAATGTATATTTTTTTTTTAGAATTTAATGAATAAATAAACAAGGCTCCATAGGGAGCAAGTGCAGTTTGTATTATAAAACATACCGGTAATAACATGCATAGTTACTGCATTAGTTAAAAACTGTACAAATAAGAACAAAAGGTTATTTATAGTTCATAGTATTTTTTTTTAAACAACTTCAAAAAAGGAAAAAGTTTTTAATTCATCTGTTGTATGTTTTTATCATGTTTGGTGTTTGATCTAAGCGTACATAACTATTTAACGGTTAGACCGATTTTGATAAATTATACATCATTAGATTCTTCTTGAGGGCTCGTCAATTGATACAATATGTTACTGAATATAATTTATTTATTGAATTTCCTTATTGCTAAAGGCTTGCCATAAACAATAATAGAACATATTTTTATACTAACTGAAGAGAATAACATATTATTAAAGATGTATTAAATAATTGTAATGAAAATAAAATGTAATAAACTTGGATCAACATATTGTGCCGCCAATGGTCAGTGCTTCTACATACCTCTCAGCTATAGACATAAAACATCTCTCTGTACAAGAAAATAAATAATAAAATTATTGAAAATAAAACATATATAAAAATAAAATAAAACAAGATAACATACAACTACGGATTTAAAGAGCTTTATGTTAACAAAACCCTATACCAACACGTCTGCCCAGCGAGGTATAGTAGGTAAATTTCTCTCCTCTCACGGAAGAGGTTCGTGCTCAACAGTGGGACATATATGAGCTGAAATGAATGGTAATAACAGTTTAATAGCAATGTGATATAAGTGACTTTTGAAGTGAAAACTTCTATAGGTGGTTAAAATAAAGTGCACAACTTTATTTTGTAGATATGAAATACGATTGCACTAATTTTTTCTTGTCTCCCTCATCGGCACGTCGACTAAGTCTAGCCGGAGAAGGATGGCGGTAGTACCAGGTTGGTGTGCTTATATCTGGAATGGGATGGAGCTGTAAATTTTAGCTATACCGTACCGTATACGTAACGTTATGATTTCGAATTTTTATTTACGCGAGTGTTACACATTTTTTTTTTTTTTTTTTTTTGGGGCGGGTTACGGTCGGCACACTCCTCGCACCACTCCGTCCGGGGTGACAGAGGGGCGTAAGCATGCACACCCGTAACCCACCCGTGACGTCGCCTTCGTCGTTGGGCCAACCACCGGAGCAGAGTGACTTGAAGTGTTACACATTTGAAATAAAACTACTTTTACGGATTTTATCGCGTTTGTTTATACATACATATAATACAAACACGATAGAATCCGTAAAAGTAGTTTTATTTCAAATGTGTAACGTTCCTACAAGTATATGTATTTAATACAAAAAAAAAACAAATAATGTGTTTGAAATAAAACTACTTTTATGGATTCTATCGCGTTTGTATTTGATTTTTAATTTCCCGACGTTTCGAACACTTGACAGTGATCATGGTCACGGGAAGACTGACAACAAATAATGTGATTCTAAATTTGATGTAATTTGTTAATTGTATAATTGTAAAGTAAGCTTCAATAAAAGGATTGTTCTTTCAGTACAGGGCAAATACTATGTCTCTATAAAAAATATTTTAAATATTCACATAATTCACAACATTAACCGCTAAGCCAAATTAATAAAAATAGCTGCTAAATTAATAAATCATGCGAACCGTATAATAACTGTACCACAATATTAATGTGGTACAGTTATTATACGGTCGGTCATGTGCTGAAGGAAGGTGAAGTCAAGAGTGTCCGAAACCGGCGAGCGTGTATGAAGAGAATTATGAATGTTGAGGAAGCGAGTGAAGTATGCAAAGATAGAGTTCTCTGGCACTCTGCTCTCTCTACCTACCCTGCAAGGGATATGGCGTGATGATATGTATGTATGTGTATGTACAATATTAATGTTAAAAAAAATCTAATGAAAAGCTTAGATTCAGTCATTGCAGAATAACTTCTGTAATAGAAGTTATTCTTTGCCCGTGAGTAAACATCAAATATTGAATTTCATAAGAGCATATACACCTCAAATTATTACAATTATTAACGACTTTATTATCAAGATTATAAGAATTAAATTAGTTTGCGAATCATAAATGTTAAGTGGTTTTTATAAAGACATGTTACGCATGAACAAATGCCATGCTCCAACAATTTTTAGTCCCCACAATAACAATGATTCCTTTGGGTACAACTTGGAAGTACCCATACTTTGTTTGTATTTTACTTATAGGCACTAACAGTTCAAAGTATTTACTAGAATTATCATTCATTCATCTTCATTTCAGCTCATATATGTCCCACTGTTGGGCTCGAGCCTCCTCTATAGTGGGCGGGCAATTAACCAGCTATATCGCGCTTCGAGTTTTCCTTCTCTTGCATAGATGTTATATGCGTTTCGTGTCCCTTAGTCATCTCTTACGATCACCCTCGGGCAAGATTACGATCACCCACGGGCAAGATAGGGGGTGGTCAATTCTTACTCAGTCACCTCACGGACCAGCTAGAATTATACTTGAGATAAATAATTGCACTAAAATACTTTCTGAGTCCCAAGCTGTTATTAAAATCAAATGATTTACTATGTATAACCCCGTAGGGGTACTTACATATTGTCAATATTACATAATTTTTTTAATTAATTTAAATAATTTTACCACCGGATCGGAAAGCGGCTAACTGAGAAGATCCAGCAAGAAAGTCAGTGGGCTCGTCATTTTTTAAATTAAATCATCATCATCATCATCATCATCAACTTGCTCTTATCCCAATTTATTTGGAGTCGACGCAATATGTCTTCTCCTTCCATACAACTCTATCAGACGTCATCTCTGTGGTCACTCCTTGTCTATCCATGTCATGTTTGACGCAGTTCATCCATCTTTTCTTCGGTCTTCCCTTACCCCTTAAGCTTTCAACATCCATACTTAAAGCTTTCCTCACAACATTACTTTCATCCCGTCTCATGACATGTCCATACCATGTCAATCTTTCACTCCTTAATTTTCCGTCACTGGCGCAAATTTCAAACTTCCTCTTATATGTTCATTTCTTATTTTATCCATTCTTGTCACACCACACATCCATCTCAACATTCGCATCTCCGCTACATGCAGTCGTCATTTTTTTTTTTTTTTTAATTATATATTTTCACAAAAGTGATTGGTCACATGTTTAATTTGTATTAGATTCAGTGAGATGCCCTTCGAGAAAGGATTCATTTTTAAAAGTTATATACAAAATCAAATAGCTATGTGGTAGCGGCTACGAATACTACCAACCCTTACTTGCTCGTGGATGTCGTAAAAGACGACTAAGAGCCTTATAACGACCTGGGCCAACTCCATCTGATGACGTTTGATCGACAATCAAATCATCTCATATATAATTGGTTATATCAGTAATTAAGAAAAGCCTTAAGAGGCGCGTCCCTAAGAAACGCGCGAATAGCCACTTACGGTTTTAAATATATCTAAAAAATTACTGCATTGAATGATACTACAAAAATATCTCAAATGCTTAACAAATGAGTCTATTAAAACTCCGCGTCATAATTTTAAGATAATTCTTAACTTTCGAGAAAAAAATTCGTCAACATTGATCAAAAATATCGAAATCGACCTTTGCTATTATGACTATCTAGGCTATTCCGTTAATATATTTGTAAATATTTTCAATTGAATCGTGAGACGAAAGTAAGGGTAATACATTCATTATTTATTAATTTAAAACAAAAGGGGTCTACGCGTGAATGTGAGCAAAACCAAAATAATGGTCTTTGAAAGAGATGAAGCCAGAACAGATGTAAGAGTAACAATAGGTAATGATGAACTAGAGCAAGTGGATGAATTTGTATATCTTGGATGTGGATTTAGCCGAGATGGACGGTACACCACTGATATAGAGCGAAGAGTGAATGCGGGAAATAGAGTGAACGGAGCGTTGGGGCAACTTCTCGGCAGCCACCACCTCAGCCAGAAGGCACGTGTAGCAATACATAACGCAGTGCTTGTCCCAACATTACTGTATGGAAGCGAGAGTTGGGTATGCAGAAAAGAGTATGAAAGTAAAATTAATGCGGTCGAAATGCGATCTCTTCGGAAAATCTGTGGAGTTAGGCTGACCGACCGCATTCGTAACGACGACGTAAGAGAGCGAGTAGGTATGAAAGAGAGTATTGGTGTAAAGATGCGAAAGGGAATGCTCCGATGGTCCGGACATGTGGAAAGAATGCCGAACGAACGTCTGGTTAAGAAGATATACAATGCGAAAGTGGAAGGATGTAGGTACCGAGGGAGACCGAGACTAACCTACCTAGACCAGATCGGTCAGGTACTGAAGGAAGGTGGAGTCAAGAGTCTCCGAAACCGGCGAGCCTGTATGAAGAGAATTATGAATGTTGAGGAAGCGAGTGAAGTATGCAGAGATAGAGTTCTCTGGCACTCTGTTCTCTCTGCCTACCCTGCAAGGGATATGGCGTGATGATATGTATGTATGTATGTAAAACAAAAAGTTATAAAATAATCCTAATCACCGTTGATTTTTTAGTCGAAATCGTCTATACATTTTACTATGAAACAAAAACGTCCTGTAATCAGCATTATAATAAAACACGTCCAAAGAAAAATAATCAGTGCCGTCTCAGTATCCAAGGTGAGGGCACGTCCGTTAGTTGTTCGAGTCGAGCTCCATAGCTACGCGATAATTTCTTTAGGGTGGGTTGCGAGTGTCAGAGTCGAACACGGCTGCCAATTTATATTCTTCGAGCAAATAAAAGATCAAGATACATAATACATATGCAAATTTAATTATGTATTTTTGTAAACCGAATTAATTGTCAAACACTATGCAAGTACTTATCGTAATCGTATCGAAGTTCAATCATAAGTTCCCACGCTCGAGGACTGCAGTCTTAATCAAATATAAAAAAAACAAAGAAGCTGTAATGTAAAAAATACAAAACGAACTTTCTTTTGAATATTTTTATTATTCTGCCTACCTATCATCCCGGACGATACAAACGGGATGCAGTCAAATTCTATAATATAGGAGTAATGTGATATTGTTTATTAAATTGATATTTGTAAATATATCTACTCGTATTTTAAATTCAAATAGTTACAAGGAGTATTATATATTTGAAATTAAACCTTTTTACGGATTCTATCGCGATAAAATCCGTAAAAAGAGTTTTATTTAAACAGAAATACTTTTATACATATAATACTTGTCATTCTAACGAAATAATTATTTGCTTTGACACAATAAAATATACTATAAAATGGCCCTCTAAGTCCCAAATTGTTCTGTACTAAATTTTAGGATACTTGACTAGAATATTTGACACGGCACACTTATAAATGTATAACATCTAGATATATATTAACTAGTACTCAGAGAGAAACTGAACAATTTTATCTCATCTTAAGTCTCAAGGGCGTCATAAGAACGACTCAGTGATATATCGCAAGGGACTTCAGAATAATAGAAGTCAGTATTCGTTAGACAGTCTATTACAGACACTGTATTTAAGGTTTTTTGTTATAAAAGTATTATAATATACCATTTCTAGTTGTGACCTTAGATGCATTCGCGAAAATAACTTATTATTTGTCATTTATTAAAAATAAAATCAATGAGCCTTATTTGTGTTGCAATATATTCAAAGAACCTATAACGAAATTGGAAAGAAAAGGGATTCGATAATAAAACATTTGATTTCTTAGCGCTAAATTCTTTCGTATTCGACTATCAGTCCGACACTTACGATTTATCACTTAAGCTTACAGAATCCTCTCTAGTAATTAAACATGTAACCGAAATTAATCATTACTTGAATAGTTTGGTTGTTAGATTTGTGAACGATGATCGTTGAGTTTTAATTTTAATACACACAACACTTTCAAATGAGCGCTTTCAAAAGAGCTAGGACTCACACATTGCTTCACTTTTGAGCAAAAAAGCAAGGCAGCATGTTGCTTCAAATTTGACTACGAAATAGATCTAATACTGTAAATTATTACTTTTTTATCAGCTTGGTTAGTGACTTACTCCACGTTTTATAGTCTTTAGCTATAACTCCCTACCAGTATTTATCAGTGGGAGTCGTACAAACGGTTCAAAAGATTACCTAAAAATGGGCAGCCTGGGGATCTCTTGGGAAACTATAATACCGACTGCGATCACCAACCTAACTGTTAAACGTGATACTTATAACTTTATTTGCTCTTGGAAAGCCTTACGTCTAACAATGCGCACGGAAAGGCTGTTGCATGGATGGAATTTGTCCATCTACATTTATATTTTTTTCTAAAAGGCTATGACGTTACGATAATCTTAAAAAAAAAATATTTTTATCTTCTTTGCGAATGGAAGCCAGTGTAAATAATTTTATTTAAGATAATTTATTAAATAATGATTATACTTATTACTATCTAGAGAATTTTATTAAGATCATACACTAAGCAACATCCAGCCATCCGGGACAATTAAATGGCGGTGTGGCTTTTTGTTATTGCTTATGGTGGCAAACGAGCATGCAGCATACCTGATGGTGAGTGTCACTGCTGCCCATAAACCTTTGTAATACCAAGGGTATAGCTAGACCACTGCCTACCAATACGAACTCCAAACCCATCCAGTTGGGTTTCCGGCTCTTGCGCTCACCGAATCGACCGTCCTGCCACTATATAAGGCTTTCTAAAACTTCCCTTTTTCTCTACTAGGTATATTCAGCTCCATCAATGGATCTGATTAATTTAGTTCAGTGAAATAATGATACCTAAATTAAAGTATAAGTTTGTATTAGTAATAAATAAAATTTGTTGAAAATAAAAAAAAACACTTTTAGAAACTTACTAGCAATACTTCAAGTTTACTGCTCCACAAATCCTCCTTAGAGAACAAGCCCCTAAACCTCAATTTCCCGATTCAAATCAGGCGGATGTCCTATCTCGGTGTTAAATAAAGATCAGGCTTAGTTGTGGACTTAGGGATTATTCAGAAAAAAAAACGAGAGAAAATAAAGCGTCGTCGTTGTGTTACTATCCGCCTAGATTCTCCTCATTTGGTCAGAATGTACGCCTTGATGAATTGAATTAAGAAACCTTTTAGATGAATATCGTTGAGGAAATATCAGATTATATGTAATCCTCTTAAGCTTTGTTTCTAATTACTCTTACATATTGTACGTTTATATTTACATCTAAGTTGTACATACATAAATATCATCATGCCATATCCCTTGCAGGGTAGGCAGAGAGAACAGAGTGCCAGGGAACTCTTGCATACTTCACTCGCTTCCTCAACATTCATAATTCTCTTTATATACGCTCGTCGGTTTCGGAGACTCTTGACTCCACCTTCCTTCAGTACGTGACCAATCTGGTCTAGGTAGTTAAGTCTCGGTTTCACCCGGTACCTACATCCTTCCACTTTCGCATTGTATATTTTCTTAACCTGAGGTTCTTTCGGCATTCTTTCCACATGTCCGAACCATCACAGCATTCCCTTACGCATCTTTACACCAATATTCTCTTTCATACCTACTCGTTCTCTTACGTCGTCGAAAATCTAAGTTGTAAATAAGTACTTCTTAATTAAGTATATTTTTATTCTCCGATGATTTGTTGCTAGGTTGGCACCAATTTCTTCTTTTTTTAGCCTTTTTTGAGACGACCCTGCATTAAAAAAATAATCATTATATTATGGAGGAGTTTACAATTAACGATGACAAATTACACTTAGACTCAGAACAACAGTTTGCGAATCGCACAAAATATTGTCTTGCATAGGAATCGAGCTCATGGCATTAGCAAGAAAGGTTTACCTAGTGGTAAACCTTTCTTGCTGGCCTAGTGGCCATATGTGCAGTCTTAAATGTCCCATTGCTTGGCTTAAGCCTCATCTGAATTAAATAATTGTTAAATGGTGGCACGCTGTTGACAGTTCTCTGTCTACAGCCGCGGGCCAGTCCGTCCGAGGTAGTACCACACTCTCGCAGATGATCGACGTCTGAGTAATAGCAATGTGCTATTGCACTTCGCTCGGTGAGCAAGATGGGTGGGTTTTAGTTTGTATTGTTAAAAAGCGGCCTTAAAGGTCCATGGGTGGCAGTAACACTTACTACCAGCTATGCTGCTTGCTCGTTTGCCACCAAAAACAATAAAAAAAAACAATAAAAAAAATTAAACCCAGTCTCAAAACTACAATTTCTTGATCGCAAAAATATTGTCTTACTTAGGAATCAAACCCATGGCACTGGCATGGAAGGTCGGTCTTAACCACTACGCCATCTGTGCAGTCTTAAATGTTGTTCTGGGCTCGTGGTCTTTTAACCAGGTCTACCACTACGCCACATTTGCAGTCTTAAATGTCGCATTACTAAGCTTAAGCCTCATTAAAATTGACCTACTATGCTTAATAATTGGTGGTCTCATTTTATAATACCCAAGAAAGCCCTTGCCTTTGCAAGGACTATTTTTTTTTTTTTCTTTCTCTCGTTGTATTCTTATTACATGTGGGGTGGGATTATACCCATAACCACATAACTCATAATAGCATTTATCACCTATCTCTTGCTCTAGTAAATATGTGTTATTCAAAAAAAAACACCATTATTCTCCTACTCTTATCCCAATTACTTGGGGTCGATACAATTTGTACTCTTCTTTCATAGTACATATTGTAAAAGTTATTGGCAATAGTATTATAACCGGTCACCTGCGAGACGTCAATCCTCCTTGGGCATGTAATTGTTGACCAACCGACATCAGACGGAGTTAGCCCAGGTCGTTACAAGGCTCTTAGTGGTCTTTTACGACATCCACGAGCAAAGTAAGGGTTGGTACTATTCCTAGCCGCTACCACACAACTACCTTTTACTAATGTAAAATATTTTTACCAATACGGATAAAAGGAAATAAGTAATATTAGAATTGGTAAAATTAATTCGCTTCGTAAGCGATTTGTCGTTTCAAGAGAGCACTTTCTTCTGTTCATTCGCGCGCGTATTTTGGCTTTTTTATGACTCCCAAAAGGAAGGTGATGATATATCTATTATATTCTTAAATCGTTACCATAGATGATTAATATATATTTATATATTTATCATCATCATTTTTTTTTTAATTTCTGGTGGAGGTCAACGAGCAAGCAGCACACCTGACGGTAAGTGTAACTACCGCCCATGGACCTTAGCAACAGTGTTGCCAACTCGGATTTTGAATAAGGCGTAGGTCTGATTAGAAAATTACGTAGAATTAGTAAAATTTGCATATGAAAAGTTCGTAGATCTACGTACTTTTTTTCTGAGTGAAATAAAGAAGTTAGGGTAGGTGAAACTGAATAAATCGAGTATTTTGTTATACAATTTATTTAAAAAAGAGAGATACAACATAGAGTTCTTGGAGGAGACGCTATATTGGCAGCATTTACCATGCTGTGGTAGATAGACATTTACTATCAGAGAATGCATGCGTATGCTTGTTTGCTATCTTCATCGTATAAAAAAATAAAATAAAAATTACTCAATTTTTATTATTTTCAGGCAAATTAAATTTATACATATTTTTATTAAAATATTGAATGTGTTCCTGCGTAGGCTCGCTGTTTGTTTTTAAGCCACTTTTCGTGAAAAGTAAACCTGTTAGCGTGTCAGTGGCAAGTCTGTTTTTGATCTTAGTTTTCAGGAAGCTAAAAAATATTGAAATAAATTAATAATATGCTTCTTCAGTCTGGTGAATTGCAAATTTCTACAAATTAAAAGAAAATACGTAGATTCTGGGACTGAAGTTCGTAGGTTTGCAAAAAAGGTCTAAAATACGTAGATCTACGTAAAAAGACGTAGAGTTGGCAACGCTGCTTAGCAATACCAAAGGTAAACTTAGGCTGCTGCCAACCAATACAAACCCCTAACCCACCCAGTTGGGCTGCCGGTTCTCTCACTCACCGAATGAAACGCAATAGCACATTGCCATTACTCAGACGTCGATCTTCTACGAGAGTGTGGTACTACCCCGGACGGACCGTCCCCTGTCTGTAGATAGAAAACTGTCAACAACGTGCTCCTACCACTTCAAGCGTTACATTATTCAGCTTTTCGTAGTTCAGTGCTAGATGCACTATACTACACTGGGTTTTATTTCGAGTTTTCGTTCTCTTACATATATATGGTATATGCATTTTATATCCCTTAGTCGTCACATACGATCACTCTCAGGTAAGACAGGGAGTGGTGCATTGCATTCTTGCTCCGTCACCACACGTATACTTTATTGTAACAATTACAAAGTGCTGAAACTGAATACAAACAATGTTATTATGATTATTTAACTTCAACGTGTTGTGGTGACGTCATGATAGAAGCTACGTTAGAAATGGGAACGTTTTGACATACTGTCAGTTACGTGTTAGCTGCAGATTTGGGGGTAAATACTGAATTTATGCAAGCAATATTGTATGTGACTACACATATGGTGGTTAACAAACCAACATACTTTAACACTGGCGCGGGTTCGTTTACTATGGTGGATAATACTCGTGCATGTGCGATCCACAAATCATTCATCATCATTCTCCTACTCTTATCCCAATTATTTGGGGTCGATACAATATGTACTCTTCTTTCAAAGTACATATTGTAGAAGTTATTGCCAATAGTTTTATGACTGGTCGCCTGCCAGACTTCAACCCTCCTTGGGAATGTAATAGTTGAGCAAGCGGCATCAGATGGAGTTGGCCCACGTCGTTATAAAGCTCTTAGTCGTCTTTTACGACATCCACGAGCAAGGTAAGGGTTGTTAGTATTCAAAGCCGCTACTATACAGCAATCGTCTGTGCGATCCACAAATAATTATGGAAATCGAACCCAAGCAACCCACCACGGAATTTACTTATAAACCTTAGATCATTACTTAGATCTATGTTATCTATGGTGTCACAAATAAAAAAGAAATACAGAAATTGAAAATAAACTTAAATATCCTTCAAAGTGAAGAAATCTTTGTGTTACAAAGGCGGCTTTATATTTCGTCTGGATTTTAACCGAAGCACTTTTTTTTATCTCAAACGCTGAAAAGGTCATAAATCGATCCAAGTCACAATAAGATATCTATTCTTGAACACTTTGTAAACACTGAAAGACCGCTTTTTGTGCGCTCACAAGAAAGTAAGGTATTAAACTCTTGCCTTTTAATATATAAGGTGGAAAGGTTTAAGAAAACTCATCATTTAGAACCGATATTGGCTTTTTTTTAATACTTTTAGTAACATGACAAGCGTGACGGCTGTGTGGTAGCTGCTACGAATACTACCAACACCGATTTTTGGATTACTCGTGGATGTTGTAAAAGACGACTAAGAGCCTTATATCGACCTGGGCCAACGCCATCTGATTCCGTTTGTTCAACAATTACATTCCCAAGGAGGGTTGACGTCTGGCAGGCGGCCGGTCATAAAACTATTGCCAATAACTTTTACAATATGTACTATCAAAGAAGAGTACATATTGTATCGGACCCAAGTAATTGGGATAACAGTAGAAGAATGATGATAAGTAACATGACAAAAGAACGCTTTCTAATGTCGCAGGTTAAGTTTCTTCTCAGGCCACCGAAGACAAAGATCGGGTACCGGTGGCTCGCTCGCACGGTGAAGAGAGGAGTTTGCATGGTGGGTCTATGAGGTTACGCAGCACCTCTTCCGTCAACCCAGACCGATTTGGCGGGGCGAGACGCACCCATAGCCTAATGCAAAAAAAAAAGAAAGAAAGAATAAGTTTCGTCTCAGCCTATATACGATATGTTTAGGTAATCTATAATAGGAGGAAAACAGATTCTATATGCAACGGTAAACCGACGCTTTGGCATAATAGTTTTACTTCGAGAATTCTTTCTGTTGAAATGATGGCTGCTTAAACAATATAGTGGTTAAGATACCATGAGGCAGTTTGATTACCACGCAAGACAATTCTTTCTTCGATCTATAAATTATTGTTGTAAATTTGCAAAATTCTCCGTAATAAAGGCAAAAAAAAAAGTAGTATTTTTTTTTTGCCTTTATTACGGATAGTAGTACATCCAAAGACATGAGAGAGATGAATGCTGACATAATCATTAATTTGCTTATCTATTTTTGAAATAAAACTAATTTTACAGATTTGATTCCCGTTTGTATATGATTTTGAATTTCCCGACGTTTCGAACACTTTACATTGATAATGGTTACGGGAGTACTAAGATGTCTTACGTCCAAAAGTTATCGTTATTACAGAAATTTATATCTTCATCATATATCCAATAAAATCCGTAAAAATAGTTTTATTTCAAATGTGTAATACTCGCGTAAACATTAGAAATCATAATGTTCGCTTATCTATTTTTCGTACCTTTTATTACCGATTGTCGTAAGAGCAATGGACATCATAATCGTGAAATGAATTGTGGTTGTTTGCTGTGGCTGTCGTATGAATGAGGTTTTATGCGTTTACACTTTATTATTTTTTGTTTATAAGATAGTAACTTAGCAAAGAAAAGATATAAGAATAAGTAATTCTAGTGATGGAGATGTTAAAATCATGAATGAACATAAACAATAGGAATTGAATTCACCATCTGGCATCATAATATAAAATCAATTCCCTGACAGATCAATACACAGCCCTAACAACGTTGGAAATAAAACTTGGGGTGATTGACATTTCTTTTAGGGTTTATATGGAGGGAGCTTAAGAAGGATTTACAGTGACCGTCGCAGCAATAAGAAATAAAATGTGAAAGATTCTGTTACTAAAATTCGAGAACATGACTTTATTTATTTTTCTTAGTTCATCATCATCATCTTCATCACAAATAAAGAGATAGTACTTACCGTAAACGCCATACTCAGATGGTGAGTTGGCTATCGCAATAAAATTTCGTAGAAGAAATCTACTGTCCAGTCTGCTAGATCTATAGCAATCATCAAAATCCGGAAGAACAGAGGTCCTTAGCCGATTTTTATCACTATCCTGGGTAAGGTTGCTACAATAAATGTATTATTTAGTAGTAGCCAAAAATAAGGGCCAAAAATAAAATATCATAAATGTTTAGAAAACATTTGAAATAAAACTATTTTTACGAATTCTGTCGTCTTTATATTTGAATTTTAATTAAACGATAGTCCTCCCGTGATCAAAAACGCTGTAAAATATTGTGCTGAAAAGTAGGAAAATTATAAACTAAATAAAAACGTGATAGAATCCGAAAAAATAATTTTATTTCAATTAGAAATCATTATGTTCAGCACACGGCGAAAAAGAAATTATACATATTGCTGATCTTCCAGAATCTAAATAATATTTATATTCTGGAATCCAGTATATTACACGACCTATTTCTTTATGTATTCTCAAGTTTATTACTTAACCCTAATAAACATTTCTATGATATACAAGTTCAGCAAATTTATAAGGGTTGAAATGCCGAGTAATTTTACCACCAAATTACTAAGCAAGCAATATTAAAACTATCCGAAGAATTGTTTAGAAATGCAGAAAAGTTAAAATACTCCAAGGAGCTAGGCAAAAGTATAGTTATTTCTTTTTATTTTTAGCGTAATATTTAGGTAACTTTGGAAAGAACTATGGAGCTATATAATTCAGAATCAGTATAATAATTTAATAGATATTAATCGAGAGAGGTTACATGTGGGAACACACGATTCTTTATGATGCCCTGACTGATTTTGATACAATGTCAACAGATCATAGCCTGCCCGAAAAATAAGGGCCATGCTATTGAAAATTTACTGTATGCAGCCATTAAAAGAATGGCTATTCGTAGTAGTGGCACATTTTCGTAGAAATAGACGTAGCATTTTTACTGCGCTTCTTTCAGTGGAGAAAAAAGCTGGAAGCTCTTAAGGCAGGCAGCGAAATGGATGTGCCCTTGGTTTTATAGAGGTCCAGATATGTCAGTTACCACTTAAGATCAGGTCGCTTGCTTGCTGGTCTGCTGGTCTACCCAAGTTTGGCACGTGCAACCTTAAAAAGTATAAGTCTTTGCCGATAGATGGTATTAGTATCGTCCCCCTTAAGAATGACAATATAAGGCAAAATTTGATTATCTGCATAACATCCACGCTCGTATAGCTATTACGACGATTGGAATGAATTTTTAGTAGATGTGGGTTCAAATCTCAGTTGGGAGAATCATTTTCCCTAGCAAAACAAGCTTTTGTAAATAACAAAAGAATAGAACAAAGGTTTATTCCATATATCTCGGATAAAATGTATAGTAAAAATAAAAATACAGCAACTAAAGTAAACAATGTCCTCCAAAGCCGGGCAACTAGTTAGCAACAGAAATAGACAGCCAAACGGTTGATCCGTTGATCCTGCACGGAACACTTCCAAATGACTGGGGACGAGTAATGGAAAAAGGAAAGATTAAAGAAAAAGGTACTTCTGTAAATTGTTTACGATAAGGCTCTTAAATTGAATGATATCGTGGATTTTTTCTTATAAAGATCTTATAGGATCCTGATTATTACTTACTTTTACACACGTCATATTTTTATTTTATATATATTTTTGAATTGTCATTCTTTAATTCTTCTTTAAAGCCTAGTTACAGATGTAATAAGTCCGAATTTCATCTTTGAATAGATTCGGAAGAGAGAGCCGGAAGCCCAACTGGGAGGTTTTGGTGTTTGTATTGGTAGGTATTGGCCTAGTTATACCATTGGTATTGCAAAGCTGGACATGGACGGCAGTGACACTTACCATCAGGTGTGCTGCTTGCTATGTCGTGCGGCGTTCCACAGGGGTCGGTTCTGGGGCCGACTCTGTGGGACATCGGGTACGACTGGGCGTTGAGAGGGAGTCTCCCCCCCGGGCTGAGCTTGGTGTGCTACGCTGACGACACGCTTGTCACAGCCCGGGGCAGGACAATCGAAGAGGCGGCGAGCCACTCTCGGCACCGAGGAGATGATCAGGCGGATCGAGGCGCTGGGGCTCAGGGTGGCCCTAAACAAGACGGCGGCCCTACTTTTCCATGGGCCCCGCGTGAGGCTACCCATCGGCGCCTCGTTGGTGGTCAACTCCATCCACATCAGCATCCGGGCCCATATGAGGTACTTGGGTCTGGGGCTCGACGGGCGATGGTGGTTCCGGGAGCATTTCCGACAGATTGCTCCCCGGCTGGTCGGCGCGGCGTCCGCCCTTTCTCGACTCATGCCGAATGTGGGCGGACCCAGTTTCGAGGGCCGACGGCTGTATGCGGGGGTGATCCGCTCGATGGCCATATACGGCGCAACCATGTGAGCGAGGGCTCTGAACGCCCAGCTCAGGGCGGTTCTGTGGAGGCCACAGAGAGCCATGGCGGTCAGAGCCATTCGCGGGTACCGCACGGTGTCGACAGAGGCGGCGTGCCTGTTGGCTGGGACACCCCCGTGGGACCTAGAGGCGGAGATGCTCTCCGACCTCTACCGGCGGGTTATCGCAGCGCGCGAGGAAGGTGGCTCCCCATCGTTGAGCGAGCTAGCCACCTGGCGCGTGGATGCCCGCCGAGACGTCATCGCCCGTTGGGCTACGCGGCTGGAGAGGCCTAGGCACGGTGTGGAGACCGTTGAGGCCCTCCGGCGCGTAATGATAGAGTGGATGGAGCGGCGGCATGGGGTCCTCACCTTCGGCTGGTGCAGGTATTGACGGGGCACGGGTGCTTCGGTTTGTACCTGCACAGGGTCGCGTATAGGGAGTGGACTTCGGCCTGCCACCACTGCAGGAGTGACGAGGACACGGCGCAACACACGCTGGAGGTGTGTCCGGGATGGGAGCGGCAGTGCCGTGACCTCGTCGCTGTTATCGGTGCCGACCTGATGCTGCCGGCTGTCGCGAGGGCGATGGTCGACAGCGTCAGGAACTGGGACGCAGTCGCCGCCTTCTGCGAGGCTGTCATCTCGCAGAAGGAAGCGGCGGATCGGGTCAGGGAGGATTCCCGCGACCCGGGCCGCCGCCAGCGGCCGTTGCGGCGCAGGCGCGAATACCTGCACCTGATGCCGCCCTAACCGAGGCTTCGGGTGATCGGACCGGCGAATTGTCCGGTCGCCCGACGTGAAGCCACCGCGTGAGGGTGACGCCTCGACGGTGAAATCTGTCGGGGCGTCGACGAGAGGAACCCGCGAAGGTGAACCGCCGGGCGGGCCACCGAAGTTAAAAATCGGGTCCCGGTGGCCCGCTCGCACGGCGAAGAGAGAGGAGTTTTACGGTGGGTCTATGGGGTCACGCGCCGCCTTCACCGTCACCCCGGACCGATTTGGCGGGGCGAGACGCATCCATGTCCAGCAAAAAAAAAAAAAAAAAGGTGTGCTGCTTGGTCGTTTGCCACTATAAGCAATATTAAAAATAATATCAGTTAATCAGAATGTATCCAATATGATTTCTGTATTCCTTACAGTTTGTTTGTGAATTTTAAACCATCAGTTTAGCATTATAAGCGTATAAAATTAAGACAATTTCTTGCCCAGTTCTCTAATTCATTCATTCATTCATTCACATTATAATCGGGTTTTTCATAACTAATCCTTTATTTTCGAGTGCGTTATAATAGCATTATAGAGGGATGTTTTTAATTATTATTAAATTTATAAAGAATGAAATTAATAAAACTTTTTTCTGAGTATCTTTGAGATAACTCTGCAATTTGAAGAAACAACAGCAAGCAGAATCTTATCATCATTCTCGCACTCTTATCCTCAGGGTTGATGCAATATGTACTCTTCCCACGTACATATTGCAAAAGTTATTGGCTATAGTTTTATGAACGGCCGCCTGTTGTTAACCCTCATTGAGAATATAATTCTTGACCAAACAGAATCAGATAGTATTGACCTAGATCTATATAAAGCTCTTAGTCATTTTGAACGTCATCCGCGAGCAAAGTAAGTAATATATTTCTAGACCATATAATGAATCTAAGGAATGAAAGAGAGTATTGGTGTTAAGATTGCGAAAGGGAATGCTCCGATGGTTCGGACATGTGGAAAGAATGCCGAACGAACGTCTGGTTAAGAAGATATACAATGCGAAAGTGGAAGGATGTAGGTACTGGGGGAGACCGAGACTAACCTACCTAAACCAGATCGGTCATGTACTGAAGGAAGGTAGAGTCAAGAGTCTCTGAAACCGGCGAGCGTGTATGAAGAGAATTATGAATGTTGAGGAAGCGAGTGAAGTATGCAAAGATAGAGTTCTGTGGCATCTGTTCTCTCTGCCTACCCTGCAAGGGATATGGCATGATGATATGTATGTATGTATGTGTATAATGAAGCTAAATAATTTTACCAAAAATATAGTTACATACATTTAGGGATCACGTTTCCGTGCCGTAAGTCATCACTAGTAACACACACTGATCGTAGACCTGTGTTTTCAGACAATGAGGTATTTTAGATGAGAAGATCCTCTTAAGTTTCCCGAACGCTGCCCAACCGAGTTGGATTCGTCGGCTGACCTCTTTCTCGAAATTAGATCTACCTAACTGGATTGTTTGTCCAAGGTGGATTCCAAACTGGGCGTCGTTGGATGCAGGTGGCACAGGACCGTGCTCTGTGGCATAACATGAGCAAGCCCTACGTCCAGCAGTGGACGGCGATAGGCTAAAATGATGATGATAGTTACATATAAACTTTTTCGATACATGATCATCATTCTCCTACTCTCATCCCAATTAATTGGGGTCGATACAATATGTACTCTTCTTTCATAGTACATACGTAAAAGTTATTGTCAATATTTTTATGACCAGCCGCCTGCCAGACGTCAACCCTTCTTGGGAGTGTAATTGTTGACCAAATGGCATCAGATGGATATGGATGACCCAGGTCCTTACAAGGCTCTTAGTCGTCTTTTACGATATCCATAAGCAAAGTAAGGGTTGGTAGTATTCGTAGCCGCTACCATACAGCTTTTTCGATACAAATGAGAAATATTAATAAAATATGAAAAGTTTTAAATACAATATTCAATTTATCACTGTAACTGAAAATATATACGACATTCAATTTCACAAAAACTCCAGCGTCCAATAGCAATATATTTGACAATCCATTAGCTCTTAATTTCTCAAATGCTATTGATACAAAAACAAAAAAACTGATACGCAAATATCAATAAGCCATCAATGAAATGGTAAAAGTGCAGTCCAATCTTT
Source organism: Lymantria monacha (assembly GCA_905163515.2). Classification (NCBI taxonomy): domain Eukaryota; kingdom Metazoa; phylum Arthropoda; class Insecta; order Lepidoptera; family Erebidae; genus Lymantria; species Lymantria monacha. The sequence continues at coordinate 3,877,254 of LR991088.1, read as the reverse complement.
TGTTGATGCAGCAATATGTGACGTTATTGTCCAATTCGAACAGATTACTCCATTCAGCTCACAGTCGGGTATTACCTGTAAAATTGTTTTAATTCATCTCCAGCAGAATATTTGTTCACAATCCTTGAAACAAGCTTATACATGGTAAATATTTTCATTGATTGTGTTTTTAATTTGGATTGCATTTTTAGTGATTATAAAGAGTTAGCTATTCAGATTAGAGTGGTGAATAATATATTACTAATGAATAGAGATCTAGGTTTGTAGTAAAGTCGCACGGCGTGGAGAGGTATATTTCGGGGCGATATTATGGGATCGTGCGCCACTTCATTTCGCTTCGGGTGGATTTAGCGGGGTGTAACCAGACGTAGCCCGTCGAAAAAAAAGTGATATACTAGTTATTTAAAATTGTTATTACTCTTATTCAATTAACTTTGTAATTGATAAATAGTTCAACATGAACAATTATTTTCAATTGTAAGTCCGCTTCAATTCTTGTAATTACTTGTGAATCAAGTTCAATCAATTGTCATGTTATCCTAAAAAAATAAACCACAATTCACCGAACGAATCAACTGAGCAACGTTTAGGATTAAAACACTAAATCAAGGGTGGCAAACAAATTGTTAATTTTATTAACCTTATATAAATCTCTGGGGGTATTTTGGATTGTTCATATTTTGTGTCAGCCTACATTCTACCAAGTTTACATGGCTCGTTTTTTGGTTTATTTATTTTTTATTGTCAACATAACGACCGTAATTTATTTTGTGCGTTTTCCTTTTTTGTTTGATAAATTTTAAACTTTTGAACGTACATTTGATGCTGGCATGCTGACTTTATGCGTCATAATAATCATCATTCCCTTTTAATCCAATTTCTTGAGGTTGATACAATATATACTTTATCCTTTTCCATCGTAGATATTGCGATTGTTTTGGCAATAGTTGTATGATAATTCGCTTCCCTAACGTCAATCCATCTTAAGTAATCTCAATTATTATTGACCAAATGGCATCCGGTAGAGTTGACCTAGGTCTATGTTAATCTTTAATCTTTTAAAATACCTATGTATGTTATGTATGTTAAGATTGGTAGTATTCATAGTCAGCCTTACAGAAAATTAAAGCTGATTTCATATATTATGATTTTTGTTCCCTTTAATGGCAAACGAGAAACCAGTTCACTTGATAGTAAGTGATAACTACCATTCGTGGGTCCCTGCATCAGAGGTGCAGTCTAGTCGCCGCCTATTGTCTCATTAATTTTATCAATTGCAATGCAATGAGGGCCACTAATACAACTAACCGCTAAATTGCTCATGAATATCGTAAAAAACGACTAAGAGACGACCTAACGGTAAGTAGACGGCTGATCATAAAGGCATTCCTGAAACTTGTGCAATGTATACGTTGGAAGAATATTCTTCCTCCATATGCGATATCCAATGCGTCAACCATCAATTAATTAGGTTACAGCAGAATTATGATGTAAATTGTGTGATCTCATTGAAATACTGACGGGTTAAGAATCTACTTATCTCCCAAGGTAGCCGTTAAAATCGGCACTGGGATCATCGAGAACACAGCAGCATCATTTTCTTAGAAAATCTATAACAGCATCTACGTTGTCCAATCCGCTCGCTAATGTAGTGATAATGACAATTATAGTACTAACCCTCTTTGAGGTGAACAATTTCAACGGATGAATGAATTCAATGCTTATATTTTCATTCCAATTAGGACACATTTCTTTCTAGATAATAACTTAATAGATGTTTAAAAGTCTCAAGAAAATAATATCACAGGCGAATGAAAATTCCAATAATATATAACTGTATGTTATTGATAAGTAAAAGCTAAATAACTTGAGCAGTATATTTCAAATTGTGTATTCCCATTATTCAAACAGTATTGTTGTTATAAAAGACTAGTCGTTAAGCAAAGTCATGAGCCTTTGTGTGACTTGATCAACTGCGATATTAAGCTACGTACTAACCATAATGCTTTAAAACATAAAAGTATCCATGCTCCACCGCTAAATGGTGTCTTTTTAGACAACGTCAGTCACTAAAAAATTAAGAAATAAAAAGAAATAGACAAGAGAGAACTTCCAATTTCAATTTCTTCGGAGCATTCCTAGGTACTAACATACTTCCACAAACCACCTCCACAAAGATCGGGTACCGGTGGCCCGCACGGCGAATAGAGATGTTTGCAGGGTGGGTCTACGGGGTTGCGCGCCGCCTCTTCCGTCACCCCGGACCGATTTGGCGGGGTGCGACGTCCATAGCCCACCGCAAAAAAAAAAAAAAAAAAAAAAAGTTACTACCATAGTTCCACCGAAAACAAAGATCGGGTACCGGAGGCCCGCACGGCGAAAAGAGGTGTTTGCAGGGTGGGTCTATGGGGTTGCGCGCCGCCTCTTCCGACGCCCCGCACCGATTTGGCGGGGCGCGACCACGTCCATAGTCCACCGCAAAAAAAAAAAAAAAAAAAAAAAAAGAGGTACTACCATACTTCAATTATTTGAAATTGTTTAATAAATGTCAGGCACGCTGAGTTTTTTGCCAGATTCAGCTTATGGCCGCGTTCCCATTCAGTTGTAGATTATTATATTATCAAACGAAATGTAAAATTGATAATATATAAATGCCTCTATGGGACTTATGCATACTAAATTATGATTTAACTTTGCTGGCCTTGAATTCAAACTCGAGACCTCATACAGTTAAATATTTATGCCAAAACTACTAGGTATTCTTGTGACTGTTAATTAAGTCCCAAAATAAATTAAAATGACATATTAAATCTAAAACATTAACCACATAACATACATTAAGTATTTTACGAGCCAACTTTAAGGTCGATGTAACTAACATTAATTTTCTGATATAAATCTACGCAATATTTTGTTCTTATATTACCAGTGTTGAGACTATCTTATGGTAATATAAGGTACATGATATATCGTCTTTCGCGTCTTATCTCAAATTTAATGTGTACGAAAATTTCGCAACAATTTCACACCGTTAGGATGATTTTCATGTGAAGTATGTGAGTAGCTTAACTGTATTTGATTTGGTTAAGATTATTTAAATCTTATTTACAGCCCATATATACTTCGACTAATGCCGTATTTTACCCATATCATCATTCTACTACTTTTATCCCAATTATTTGGGATCGATACAATATGTCTTCCTTTATAGTACATATTGTGAAAGTTATTGGCAATAGTTTTATGACCGGCCGCCTGCCAGACGTCAACCCTCTTTGGGAATGTAATTGTTGACCAAACGGCATCCAGATGGAGCTGGCCCAGGTCGTTATAAGACTCTTAGTCGTCTTTTACGATATCTACGTGCAAAGTATGGGTTGGTAGTATTCGTATCCGCTACCCCACAGCATACACACGTACTTCACCCATGTGGAGACGGTATAAGAATACAATTGTCAATATACATTATTTGTTCCTAAAAGTCGTATAACTGTCAAGCGTGGTCATTACGGCACTATTTCTCACTGCGGTAGGCGTACGGCTAAATAGGGACGGCAAAAGGCTGAATGATGATGATCAATTAGATTACTATACTGCATCCACAAGTAGTGTCAAGTTAGAAGTAAAATTTAATTCCTCACTTTCCCATGGAAATATATACTATTAACTTTGATTATGTCGAAATCTTATAATTATCGAATTTTGTCTGTCCTTTTAATATAACAGCGGATATTATTAACCTTCAAATTACTGAAATTTTTAGCATTTAATATGCTTAATTATTTATAAATACCCGATACGAAACGAAAAATGATGTCACAAGCGGGGTTCGAACCCGCACCTATTGGGAATCCGGCCCAACCGTGCTGCCACTTACACCATCGTGAACTATTTTAGGACATGCAAATTTCGAATCATATTATATCTAACGTCTTCAAGGTGACGTATGCCATCTATCGGACAATGTTTACACATTGTATAGACTTAATACTTCAAACTTTACAGTTAGAATTGTATTAAACGATGACACAACCTTGTTATTCAAATTACTGAAATTTTTAGCATTTAATATGCTTAATTATTTATAAATACCCGATACGAAACGAAAAATGATGTCACAAGCGGGGTTCGAACCCGCACCTATTGGGAATCCGGCCCAACCGTGCTGCCACTTACACCATCGTGAACTATTTTAGGACATGCAAATTTCGAATCATATTATATCTTACGTCTTCAAGGTGACGTATGCCATCTATCGGACAATGTTTACACATTGTATAGACTTAATACTTCAAACTTTACAGTTAGAATTGTATTAAACGATGACACAACCTTGTTATTCAAATTACTGAAATTTTTAGCATTTAATATGCTTAATTATTTATAAATACCCGATACGAAACGAAAAATGATGTCACAAGCGGGGTTCGAACCCGCACCTATTGGGAATCCGGCCCAACCGTGCTGCCACTTACACCATCGTGAACTATTTTAGGACATGCAAATTTCGAATCATATTATATCTTACGTCTTCAAGGTGACGTATGCCATCTATCGGACAATGTTTACACATTGTATAGACTTAATACTTCAAACTTTACAGTTAGAATTGTATTAAACGATGACACAACCTTGTTATTCAAATTACTGAAATTTTTAGCATTTAATATGCTTAATTATTTATAAATACCCGATACGAAACGAAAAATGATGTCACAAGCGGGGTTCGAACCCGCACCTATTGGGAATCCGGCCCAACCGTGCTGCCACTTACACCATCGTGAACTATTTTAGGACATGCAAATTTCGAATCATATTATATCTTACGTCTTCAAGGTGACGTATGCCATCTATCGGACAATGTTTACACATTGTATAGACTTAATACTTCAAACTTTACAGTTAGAATTGTATTAAACGATGACACAACCTTGTTATTCAAATTACTGAAATTTTTAGCATTTAATATGCTTAATTATTTATAAATACAAGATACGAAACGAAAAATGATGTCACAAGCGGGGTTCGAACCCGCACCTATTGGGAATCCGGCCCAACCGTGCTGCCACTTACACCATCGTGAACTATTTTAGGACATGCAAATTTCGAATCATATTATATCTTACGTCTTCAAGGTGACGTATGCCATCTATCGGACAATGTTTACACATTGTATAGACTTAATACTTCAAACTTTACAGTTAGAATTGTATTAAACGATGACACAACCTTGTTATTCAAATTACTGAAAGTTTTAGCATTTAATATGCTTAATTATTTATAAATACCCGATACGAAACGAAAAATGATGTCACAAGCGGGGTTCGAACCCGCACCTATTGGGAATCCGGCCCAACCGTGCTGCCACTTACACCATCGTGAACTATTTTAGGACATGCAAATTTCGAATCATATTATATCTTACGTCTTCAAGGTGACGTATGCCATCTATCGGACAATGTTTACACATTGTATAGACTTAATACTTCAAACTTTACAGTTAGAATTGTATTAAACGATGACACAACCTTGTTATTCAAATTACTGAAATTTTTAGCATTTAATATGCTTAATTATTTATAAATACCCGATACGAAACGAAAAATGATGTCACAAGCGGGGTTCGAACCCGCACCTATTGGGAATCCGGCCCAACCGTGCTGCCACTTACACCATCGTGAACTATTTTAGGACATGCAAATTTCGAATCATATTATATCTTACGTCTTCAAGGTGACGTATGCCATCTATCGGACAATGTTTACACATTGTATAGACTTAATACTTCAAACTTTACAGTTAGAATTGTATTAAACGATGACACAACCTTGTTATTCAAATTACTGAAATTTTTAGCATTTAATATGCTTAATTATTTATAAATACCCGATACGAAACGAAAAATGATGTCACAAGCGGGGTTCGAACCCGCACCTATTGGGAATCCGGCCCAACCGTGCTGCCACTTACACCATCGTGAACTATTTTAGGACATGCAAATTTCGAATCATATTATATCTTACGTCTTCAAGGTGACGTATGCCATCTATCGGACAATGTTTACACATTGTATAGACTTAATACTTCAAACTTTACAGTTAGAATTGTATTAAACGATGACACAACCTTGTTATTCAAATTACTGAAATTTTTAGCATTTAATATGCTTAATTATTTATAAATACCCGATACGAAACGAAAAATGATGTCACAAGCGGGGTTCGAACCCGCACCTATTGGGAATCCGGCCCAACCGTGCTGCCACTTACACCATCGTGAACTATTTTAGGACATGCAAATTTCGAATCATATTATATCTTACGTCTTCAAGGTGACGTATGCCATCTATCGGACAATGTTTACACATTGTATAGACTTAATACTTCAAACTTTACAGTTAGAATTGTATTAAACGATGACACAACCTTGTTATTCAAATTACTGAAATTTTTAGCATTTAATATGCTTAATTATTTATAAATACCCGATACGAAACGAAAAATGATGTCACAAGCGGGGTTCGAACCCGCACCTATTGGGAATCCGGCCCAACCGTGCTGCCACTTACACCATCGTGAACTATTTTAGGACATGCAAATTTCGAATCATATTATATCTTACGTCTTCAAGGTGACGTATGCCATCTATCGGACAATGTTTACACATTGTATAGACTTAATACTTCAAACTTTACAGTTAGAATTGTATTAAACGATGACACAACCTTGTTATTCAAATTACTGAAATTTTTAGCATTTAATATGCTTAATTATTTATAAATACCCGATACGAAACGAAAAATGATGTCACAAGCGGGGTTCGAACCCGCACCTATTGGGAATCCGGCCCAACCGTGCTGCCACTTACACCATCGTGAACTATTTTAGGACATGCAAATTTCGAATCATATTATATCTTACGTCTTCAAGGTGACGTATGCCATCTATCGGACAATGTTTACACATTGTATAGACTTAATACTTCAAACTTTACAGTTAGAATTGTATTAAACGATGACACAACCTTGTTATTCAAATTACTGAAATTTTTAGCATTTAATATGCTTAATTATTTATAAATACCCGATACGAAACGAAAAATGATGTCACAAGCGGGGTTCGAACCCGCACCTATTGGGAATCCGGCCCAACCGTGCTGCCACTTACACCATCGTGAACTATTTTAGGACATGCAAATTTCGAATCATATTATATCTTACGTCTTCAAGGTGACGTATGCCATCTATCGGACAATGTTTACACATTGTATAGACTTAATACTTCAAACTTTACAGTTAGAATTGTATTAAACGATGACACAACCTTGTTATTCAAATTACTGAAATTTTTAGCATTTAATATGCTTAATTATTTATAAATACCCGATACGAAACGAAAAATGATGTCACAAGCGGGGTTCGAACCCGCACCTATTGGGAATCCGGCCCAACCGTGCTGCCACTTACACCATCGTGAACTATTTTAGGACATGCAAATTTCGAATCATATTATATCTTACGTCTTCAAGGTGACGTATGCCATCTATCGGACAATGTTTACACATTGTATAGACTTAATACTTCAAACTTTACAGTTAGAATTGTATTAAACGATGACACAACCTTGTTATTCAAATTACTGAAATTTTTAGCATTTAATATGCTTAATTATTTATAAATACCCGATACGAAACGAAAAATGATGTCACAAGCGGGGTTCGAACCCGCACCTATTGGGAATCCGGCCCAACCGTGCTGCCACTTACACCATCGTGAACTATTTTAGGACATGCAAATTTCGAATCATATTATATCTTACGTCTTCAAGGTGACGTATGCCATCTATCGGACAATGTTTACACATTGTATAGACTTAATACTTCAAACTTTACAGTTAGAATTGTATTAAACGATGACACAACCTTGTTATTCAAATTACTGAAATTTTTAGCATTTAATATGCTTAATTATTTATAAATACCCGATACGAAACGAAAAATGATGTCACAAGCGGGGTTCGAACCCGCACCTATTGGGAATCCGGCCCAACCGTGCTGCCACTTACACCATCGTGAACTATTTTAGGACATGCAAATTTCGAATCATATTATATCTTACGTCTTCAAGGTGACGTATGCCATCTATCGGACAATGTTTACACATTGTATAGACTTAATACTTCAAACTTTACAGTTAGACCACCTTTACAGTTAGTCACCTTGAAGACGTAAGATATAATATGATTCGAAATTTGCATGTCCTAAAATAGTTCACGATGGTGTAAGTGGCAGCACGGTTGGGCCGGATTCCCAATAGGTGCGGGTTCGAACCCCGCTTGTGACATCATTTTTCGTTTCGTATCGGGTATTTATAAATAATTAAGCATATTAAATGCTAAAAATTTCAGTAATTTGAATAACAAGGTTGTGTCATCGTTTAATACAATTCTAACTGTAAAGTTTGAAGTATTAAGTCTATACAATGTGTAAACATTGTCCGATAGATGGCATACGTCACCTTGAAGACGTAAGATATAATATGATTCGAAATTTGCATGTCCTAAAATAGTTCACGATGGTGTAAGTGGCAGCACGGTTGGGCCGGATTCCCAATAGGTGCGGGTTCGAACCCCGCTTGTGACATCATTTTTCGTTTCGTATCGGGTATTTATAAATAATTAAGCATATTAAATGCTAAAAATTTCAGTAATTTGAATAACAAGGTTGTGTCATCGTTTAATACAATTCTAACTGTAAAGTTTGAAGTATTAAGTCTATACAATGTGTAAACATTGTCCGATAGATGGCATACGTCACCTTGAAGACGTAAGATATAATATGATTCGAAATTTGCATGTCCTAAAATAGTTCACGATGGTGTAAGTGGCAGCACGGTTGGGCCGGATTCCCAATAGGTGCGGGTTCGAACCCCGCTTGTGACATCATTTTTCGTTTCGTATCGGGTATTTATAAATAATTAAGCATATTAAATGCTAAAAATTTCAGTAATTTGAATAACAAGGTTGTGTCATCGTTTAATACAATTCTAACTGTAAAGTTTGAAGTATTAAGTCTATACAATGTGTAAACATTGTCCGATAGATGGCATACGTCACCTTGAAGACGTAAGATATAATATGATTCGAAATTTGCATGTCCTAAAATAGTTCACGATGGTGTAAGTGGCAGCACGGTTGGGCCGGATTCCCAATAGGTGCGGGTTCGAACCCCGCTTGTGACATCATTTTTCGTTTCGTATCGGGTATTTATAAATAATTAAGCATATTAAATGCTAAAAATTTCAGTAATTTGAATAACAAGGTTGTGTCATCGTTTAATACAATTCTAACTGTAAAGTTTGAAGTATTAAGTCTATACAATGTGTAAACATTGTCCGATAGATGGCATACGTCACCTTGAAGACGTAAGATATAATATGATTCGAAATTTGCATGTCCTAAAATAGTTCACGATGGTGTAAGTGGCAGCACGGTTGGGCCGGATTCCCAATAGGTGCGGGTTCGAACCCCGCTTGTGACATCATTTTTCGTTTCGTATCGGGTATTTATAAATAATTAAGCATATTAAATGCTAAAAATTTCAGTAATTTGAATAACAAGGTTGTGTCATCGTTTAATACAATTCTAACTGTAAAGTTTGAAGTATTAAGTCTATACAATGTGTAAACATTGTCCGATAGATGGCATACGTCACCTTGAAGACGTAAGATATAATATGATTCGAAATTTGCATGTCCTAAAATAGTTCACGATGGTGTAAGTGGCAGCACGGTTGGGCCGGATTCCCAATAGGTGCGGGTTCGAACCCCGCTTGTGACATCATTTTTCGTTTCGTATCGGGTATTTATAAATAATTAAGCATATTAAATGCTAAAAATTTCAGTAATTTGAATAACAAGGTTGTGTCATCGTTTAATACAATTCTAACTGTAAAGTTTGAAGTATTAAGTCTATACAATGTGTAAACATTGTCCGATAGATGGCATACGTCACCTTGAAGACGTAAGATATAATATGATTCGAAATTTGCATGTCCTAAAATAGTTCACGATGGTGTAAGTGGCAGCACGGTTGGGCCGGATTCCCAATAGGTGCGGGTTCGAACCCCGCTTGTGACATCATTTTTCGTTTCGTATCGGGTATTTATAAATAATTAAGCATATTAAATGCTAAAAATTTCAGTAATTTGAATAACAAGGTTGTGTCATCGTTTAATACAATTCTAACTGTAAAGTTTGAAGTATTAAGTCTATACAATGTGTAAACATTGTCCGATAGATGGCATACGTCACCTTGAAGACGTAAGATATAATATGATTCGAAATTTGCATGTCCTAAAATAGTTCACGATGGTGTAAGTGGCAGCACGGTTGGGCCGGATTCCCAATAGGTGCGGGTTCGAACCCCGCTTGTGACATCATTTTTCGTTTCGTATCGGGTATTTATAAATAATTAAGCATATTAAATGCTAAAAATTTCAGTAATTTGAATAACAAGGTTGTGTCATCGTTTAATACAATTCTAACTGTAAAGTTTGAAGTATTAAGTCTATACAATGTGTAAACATTGTCCGATAGATGGCATACGTCACCTTGAAGACGTAAGATATAATATGATTCGAAATTTGCATGTCCTAAAATAGTTCACGATGGTGTAAGTGGCAGCACGGTTGGGCCGGATTCCCAATAGGTGCGGGTTCGAACCCCGCTTGTGACATCATTTTTCGTTTCGTATCGGGTATTTATAAATAATTAAGCATATTAAATGCTAAAAATTTCAGTAATTTGAATAACAAGGTTGTGTCATCGTTTAATACAATTCTAACTGTAAAGTTTGAAGTATTAAGTCTATACAATGTGTAAACATTGTCCGATAGATGGCATACGTCACCTTGAAGACGTAAGATATAATATGATTCGAAATTTGCATGTCCTAAAATAGTTCACGATGGTGTAAGTGGCAGCACGGTTGGGCCGGATTCCCAATAGGTGCGGGTTCGAACCCCGCTTGTGACATCATTTTTCGTTTCGTATCGGGTATTTATAAATAATTAAGCATATTAAATGCTAAAAATTTCAGTAATTTGAATAACAAGGTTGTGTCATCGTTTAATACAATTCTAACTGTAAAGTTTGAAGTATTAAGTCTATACAATGTGTAAACATTGTCCGATAGATGGCATACGTCACCTTGAAGACGTAAGATATAATATGATTCGAAATTTGCATGTCCTAAAATAGTTCACGATGGTGTAAGTGGCAGCACGGTTGGGCCGGATTCCCAATAGGTGCGGGTTCGAACCCCGCTTGTGACATCATTTTTCGTTTCGTATCGGGTATTTATAAATAATTAAGCATATTAAATGCTAAAAATTTCAGTAATTTGAATAACAAGGTTGTGTCATCGTTTAATACAATTCTAACTGTAAAGTTTGAAGTATTAAGTCTATACAATGTGTAAACATTGTCCGATAGATGGCATACGTCACCTTGAAGACGTAAGATATAATATGATTCGAAATTTGCATGTCCTAAAATAGTTCACGATGGTGTAAGTGGCAGCACGGTTGGGCCGGATTCCCAATAGGTGCGGGTTCGAACCCCGCTTGTGACATCATTTTTCGTTTCGTATCGGGTATTTATAAATAATTAAGCATATTAAATGCTAAAAATTTCAGTAATTTGAATAACAAGGTTGTGTCATCGTTTAATAACTGTAAAGTTTGAAGTATTAAGTCTATACAATGTGTAAACATTGTCCGATAGATGGCATACGTTACCTTGAAGACGTAAGATATAATATGATTCGAAATTTGCATGTCCTAAAATAGTTCACGATGGTGTAAGTGGCAGCACGGTTGGGCCGGATTCCCAATAGGTGCGGGTTCGAACCCCGCTTGTGACATCATTTTTCGTTTCGTATCGGGTATTTATAAATAATTAAGCATATTAAATGCTAAAAATTTCAGTAATTTGAATAACAAGGTTGTGTCATCGTTTAATACAATTCTAACTGTAAAGTTTGAAGTATTAAGTCTATACAATGTGTAAACATTGTCCGATAGATGGCATACGTCACCTTGAAGACGTAAGATATAATATGATTCGAAATTTGCATGTCCTAAAATAGTTCACGATGGTGTAAGTGGCAGCACGGTTGGGCCGGATTCCCAATAGGTGCGGGTTCGAACCCCGCTTGTGACATCATTTTTCGTTTCGTATCGGGTATTTATAAATTATTAACCTTTCTCAATAAATAGGCTTATAAAAATACTAAAGTTATTTAAAATACTACTAGTAATTTATGAGAATAACGAGTTCAAACAAATAAACATATAAATAGATAAGTCTTTCATTCTTATAATAGCATTATAGAAATATTGAATTTAAGTCCTTTCCATAACATTTTCAAACTCCCACCAAAACTTTTAACGTGATATTATTACATTTACGGTTACAAGATAAAGTTCCAAGAACACATCTATCAATATAGCTCAATAAGAACTTCACGGTTGTGCCTTGTTCAGTTCAATATTTTCATCGATAGGTAGTTATATTATAAGTGCTTCTTAGAAGTTATGAGACTAGGCTTTTCAGTTATTACCTGAAGTGAGATCCTTTACGTTGAGAAAGTAAAGTTTGTGTGTCTAGGTTTGTTAGCCAAATACACCTTCATAGGGTTTATAAATATCCCTAAGTCATACGGTGGGTCACAGAATTGATGCGGGATGGATAAAAAAATGGCGGCAGATCACGACTAAAATGCCTGCTGTAAGATCTGTATTTTTGGCGACAAAAGTAATGCATGAGTAACTTTTAGACGTTGAGATGGATGTGTGTTGTGACGAATATGGATAAAATAAGGAATGATTTTTTTTTTATTGCTTATGGTGGCAAACGAGCAAGCAGCACACCAGATGATAAGTGTTACTGCCACCCATGGACCTTTGCAATACCAAAGGTATAGCTAGGCCGCTGCCTACCAATACAAATACCGAACCCACCCAGTTGGGCCACCGGGTCTCTCACTCACTGAACAAAACGCAATAGCTAATCGTCATTACTCAGACGTCGATTTTACGCGTAAGTGTGGTACCTCGGACCGGCCCGCGGCTGTAGACAGAAAACTGGCAACAGCGTGGTCCTACCACTAATTATTCGATTTTTTTTTAAAGACACCACCCTGCACTAAGGAAATAATCCTTGTATCGCGGGGGATTTTACAAACATGCAATTAACTCAGACAAATTACACCCAGACTCAGAACAATACCTTGTGGAGCGCACAAAGTATTGTCCCACGTGGGAATCGAACCCACGGCACTGGCACGGAAGGTCGGTATCTTAACCATTGCGCCATCTGTCCAGTCATTTGATCGATGTTAGAGGAATAAAACTATTTTTACAGATTCTATCGTGTTAGTGCTTGATTTTTCACCTCTTGATCTCGTTTCGAGTACTTTACACCGTTCAAGGAGTCCTTCCATGATCATGTACGCTGTAAAGTGGTCGAAACGTCGGGTAATTAAAAATCAAATACAATTGCGATAGGATTCATAAAATCAGTCTTATTTCAAATATTAGAGGAAGTTGGAATGTTGGGCCGTGACGAAAAAGTTAAGGAGTGAAAGCTTGACATTGTATGGACACGTGATGAGACGGTAAGAAAGTATTGTTGTGAGGAAAGTTTTAAGTAGTGAATGTTGAAAGCTTTGGGGGTAAAGAAAAATATAATAATTGCCGTAATATAATAATTACTGACCACTAACAACTTTTTTTTTTATACATAGAATCATTTTCTTTTTCCTGATAACGAATTTGTATCAAAAATGTGGGTCAAAATTTAATTACTAATACTATAGCGGGTAGATTAAAATCTTCGTAATAACGATGACTTGTTGGACGTGAGATATCTTAGTACTCCCGTGATAATAGATACTGTAAAGTGTTCTAAACGAAATATTAGTCATACGATATTCACGAGGTAGAAAGCGATCTCTCTCATTCGTATATTTAAATATATATCAATTTAATCAAGATATCAGTATATTTATGAAATAAAATTATTAAATATACCCATAATTTAAACAGCTACAAAGCTTTCGTGTGAATAAATAGCAGATTTAAAACCGAATTGTGGATTCACATATTTTTTCCTGAATGCCGTTCGGTCCGGTACGATACGTCGTAAATCTGTAATCCGGAAAAATTGGCCGCGACCGCCGCCGGCACCGGTAGTGCACGACCCGGGTTTTACACTTCATTTACTTGATGGAACACATCGGATTTCTGAATGCTCGTTAATATATTACGAACATAAACTGTCGTTTTTTTATAAACTTATAAATATAAATATAATTGTATTAAGAGGTAAAAGTACAAAATTCGAAATGTTTTGGGTTTGGAACGCTTGGCTTTTCATTTTCGAACCCTCGGTTTGCATTACAAAGAGAAGCGGCTAATTATTTGTTTGCATGATGTGACTGGTCTATATTTTGCGTAAAATATTTACATTATTTCCCAGAATGTTAATGTTGCCAATCTTTTGGATACGTTTCCCTTGGACGGCGGTGTGGAGAAATTATTTGCAGCCTGATCTACTTTTCACCCAATAAAGGGAATAAATAGCCTCTATTGGTCGTTTGTTTAGTATATAATTATGGTATTTAGAACATATTGTGTTATCATTCCTTAATTTTATTTATCATTCCTCAATTTTATTTAAATTGACTGAAAGATCACTAGGGAAAAGGATAGAAGTACTCCCCGGCGGTACTTATATCACCAATTGCGATCGGCAACTCTAGGAGAGTTATCGTCAAGCCGTTATCGTATTATACCTGAGTGGCACCTATTTATAAAAGCAAAAAAAAATATATGCTTATGAATATAATGAAGCATTTTATAATAAAGTGGAATGAGAAGTAGTCATGACTTTAAATTACTTTTTTTATTGCCAATTGGCTGTCGCAATACGACACGACTTTTGTTGTCCAACCGATCAACTAATGCGACAAAATTAAAACACATGCTTTTGAATGGAGCTGTCCTAACTGACAACTCGCACTGCCGTGCGACATCGCATTTGTTGGTCGTTGTGTTTTAAATTCAAACCTTTTCTATTTTGTCGTGTCTGTCGTCCGGGCAACACGTGTTTTTGGTTGATAAGTAAAATGAATACTATGGCATATATGTATATATTTTTGACAACGACTTTTCGACGACTGACGACAATGCAATTTGGACACATCATTATTGTCGTACGACCAACTCGTCGCACGGCAATGCGAACAACCGATTTTGTCGTGGAACGACATGTCAATTAGGACGTAGCCTTACTCACAAATTGCTCACTATCCTGAATTTCATATATTTTGCAACAAATCTATTGTATTTTTAAAATTAGGTTTATACTTTTTAATTTTATAATTATGCACTTAAATTATAGAGTGCTTTCTGGTAGCGGCTTCGAATTCTAACAACTCTTACTTTGCTCGTGGATGTCGTAAAAGACGACTAAGAGCCTTATAAGGACCTGGGCTAACTCCATCTGATGCCGTGTGGTCAACAATTACATTTCCAAGGAGGGTTGTCGTCTGGCAGGCGGCCGATCATAAAACTAATGCTAATAACATTTACAATATGTACTATGAAAGAAGAGTACATTTTGTATCGACCCCAAGTATTTGGGATAAGAGTAGGAGAATGATGATGATGATGCACTTAAATTAGAGAATTATTATGGCTCACTAAATGTATTGAGAAACCGTAAACGGAATGAGCAGTTGAACGAATAATACCATACTAATAAATGGAAATTAGGTCTTTTTATTCGGTTATACTGAGAAAACTACTACACCGATCAGAATAGTATTTATACCAAAAGAAGCAGAGTATTTCGGAGGAAGTGTTAGTATATAATACGTACGGTGATTACTTTGCCGAAACCTATATTTTTTTGATAGAAATAAATAATTTTTATTATAACTAATATTATATTACTATTATAGTGTGGCGACGGAGTTAGAATACAATTCACAACTCCCTATGTTACCTGTGGGTGATCGTACGAGACGACTAAGCGATATAAATCGCATGTAACATCTATGCAAGAGAAAGAAAACTTAAAACGAAACCCTATACCAATACACCTGACCAGCGTGATGGTAGGTTAATTTCCCTCCCATTGCGGAGGAGGCTCAAGCCAAACGGTGGGACATATATGAGCTGAGATGATGATGATGATGATAAAATATTTTAGATCTTTAGACAACTAGTAGAAAATAAGCAAACTTCTTCCGATCAAGTATAAGTTTTACCCTATATTACGAATTTTATTTATAAATACCGTACTTACTTATTTAACACTTACTTTTTTCTTACATTTCTTATTCTAAGTCTTTGTTCCTGAGGCGATAGACAGAATTATAACACGTTCATATTTCACATTCACATCAATGTTCTAGCTTCTTTTTGAGTTGATATTCGTCACGCTAAAACGAGTTGCAGAGAAAATATTCTTCACAATATAAGGGAAAAATCTGTCATTTTTATATTATGCCAACGGATTGGTTAGTATTTTATAACGGTTTTCCTATTCTTATTTTTCTTCTGTCAATATACGTTTTCCTATTAAGTGCGAGTTTTTTAAATAATGGGTGATTAGATTTGATTAATATACCATTCTGGCTTTAGTTTTACGCATATGCGAGACTAATCCTTGTTATTGTCAAAGATACCTAAATCTTAGATAACACTTAAGGCAATATGAATGGTACATCATCATCATCATCACAGCCCATATATGTCCCAATGTTGGGCTTGGGCCTCCTCCGCAATGGGAGGTAAATTAACCTTCTATACCACGCTGTTCAGACGTGTTGGTATAGGGTTTTGTTTCGAGTTTTCCTTCTTCTTGCATAGATGTTATACGCGTTTTATATCACTTAGTTGTCTCTTATGATCTTTATACCGCCCCTCGTATGACCGGTAAGATAGGGGGTAGTGAATTGTATTCTTACTCCGTCACCACACGTATAATATATGAATGGCACATCGCATCAATATTACCTATGCATTTATACAGCACTTTAAGTTAACCTCTTTTTACAATTAGCACTTTTTTTTTTGTGGCGGGCTATGGAGTGGTCACGCCCCACTAAATCCGTCCAGGGCGACAGAAAAAGCGGCGCATGACCCCATAGACCCGCCCTATAAGTACCTCTCCACGCTGTGCGAGCGGGCCACCGGAACCCGGTCTTCGTCGGTGGCCCTCCCGGCGGTTTACCTTTGCGGGTATCCTCTCGATTCGAGGCCCCAGCAGCTTTCGTCGTCAAAAAAAAAAAAAAAAAAAAAATGTTATGATCAACTTTATGCGTCATCTATATTGGCTTAAGATCTACCTAAAGTTGAGAGATCAGTGTTCAAAGCGAGCACAAAATGTTAGTCTTAATTTCACATTTGAGCAATACTAGCTGGATTATTTTGACAATTTCCTACGAATTTTCTGTTACAGTGATATTATTAGCAATATCTTAGGAATCTTATATTAAAGATGATCATGATTCTCCTACTCTAATCCCAATTACTTGGGGTTGATACAATATGTACTCTTATTTCATAGTACATATTGTAAAAGTTATTGGCAATCGTTTTATGATTGCCCGCCTGCCAGACGTCAACCCTCCTTAGGGATGTAATTGCTAACCAAACGACATCTGATGGAGTTGGCCTAGATCGTTATAAAGCTCTTAGTCGTCTTTTACGACATCCACGAGCTAAGTAAGAATTGGTAGTATTCGTAGCTGCTACCACATAGCAGTTCTTATATTAAAGACGATGCTAAGTTATTACATACTAGCGGCCCGACCCGGCTTCGCACGGGTGAACATTTATTTATTAAACATTTTAGCATAAACGTACAGTAAATGCAGGACATACCTAAATAATAATGTATTTAGCAATAGTGTATCGCTGGCTTCCCTTGGGTTGATGTTTGAAAACAAAATGAGTAAATAGAATAAATGACATCAACTATTAAATTTTAAAATGTTAAAAAGTAGTTAGAATGACATAACTACAATAGTTAGACACATGCTACCGCGACATTTTTTGTAGATATTGATATGTTCTTTAATATTGTGGAACATTTTTGGTTCTATTGTCAATAGTTTTCGCAGCACATGCGATGAAAGATATTTTATGGGCGTTTTTTTACACCTTGGGTAACATTATTGTAATTTTAGTAGGGATCCTTATATTTTTCTTACAATTAAAATAGCCTATAATAATCAGTGATAATGTTGCATTCAAATGGTGAAAGAATTATTTAAATCGGTCCAGTACTTTTTGAGCCAATTCATTACAAACATACATACAAACCTTTCCTCTTTATAATATTAGTATAGATTTCACGTATAATTATATGTGACTATTAATAAGACTTCAACTTTATTGATCATTACGATTTCCGTGTGGTGACGGAGTAAAAATACTATTCACCACCCCATATCTTACTCGTGGGTGATCGTAAGAGACGACTAAGGGATATAAAATGCATATAGCATCTATGTAAAAGATGGAAAACTCGAAACAAAACCCTATACCAACAGCTGACCAGCGTGGTATAGTAGGTTAATTTCTCTCCCGTTATGAAGGAGACCCGAGCCCGACAGTGGGAAGTATGTGTGCTGTAATGATAATGATAATTAATATAGTTCAACTTTATTGATCATTACGAAACCCAGTTAAAATATTGTGATGTTTTGTCCATTCATCTATAAGAGTATTGACGTCCACAGTTAAATATAAGCCTCACCCCAAGAAGCGTAATGTTGTTCTAATAATGATTACGCTGCTTACAGATTTTGGTTTAAATTCATAAATTACATGATTTGCTATTAAGGGATACGACGTCGTTCATAGTTTTCCACTGTAGGTACTACTGTGTGGTGGCGGTTATGAATAACAACTCTTGCGTTGTTTGTGTGTGGTAATTAAAAAAGACTAAGATCTTTAAATCGACCTCGGTCATCTGTTGATGTCTAGTCAACAGTTACATTTCCAATGAGTGTTGATGATAGCCAGGCCGATCACAAAACTATAGCCAAGTCTTTTATAATATGTTAGAATGAAGACAGAGCACATTGCTGAGTTTCTTGTCGGATCTTCTCAGTTTGTGGTGACTATCCGATTCGGTGGCAGTTTAATTTTAAAAAATATGTGAAATTGACAATATGTAAGTTCCTTTATAGGGCTTATGCATAATAAATGATTTGATTTGATATGGCGTCGACCCCAAGTAATTTGAATAAGAGTAGGTTGATGATGTTACCTCGTTGCTAAATATTGATATTATATATCTATCTATATATCTATCTATATATCTATCTATGCTGTTAGCATCTGTGAGCGATAGTAACCATAGACAGCTGGTTTTGTATCAAAGACAATAAAAACATAATCACCACGTTTTCTTTATGCAGATAGGCTATGGTCGATCTATCCGGGACGGTAGAAGTGACGGCATGGGCAAGTTAGGGAAAATGCAACCGCATATCCTGATATACACTACACGTACCGCTCTGTCACTATCGATGCTCGGTCCGTCTCTTCCTTTCAGGTACCATCTCGTATTGACGCCCAGCAACTTTCACTGCTGGGACGTCAATCTCGCACAGTCAATGTCACTGCTTTGGCCGATCCGATCACCTGTTCCTCAACTTTTGGTAATCTCTAAGGAAATAATGATTTTTAAAGGAAAATAAATGATGGTAACACAATCTATTCTCAATCTTAATCTAATCTTAAATTCTAATTTTAATCTTAATATATTATTAATCATAATCGAGTCTCTTAAATTCTATTTTTAATCTTAATTATATTTTTTGTCTAATCTTAAATTCTGTTTTTATCTTAATCTATTTTTAATCTAATCTCAAATCATATTTTTAATCTTAATCTGTTCTTAATCTTATCTTAAATTCTATTTTTAATCTTAATCTAATCTTATATTGTCATCATATGGGGCATATAGGATACAATAGCAATTGATATCGTGATAGTAATAGCTTAAGCTATAAATTGTTTAAAGCTCACAAAACGTTTTCCAATGTAGCATTAAATGTTATCGAATATGTTGACGAGCTTTTTATCTACAAACTAGCTGTACCAGCGGCTTCGCTTGCATGGTTCATGCACATCATGATTCTCCAGTTCTGATTCTAATTACTTGGGGTCGACGCAATATATACTTCTTTTCCATCGTATAAACCGTGACATTTATATCGTCTTATAAAAGAAGTGTCATAAAAGTATCCAACCGTAGAAACATATCTAACATATTTAATTGTTTAGTGATAAAAAAAATAACAAAATAAAATAAATAAAAGTTAATATTTTGTAACTACCTGGTTATAATGTTTACATTTTAAACAAAAAAAAAAATCATACGCCATTCCGTATGATAATGATTGGCTAACGTAATTACGTTATCACAGCTACGAAGTCCACGTGGACTGCTATTCCAAAACGTACCTACGCCTAGGTAGTACCTACACAGTACGTAGGTTATGTCGAGTAGGTAGCCTACCGCTCGCTACATGCTGTTCTTTTACTATTTTAATTACTAATTATTTATAATAATTTTTAATAAAAAATATTCCATTTTTAACCTTTTAATTGTACGAATAAATAGATACTGGATACGTTAACTGAGCTGCTTTTGTAAGACGACATAAATATCACCGTGTATATTTCAAAAGTTATTGGCAATAGTTCTATGGCTGATCGCCTGGCTGATGTCAACTCAACAACTCTTCTTGAGAATGTAATTGTTAATCAGATCAAATGGAGCTAGCCCATATGTAAATCGATGCCGAATATAACGATTGTTAGTATTCGTAGTTGCTACCACACAAAATGGTATTTACCTACATATTTAATGCTGTTATTATCTTTGAATACCAATATTCTCTCACCATATTGGGTAGCAGATAATAATATCATCATTAATAATACTCATAAAACTAAAATCACATTTTTTTTGTCTCTGCAGTTTTAAGACTATTGTTGCTATATTTTGACAATTTACTACAATTTAAAGACACTTTTATGGACTCATATATGGCCCACTATCGGGCATATATGTCCCACTGTCGGGCATATATGTCCCACTGTCGGGCATATATGTCCCACTGTCGGGCATATATGTCCCACTGTCGGGCATATATGGCCCACTGTCGGGCATATATGTCCCACTGTCGGGCATATATGTCCCACTGTCGGGCATATATGTCCCACTGTCGGGCATATATGTCCCACTGTCGGGCATATATGTCCCACTGTCGGGCATATATGTCCCACTGTCGGGCATATATGTCCCACTGTCGGGCATATATGTCCCACTGTCGGGCATATATGTCCCATTGTTGGGCATATATGCCTCACTGTAGGAAGCACCTATACAGAGAAATTGGCCTATGTAGTAAGCTGGTAAGACGTGTCGGTATATTATGTTAGTTACAGATTTTCTTCTCTTGCCTACGCAACATATCTACATACTATATTAAACACGTATATGTCTCTTAGTCGTCTTTTACAACACCCAGGGGTAAGATAAGCAGCGGTGAATTGTATTTTTACTCCGTCTTTATCCGTAAAAAGGCTTATATATAACCTTTCTCCATAAATATTATTTGATACATTTTCCTGAAATTATAATTTAAAAACAAACAATCAATCAAACTTTAGGTTTAAAATATTAATATAGATGTAGTGAAATCAATCCGTATATACTCTTGATTACGATATACGAACATAAAATCTTCCCAATAAAAACCAGATGATCTCGAAATATAAGACCTATGAAATAGGCTATGAAGACGAACAAGAAAAGAAATCAAAGTATATCGTGAAACATTTCTTTTATCATATAGTACACCAGCATGTGGTGGCACTCACAAAACCAATATATTGAGAATAGAGAGGGACCAGTGAGCGATAATCAAGGTTATGCTCATAAAACCCTTTCGCTGTTCAACCTCGTTCCTGCATCAGGAATGTGGTTTCCTTACAGTACGACAACTCTTTTTTTTACAAGCAACTATACATACGCATAACGTGGTACCATATACCTCTACCCTGAGAGCTCACAAACGTAGAAAGGCGAGAGTTTGCAATACTGTGAAACATAGAACTGCTTTTGCTGAGCATCACTTCTGAATACTGGGCTCACAACTTTATAATATTGTAAATGAACAATTATGTATCTACAGTCTCTCTCTCGATATCAATAAAAAGAGCTGTAGAGAATTGGCTTAAATCTCTAAACTATGAAGAGACAGAGGCAATGTTTACAATTATTAAATAGTAACGCATTAGTATGCACGCGCACACGTACACTGATTCACTCACACACACACAAGCACGCACACACACACACACACACACACACGCACTCACACACACACAGATTTTCCGTAGAGATCGCATTTCGACCGCATTAATTTTACTTTCATGCTCTTTTCTGCATACCCAACTCTCGCTTCCAAATTTAAATAAAACTGATAAGTTGCCTATTTGGTAGCAATATTTTGAAGTAACAAATCGTTCCATTTTTAAAATATACGATAGATATGAATTTACACATATATTTATTTGGCCGCTAAAACATGACAGACATGGATTTTCATTATTTTTTTGCCGACCGCTGCTCGCATGTATTTGGTCAGTACAGCAATTTAGATTTATCTCGAAGAAGGTTATCAAAATAATGCTCAAATTTCCAAGCATGTTTGAGTTAATCACATTTATTATCTTTTTAAATATTTATAAAGCATTTTAAAAAACTACTATGTAATAATTGGGGTAACATTACATTGTATAACTATTGTACTTAGATATCAGTGCCTTCAGACTTTTTTTTGACAGGTTATGGTTTGGACACACGTCATTCCTTCCGTCCGGGGTGATGTAAGGGGAATGCGTGTCCCCATAACCTACTGTATTCCTTCCCCCATCGCCATTTGACATCCGTGGTCAGCCAGGCTTAATGCTTACAGACTTCGAAATTTATTATTAACCTTTTTATTTTTTACTTAACTTCTAATCGTTATTCCCTGCTTTTATCCCAATTACTTGGGGTCGACGAAATATGTACAGTGTACACTCACATTGCAAACGCATAGGCAATAGTTATACGACCGGACGCTTGTCTGACGTCAACCCTCTTTGAGAACATAATTGATGACCAAATAGGTTCGGCTCAGGTTGATTTAAAGCTATTAGTCGTTTTTTACGACATCCACAAGCAAAGTTAAGGGTTGTTAGTATTCGTAGACGCTACCACACAGCACATAACTTCTTTCAATTACTTCTCTAGGTACATTATTATAGTAAAGCTAAAACTCTTATTGAATAAGCTAGTCAATTTATTGCGAAGATTTGAACAATAAAACATAACGTTGCTACAAATAGTAGCGAACGGGCTATCTATAAATATTTATTAAGTGAAAAATTGCCGTTGTTATGACTATTGGTGACATAACAAAAAAAAAGTGTGTGTGTCAGCCCCGACGCACGACTGGAGTTTACTCCTTAAGTACGATTATCAAAACAGGCGTAAAAAAAGTTCATTTGACTAAAAATAATATATATATTTTTTTATTTACATTTATTAAAACTGTTCAATGAAGTATTATCTTACATCTGACGTTAGATAGTACTTAGTGAAAGGTGCGCAGAATAGGTTGCGCATCAAAAACGTAACGAGGTCATTCGATCACTAGATTTTACTCTTCAAATTTTTCTCATACCGGGCGCCTTATATGAAAATCGATTCTTAAGGAGTAAACTATGTAAACTAAAAATGCTATATAGATCAGTGTTGGGTGAAACCCAACTAATGCTGAGATGGCGACCTTTTCGGCAGGACATGCAGTTTTTTATTTATTTTTTGATTATTATTTTGCTACTGATTCTTCAGGTTTATGTTATCGTATATTTTTTGTTGAACTATCACTATTGTTAATCTGACCACTGTTTCCTTTATATATATTTTTTTTATTTTTTTTATTTTATTTTTATAATTGTTATTGTATTTTTCTTTTATATGAAGTGTAAACTTGTTCTTGTTCACTATATATATATATATATATATATATATATATATATATATATATATATATATATATATATATATATATCTTTGGCATGTCTTCCGCCGAATAAATGAATTTTCTTTCTTTCTTCTTTCTTATATATTATGCATGTTATTAACCTTGATGTTATTATTAATACTATCGAATGAGTGTTTAAATAAAATAATCAGATTAAATCAGCATGTTCGCAAGGGAAGTTGCTCGTACAGATTTTTTTTATAAAGGCGTTTTTTTCTATTTTTAATTTGGTATTAAAATTATGCAAGTGTGCTGTATATGTGTTTATCTCTTAATAAATCTTTAGTTTGGTACTAAGTATTACTAGATGATTATCATCCGTCCATCCATCAACGTCCACTATTGGACATAAACCTTCCCACAAAGAGAGAGTAAAGCCTTAATCATCATGCTTCATAGACGGAATGGCTATTGCAGAGAGATGGTTGTCCGTTCTCTAGGAGAGAGCTACTGCCCAATCTGATGTGACCTTCAGCTGATTTTTCCAACACCCACGGGCGGTTGCGACCTTTATATTCTTATCCTATCTCTACACGGGCTGTTAGAGCACTCGCTTATAACTATCTATATACTGTTTAAGAAAAGGCATCCCTTTTTTTAGGGTTCCGTACCCAAAGGTTAAAAACGGGATCCTATTACTGAGAGTTCGCTGTCCATCCGTCCGTCCGTCAGTCCGTCTGTCACCAGGCTGTATCTTAAGAACGGTGATAGCTAGACAGTTGAAAGTTTCACACATGATGTATTTCTATTGCTGTTATAACAACAAATACAAAAAATAAAATAAAATAAATATTTAAGGGGGCTCCCATACAACAAACTTGATTTTTTTACAGTCTCATGCTCGATACTAATAACGATGACAGGTAGACGCTTTAACTATTCACAGAATATTTAGTTTTATGTTCTCTTTAAATATAATTAATTAAAATAAAATAAATAATTAAGGGGGCTCCCATACAATAAAAGAGGTTTTTATAGATACGGACCCTTCGTGCTCGAGTACAACTCGCACTTGGCCGAATTTTTTTTTAATTACAATATCCCACACTCAGAATTATTATACTCTCGTATCGCGAGAAACGTCAGTAACATAATTAGCAGACGGAAATAACATCCGGAAGTTTTGCCGGGAATGTGAAAGCGTCATGTGGTGATCTTTATTATATTCAATACTAGCTTCTGCCCGCGGCTTCGCCCGCGTAAAAGGTTACTATCCTAAAGCTTTTCATCACCTATTTTTATTTCACCCCTTAAGGTAATTTTTTTACGGAATTTTAATGTCACTTTTATTTATATCTAATCTATAGCCTAAAAATAAGTTTCAAGCTTCTAGCTTTAAAATGACGATTATTCCTTACAACTTTTCATCCCCCTTCACAACCCTTTTTTGCATTAAAAGTAGCCTATGTCCTTTATCAGGCTCTAGACTATCTGTGTAACAAATTTCATTTAGATCGGTTCAGTAGTGTTGGCGTGAAAGAGCGAAAGACAGACAGACAGACAGAGTTACTTTCGCATTTATAATTTTAGTAAAGAAGTAAGGATTTTATTTTAACGTGTTATATAAAATAATTATGATGCCATTTTATTCAATGTTATGCGAGAGGCCTGCTGAGGTGATCATACCTTACTTTACATTTTACAAGCACTGTTATATTGTTTATACCTATTATACCCTTACTTTGCTCTTGGATGTCATAAAAAAACGACTAAGAGCTTTATACCGACCTGGGCCAACACTACTTGATGCCATTTGATCAGCAATTGCATTCCCAAGGAGGGTTGATGTCAGGCAGGCGGCCGGTCATAAAACCTTTGCAATGTGTAGGAAGAGGGGTACATATTGCGTTAACCCCAAATAATTGGGACAAGGGCAGGTGAATTATGATGATATTCACTACAATATGATATAAAAGTGCTTTAGACATGTTTTCGTTACCCATCATAATTCCCAGGAGATACCATTAATAGTGTAGCCATAGTATTGAAAGCGACGATTTGAATTACTGATGGACAATTACTTTTCCGTGTGGTGACGGAGTAAGAATACAATTCACCACCCCCTTACTTACTCAGGGGTGATGGTACGAGACGACTAAGGGATATAAAATGCATGTAACACCTATGCGAGAGAAGGCAACCTCGAAACAAACCCCTATACCAGGGGTCGGCAACCTTTTGAGTCGGAGGAGCCAAAAAATAGAATTTTTAAAAGTTTAAAGTTTATAAAGAGCCACAACTTTTTTTTGCCAACAAATATTTGTGGCCAATCCTCATTAATCAATTCAGAACCATTGTTAAATGTTTTTTTTATAAAATATTTTTTGCCTATAGAACTAAAGAGCCGCAACTTCACATCCAAAGAGCCGCATGTGGTTCGCGAGCCGCAGATTGCCGACCACTGCCCTATAGCAATACGTCTGACCAGCATGGTATAGTAGGTCAATTACCCTTCCATTATGGAGAAGGTCTGAGCCCAACAGTGGGACATGTATGGGCTGAGATGATGATGAGATGAATTACTAATATGAAGATACTAAAGATGTGAAGAAATTATAACTCTTCCTGGCAACAATGACCTCGTATTAGTAGCTGATTGTCCATACAAAAAAAAAGAAGAAAAATAGTAGTCAGAAATAAAACAATAGTTTGTTGATCACACAAGGGTTTTTTTTTTAATTTAAGACGCTGTCTAACATCAACAACCCATATTAAGAAATAAATCATTGTGACTTCTGATTTTAACGTGAGTATTACACATTTGAAATAAAACTATTTTCACGGATTCTATCGCGTTTGTATTTAATTTCTAATTTCCCGACGCATGTTTCGAACACTTTACTGCGTATTTTTTTATGCGATAGAATCCGTAAAAATAATTTTATTTTAAACAAATCCTTGTGTTAAAATCATACAATTGTCTGACAATATAATATAAAATTACATACATACTTATCAGCACGCCATATCCCTTGCAGGGTAGGCAGAGAGAACAGAGTGCCAGAGAACTCTATCTTTGCATACTTCACTCGCTTCCTCAACATTCATAATTCTCTTCATATACGCTCGCCGGATTCGGAGACTCTTGACTCCACCTTCCTTCAGTACATGACCGATCTGGTCTAGGTAGGTTAGTCTCGGTCTCTCCCGGTACCTACATCCTTCCACTTTCGCATTGTATATCTTCTTAACCAGACGTTCGTTCGGCATTCTTTCCACATGTCTGAACCATCGGAGCATTCCCTTCCACATCTTTACACCAATTACATTATTATTTCATTTCCATTACATTCATATATATATATATATATATATATATATATATATATATATATCCATAGAGACATTTAAAACTACTACAGAAAAGTAAGGGTTGATACATTGCATTTTAACTCATAATCCCACATAGAGACAGCGCTCTATTCCAATAATATTTTATCTTGGTTATGTACTGTATCATATAAAACGTATTTGTATATTCGATTTATATAGCTACCTCCCACACAGCTAAAAAGCTACGAAAACGAATTTAATAAGCAGCAGACTGAACGTTATTCAAATAGATACGGAAGAAATTCGTGAGCGTTTGTATAAAATTATGCAGCGTTAAGATAAGCCGACCGAATACAAGAGTCTTCTCGTACGATGATTTTTGAAATAATACTGCTAAATATGTTGGAACGTATTTTTCTTTTTTTGGTATGAGTTTCTGTGTGGTCTTTTATCTATGAATAACCCATGAGAATATCACTGGCGAGAAATTTCTTTTCATAAATTATCTTCGTGCTTTGTATGATTAGGTTTTTTTTTATGATGATAGATGAAGTAAAAAATGCGTTTTCACTTTTTTCTTTTAAGATACAACTAAGTGGTATCATGTGTAAAAATTATAATTATGACTATTGATAAAGATTGATATAACTAGCGATTTTATCGCAATTGGCGATATCTTCCAGGTAACTGTGGCAAACAATCGTTGAGAAATTCATACGAATATGAAATCATCATATAAAATCACCAACCACAGCAAAGGATCGTTAAAATAAATCATCATCATCATCACAGCCCATAAATGTCCCACCGTTGGGCTCGGGCCTCCTCCCTAATGGGAGGGAAATTAACCTACTATACCGCGCTGGTAAGACGTGTTGGTATAGGGTTTTGTTTCGAGTTTTCCTTCTCTTGCATAGATGTTATATGCGTTTTATATCCCTCAGTCGTCTTGTACGATCACCCACGGGTAAGATATGGGGTGGTGAATAGTATTCTTACTCCGTCACCACACGGAGTAAAAATTAAAATAAATGTATACGAATATTATTGCACATAATAATTGCATACACCTATTATCATCCTTAATATATAAAATATTTAATTAAATTCACGGATTTGCAGAAAATATACTCATCATTTTGCTTTAACTTATATTGCTTTAACTTACATTTTGCTTTAACTTATATTGCTTTTAACTTATTTACACGAGGTCATACATATTTCAAAAGTTATTGGCTACAGTGCTTAACGTCAACCCTCCTTAGAAATGTAATTATTGGCCAAACGGGATCAGGTGGAGTTATATCCAAATCCAAAATGCCAAGATTCATGAACAAAATTTGCTGAAAAAAAAGTGAGAAAGCACTTTCCGTGTGGTGACGGAGTAAGAATACAATTCACCACCCCATATCTTATTCGTGGGTGATCATACGAGACGACTAAGGGATATAAAACGCATACAACATCTATGCGAGAGAAGGAAAACTCGAAACAAAACCCTATATCTACACGTCTGACCAGTGCTGTATAGTAGGTTAATTACCCTCTCATTACGGAGGAGGCCCGAGCCCAACAGTGGGACATTTATGGGCTGTGATGATGATGATGATGAGCAAAATATATTCGTAGCTACTACCATATAGCAAGAATTTTACGAGAACAAATAGTAAATAAATAGAGTGAAAATGAATTAGAATTTACGTAGTTTCAGACCTTATAATTCATTAAATATAAACCTTCCTTTATTCTCAGATTGTCTTGAGAAAAAGCCGTGAAAATCTAAAGAGTCTGATCGAACAAACATAAGATGCATAAAACATGAATGAAACTGGAAACTGGAGTGATTCGTAGACTCTTTACTGAAAGTTCAGCTCAAAGTGTTTGATCGCATAAAACATCGGATTGTTGGAACTGTTTGGTTGAGTTAAAATTCTGCAATCAACTCCAGTTTTGTGCTTTTTACTTCGATCTGAAATACGTTTGTCTGATAAAGAAAAATAAAGTAAAGCAATACTATTACTGATTTTTGAAATATAAGCAAAAGATTTACAGCAATTTTAATTTAAAAAAAAATATTGCGCTTTCTTTTTCAAAAAGCAACTATGATTTTCGGAAATAATTTTTTTATTGGTTCTTTAAAACACATATTTATCGGACTTTCCGTGTGGTGACTGAGTAAGAATACAATTCACCACCCCCTATCTTACCCGTGGGTGTTCGTAAGAGACGACTAAGGGACATATTGCATATAACATCTTTGCAAGAGAAGGAAAACTCGGAACAAAACCCTATGCCGACGTGGTATAAGTAGTCAATTTTCCTCTCATTATGGAGGAGGCCCGAGCCCAACAGTGGAGCATATGAGCTGAGATGATGATGATGATGATAATGATTTATCGGACACAAATTATACTCAGACCCAAAATAGTTGTTAATCATATAGAGAACTAGCAGACCGGGCCACGCGTTGCTGTGGCTTAGGTTAGCCTCAGTAACACTTTTTGTTTATTCTAACAAATTTTAGCTAATATGCAGCGTTTGTACATTTAACATAGCGCCATCTATTAAATACTTACTGAATCCAATCAACAGATTTCACCATCTTTTAAAATCCTTTTGATATAACATATGATTTTGACTGTCAAATATTAGACATATAATCTGCAATAAAATAATATTACTACATACATACATACATATCATTACGCTATATCCCTTGCAGGGTAGGCAGAGAGAACAGAGTGCCAGAGAACTCTATCTCTGCATACTTCACTCGCTTCCTCAACATTCATAATTCTCTTCATACACGCTCGCCGGTTTCGGAGACTCTTGACTCCACCTTCCTTCAGTACATGACCGATCTGGTCTAGGTAATATTACTATAAATTGAGATTTAAGCTATCCTATCTTTTAAGTTGGATCAAACTACACTTGCTGTGCAAAGGTTAAAATCGGTTAAGTACTTTATGAATCCATCGCGGACGAACAACGTGACACGTAATTTATATATATTAAGATTGGCCTATATGAACCTCAAACCCCCGTTATATTCTTATTCTATCAACATTGTAAATAGGTATTAAAAATAATTATATTTATATTGTATATAAATTTCTGATAAAGAAATCCTAGAATCAAAAGAATTATAGAAAGATTTCTTTAGAAACTTTTCTAATAAATAAATAGTTATTGTTGTATGTGTATAGTAGTGATTGTACGTCTAAGTCTCTAGAGTGGCTATATGACTGAGCGCCACAACGAACAAGTGTCCCGCGACAGTTTCCAGAGAGCTTTTACATCATTTTTTTTAGTAGGCACACGTCCAGTACGACGAAATGGTGGCGCATTGCCTCATAACCCACCGCGTTCCCTCCTTATTGCTATTCAGACGTCCATTGTTACTGCTTCCTTGACATACATAGCTGGCCTGGTGGGTTACCTTTTTGGGTATCGTCTACATCGGAGACCCAACAACAAAAAGTAGTGCTTGGGGGCAAAGCTTTTACAACTAAATATTATTCGATGTTTGACATTACAGCCACACAAAGGCGATAAGAATAAATCGCATCGCGCTTATCATCAGCAACTTAAATTTGATAATTATAAAAGCTAAAATATCGATATAAATATGTGTTTTGGTTACGTAAAAATCACAGTTTTCTTTGTTTTCTTTCATGAAAATGCTTTCCTAAACTTGTCTGTTTGTATCGTAAAATTCTTTTGTTTTCTTAGTTTTCTTTCACAAAAGTGCTTTTGCAAATTTTAATAATATAGAAATGTATTAATTAGTTACATTTAATGTGTGTATTTTATTACAAAAAATAAAAAAAATAGTTCACACATTTTGCAACCTCAGTATTCTTTTTTTAATAAAGCTAGTTTTACGAGGAGGATGTCTTGGTCCTCCCGTTACTACGAACGCTGTAGTGTTTGAAACGTCGGGAAATTAAAAATCAAATACAAAAGCGATACGTACGTAAACACACACGTAAACATCATCATTATTTTAGCCAGTATAGACTGGAAATTAAAAATAAAGTACGCCAGTTCATCATCGTCATCTCAGCTCATATATGTATGTCTTACTGTTTGTCTTGAGCCTCCTCCATAATGGGAGGGAAATATTAAATCTACCCTACTACTAACCTACTATATTACGCTGGTCAGGCGTGTTGGTATAGGGTTTTGTTTCGAGTTTTCCTTCTCTTGCATAGATCTTAAATTTATATCCCTTAGTCGTCTCTTACGATCACCCACGGGTAAGACAGGATGTGGTGAATTGTATTCTTACTGCGTCACCACACGGAACGAAAGTACGCCGGTTAGAGTATATTTATACTTCTTTTTTTAATTTTACACAGA
Source organism: Lymantria monacha (assembly GCA_905163515.2). NCBI lineage: Eukaryota > Metazoa > Arthropoda > Insecta > Lepidoptera > Erebidae > Lymantria > Lymantria monacha. Next base: position 3,845,428 of record LR991088.1, on the reverse strand, counting down.
CTAAATCCTCGGCAATAGATATATATATACTATCGTATAATTCTCAAATACAGACGTGTAAAAAGATATGATAGATACATGTTTGTATCTAAAATATTTTCAGTCTTAGTTATTTACGAACGAATGGACAGGAGCGAACATGAAAAGAAATTATAAAGTTCATCTTTCTTTGAAGTTGTATTCATCTGAGCGAGAACTACTAGATGCATGATAAAAGTTTGAAAGAAAATGTTCATTGGACTTGCTTTCCGTTGATTGAGAGTTTTGTATTTCACAGTAAATTTAATTGCATTTTGTATTTGTATTACCAATAAAACATAATTAGTCATTATATTAAAAATATTTATTCTAATATATTTTTATCTTGTCTTTAATTTTGTTCTACAATTTTATGCGATGCAAAAAATGGCGTTATAAATTTGACATGTTTTTATGTTTGTCTATGTTACCGTAACTCTTAAACAAATGGACATTTAATGATACGCTTTCTGTTTAGTATGATGAGAAACAAGCAAGCTCATCATCATCATCATCACAGCCCATATATGTCCCACTGTTGGGCTCGGGCCTCTTCCGTAATGGGAGGGAAATTAACCTACTATACCGCGTTGGTCAGCCGTGTTGGTATATGGTTTTGTTTCGGAATTTCCTTCTCTCGCATAAATGTTATATGCGTTTTATATCCCTTAGTCGTCTTGCATGATCACCCACGGATAAGATATGGGGTGGTGAATAGTATTCTTACTCCGTCACCACACGGAAAAGCTGATCTGATGGTAAGTATAACTGCTGCTCATGGAAATTTGCAATAGCAGGGGTACAAGTAGGCTGCTGCTTACCAGCCAAAACCTGCCCAGAACATTGGCTTCTTACCTTCTCTTTCGCTCACCGAACCAAGCGAAACAGCACAGAGCAGTACTCTGACGTCGATTAACTGCAAACGTGTGGCACTACTCTGGGCAGACCGGTCCGCACTGGTAGACAGAAAACCGTCAACAGCTCAGCTCTGCCACTATTATGGACTTCCCATCATGCAAATAATAGACAAAAATAACACTCAGACTTAGAAAGATAATTTATGCCATTTGTTTTGTAGGACAATCGAACCAAAGATAATAAAAACAAGAGGTCGAAATTTAGACAAGCCTTTGTGCAATCACATTTTTCAAATTGCAGTAGAAATTAAATAGTTTACGGAATTTAATAATATAATTATTAGGTACAGTTTTTCCGTGTGGTGACGGAGTAGAATACTATTCACCACCCCATATCTTACCCGTGGGTAATCGTACGAGACGACTAAGGGATATAAAACGCATATAACATCTATGCGAGAGAAAGAAAACTCGAAACAAAACCGTATAGTAGGTTAATTTCCCTCCCACTGTGGAGGAGGCCCGAGCCCAATAGTGGGACATTTATGGGCTGTGATGATGATGATGATGATGAAGTACAGTTTTATATATCAAAAAAAATATCATCATTTTGTTAAGGCATATGCGAACAAGAAAAATAGAAAGTACAACGTTCTTTAAAGACTGTCTTACTAAAAAGCCTTGCATTTAACAATAAATTAAAAAAAAAATCAAAGAAAATTCCATTTCAATAATCATTTTAATACTTATAACAGTGGTAGGTTCAAACTGTCGGCAGTTTTCTGTCTGCAGCCGCGGGTCGGTCTGTCCGAGATAGTACCTCACTCTCGCAGAAAATCGACGTCTAAGCAATAGCAACGCTCTGTTACACTTCGTAGAGAGGCGACAGCCCAAATTTCTAGGTGAGTTTAAGATTTTCATTGGTAGGCAGTGGCCTAGCTAAACCCTTGGTACTACAAAGATCCATGGGCAGAATCAACATTTATCATCAAGTGTGCTGCTAGCTTGTTTGTCACTATTAGCAATAAAAAGCAATAAAAAAATCGTCTCCTTTGCTTCTTCTTTCTCTTTTATAATTAACAAGTGCTGTCAAAAATACAACAATCATCAACGATGACGGCTCTCACGTCTTTACTTGTGTTCGGGTCGCACAATCGGCGATCATAGATTTCTTGCCATATTTCTGTAGTGCGCCCGGTTGCTACCTGACCACATCACTGCGCACTCTTATCGTTCTAACTTTTGAAACATTGTACTAAACGACACGCGGTAAAAAGCAAAAAATATGTACTTTAAATATCGAAAGCAATAAAAGCATTTGTTTGCATAAGAATCAATTTGTTACTATAAAATGTGCATCGGCAATAAATACCAAATTATTTTGAATTTTTAATTTACTATTTTAACGATAAATGCTTAAATATTAAAAATAGAAATAATATGCTGTTGCGGACTTTTTTGTAAAACTATTTAAGAGGTACATTTCCACAATACATAACATTTGTCTAACTTTTAAGATCTTTGCAGCGTATGCAAAAATAACTCGCAGATGGGCGATTTTTTCTGTCTTAAGCGATTTTTATCGTTATATTTTAGCCAATTTACAAAATATCTTTATAAATTATAGCCTATGTGTTATTCTGATGTGTAAGCTATGTTACTGTAAAGTTTCATCAAAATCAATTTGGTAGTTTTTGCGTGAAAGAGCAACAAAGATGTTCACATCCATACATTATTACAAACTTTCACGTTTATAATATTAGTAAGATTTTACTTAAAATGTGTCACTACAAAAGACTTCTTGTTTTATTATTTGTATTAGCCCATTTTAGACTTCTCTTTGTGTATTGGCAATCAGCTACTTATACGAGCTATTGGTGTCAGTGTCAAGTTATAATTATTACTACGTTTATGGTCTTTAGTCATTGTCTAAGTCAAATCGTGACCTTCAACAGTGCTATGACCACACTGTTAATTAAAATTGTGGGAATTTTGATGGAAAACGAAAACGTTGTAAAGCACTTTTATATGATATTCACTACATCCCAGTACTTCTGTCGTATTATATTACATAAAATGCCATCAAAATTATCTAATATAACACGTTAAAACACTAAGATATCGAATATAATACAAGAGCACCACATGACGTTTTCAGATCCCCGTCAAAAGTCCCATTTTAGACTTTTGGGCCGTTAGGTTGCGGGCGTCAAAATCTTAAGTCATGCAAACCTAGCGTAAAAAATCTAAGAAACTTTTTTAAGCAACTTTAATGTTTGGAACTATGCTCAGTAGTTACAGTAAGCATTAAACTTGTAAGTTTTTTGGATCACCCTTGGACTACCGGTATTGATTATTTAACATCGGTGGACCGCTTGGTGGATTACTGTTTTGAGTATTACCCCTTATCGATTTCATGGCAATAAAGGGCTGCGGCGTCACCCCGCAATTGGACTTATTTACGGGTAGCGGATTTAGTATCCGGTTTATGCACACACGATCTCGATTAGCCAGAGTTCCTGCGCCTGTATAGCTTGAAAAGATGGCGGCAGCGGCTGAATTCTATTTGACGTAGCACCAATTTATCTAGATAAATATGAGAATAAATAACTATTCTTTCATAATTTGTTTTCCGTGTGGTGACCGAGTAAGAATAAAATTCACCACCCCCTATCTTACACGTGTGTGCTCATAAAAGCTGATTACGACATGAAAAAGGCATATAATATCTATGCAAAAGAAGGAACCCTAAATAAAACCCTATACCAACACGTCTGACCAGCGTGTTGTAGTAGGTCAAGTTTCCTTCTAGTGTGGAGGAGGTTCGAGTGCAGTAATGGGACATATATGAGCTGAGATGACTATAATTTTTTTTTATGGATTAAGTCATGTTATACAAAAATCCTAATTGTATTAAATATTATGAAATTTGTTGTCATTTACGCCCAGGTTTTTTATTATAAGCTTTTAAACAACCTTATTTTAAAAGTAAGCAAATAATTTCTATAAGTGTGCTATATAACGACGATACAGATGGTGTAGTGGTTAAAATACTGACCTACTGTGCTAATGCCATTGGTTCCATTCCCACAAACAACAACACGTCTTCTTTGCAGCCCGTGAATGTTTTGTAAATAAATCATAAATATCAAAATAATTGCTTAAACGAACCGCGATTGACCATATACGGTATATTATAGTGTTAATATTACTAGTATGGCCCGCATTTAGTTTATTCCTCCACCTTGCGGCCATTGCCTGCCAAAAGGTTGCCCATCACTGCTTTATATAATCCAAAAAGTGTTGTTCTAAGTCTGTTTATAATTTATGTCTGCGTTAATTATATGTTTGTAAAATCCCCGAAATATAGAATTATTTTCTTAGTCTGGTTATAAGTCTTTAATAACACATAATTGACGTTTTATTGATTCAATTATTTCGTAGAATTAATTATCTTCCAGCAAAACTAATCAATTTATTTTAATAAGTTAAAATTCTTAGTAATAGTCTTAGTAATCTAAGACTGCTACTAACTAATTCTAGGAATTTGTTATTTAAAATTAACACTATATATTTCTCTACTAATTGCTATATTACTAAACGTTCATCTGTTCAAAACAAATCCAACTGTAGTACTATGAAATTTAAAAACAAATATGCCGAGCCTAAAGTAGAAGAAGCGTCTAATCAGTTAATTATAATCGACTAGCTTGGCAGGTGGCACACGATTACAATTGATGTAATGAATTTCCCAAGAGTGCTATTACTCATTCTCCTGACGATGTCTTAGCCGGTTTTAGGAACCCGATGGCGTAGTGGTTAAGATACCGACCTACCGTACAAAAGTACTGACCTTGGGTTTGATTCTCTTGTAGGATTATAATTTCTATTATCCAAAAATTGTTGTTCTGAGTCTAGGTGTTATAGGTGTCCAATAAATTGTATGTATTTATAAAGTCATCATTCATCATCACAGCCCATAAATGTCCCACTGTTGGGCTCCGTCCTCCTCTTTAATATGAGGTAAATTAATCTACTATACCGCGCTGGTCAGACGTGTTGGTATAGGGTTTTGTTTCGAGTTTTCCTTCTCTCGCATAGATGTTATATGCGTTTTATATCCCTAAGTTGTCTCGTACGATCACCCACGGGTAAGATATGGGGTGGTGAATAGAATTCTTACTCCGTCACCACACGGATAGATTTATAATGTACCTCGAAATTTAAGGATTATTTCCTTAGAGCCGGGTGTTGTCTTAAAAAAAAAAATTTTTGAACCTACATATTCTTATCTATCTTCTCATCTTGTTACTATATGGACAATAAAACTCTCTTCTCTATATATGATAGTATAGGTTCTTTTATTGCTATGTTGGCAAACGAGCCGGCAGTCTACCTAATGGTAAATTGCCACTAACGGACCTCCGCAATACCAGAGATACAGCCAGGTTAATATTTACCTTAAAGATTTAGGACTCTGGCTTTTTCATAGAACGAAACGCATTAGTGAATTACTACTACTGAAATTTTCTGCGAGAGTGTAGTGCTACTCTGTACGAACTAGCCATTTATAGTTAGATCTTTTTATTATTTATGGTAACAAACAAGTAAGCAACACACTTGATGGTAAGTGTTACTTGCACCCATGGACCTTTGCAATACCATGAGTACAGCTAAGTTGCCTACCAATGTGGCCCACCCGCACAGCGAAGAGAGGTGTTTGCAGGGTGGGTCCATGGGGTTGCGTGCCGCCTCTTTCGTCGCCACGGGCCGATTTACTGAGAAAAAAAAATAATAAGGTTGATAATTACTCAGCTGCTAATTTTCTGCGAGAGTGTGGTATTACTCTGGATGGACCCGGGCGCGGTTGTTCACAGAAAACTATCAACCATATGGCCCTGCCACTATTAAAAGCTTCTAGTTCACTTTTAAGACACCCACGCTTTTACGACACCCATTCGTGGCCATAAAGTAATCTAATAGTAAATAACCAATAATAATTATATAATAAACTACAAATGTTGTTGTATTTACTATAATTCAATTGTCCAATGTCAATTTAATATAACTCATAATTCAATAAAAATTATATTAAAGCCACTAAGTATCCCATCAATAAAAATATCCTTTTATAACGTCACAAAAATATCCCAAATGAAGACACAAGTTCATTCAATCATATTGGTTCAACAAGTGAGGTGAATTCGAACAATTATATCTGACAATGAAGAAAAAAAGCTCAAAGAAATTTAACATTTATATTATGGCAATTGAAAGATTAATTTAGCTTGTGCTTGTAATAACAATTAACCCGTATGTGGTACATCAATTGAAGCTTGTTTTTGGGGGTATATCTTAATGGTATATTAATTAAAGCAGACCATGAATTGATGATTACTCTTTGATCATAAACCGTAAGCCGTAAGTGAAAATTCTATTGAAAATATGTAGCAAGAAACAACATATGTTTTTATTGAATAATTATCATTGCAAGGTCTTATCTCTTTTCTTATTATTCTCAGCTATGGCTTGTTTTATATTAGGGTGGTCGTTAAAAATTAAATTTCTTGCGGCGCCCCCTAAAAAGCTTCCTTTTGATGAAAAACCACTGGGAATTTTTTTTATATTTTTTTTTAAGTCAAGACAACACGTGCCTCAAGATGATTTAAGTTAATTTTGAGGTATAATCATGTTTTTTTGAAGATTTTTAATAATAAATACAATTTCATACAAAATATAAACAACCACAGAGCCAAAATTCATGAGAATACAATAGTTAATCAATATAACAATAGATTTTCCAAACAATATGGTCTGTTAATTAAAAAAATCAATGATATTTTAATTAGTATTTTTATTTTATTACAAAATTAATACAAATTTAATTTTAATCTCTAGTTTTCTTCATTCCAATCCTTAAGTAAACTTTCTTTCGTTTTCTTAATGCCTTTGCTTCTGTAATCATCTAAGATTTGAATGAGGAATTGTTTTTGTAATATATATTGATATTACCCAAAAAATAACTTGAATCGTATTGAGGCAGGTGTTGTCTTGACTTGAAAAAATTATAAAGAAAATTCCCAGTGTATTTTTCATTAAAAATAAGCTATTTAGGGGGCGCCGCAAGAAATTTAATTTTTAACGACCACCCTAATGTATATGGATATTATGGATATAAATATCCCACTATTAGTCTCAAGTCTCTTCAGAATAGAATGGAAATTGACCTACTATACTACGCTAGTCAGATTGATTGTTAAAGGGTTATATCGAGTTTTCCTTCTCTTTTACAGATTTTTATATACGAATTACTGAAAGGCATTTAATATGCTTGATTAATATAAAACCGATTACGAGCGAAAGTGTTTAATACAATTCTAACTGCAAAGTTTGAGTATTAAGTCTGTACAATGTGTAAACAATGACGGTTAGATGGCACACATCTCCTTAAAGACGAAAATATAACACGATGCGAGAATTGAATGTCCCACAATAGTTCACGGTGTACACCACCGTGGCAGCACGATTCGAACGGAATTCCAATAGGTATGGGTTCGAATCCCACTTATGACAATTATTTTTCGCTCGTAATCGGGTTTTTATATGAGTATTATATCTCTTAGTCGTCTCTAATAATCTCCACAGGTAAAATAAAGTAATGAATTGTGTTCTTATTCCATTACCACTTGGTAAGCCCGTCTCCAGGCGGTGTATCGTCATATTTTTATTACCTGTGACCGTTTTAAAAATGTACTAAGGGGCGCCCATTTTCCTGTTGGTACTAATATGTTTAAATTCAACAATAAGTTACAAATCACTTATTATGTTTCATTCACTTCATTTCAATTTCTTCATCAGCCTATTGATTATTAGGTACTGCCCCTTCTAGTAGTGATAATAATATAATCTTCATCCACGGAAATTATCAATCGCAGTGAGAATTATAAGGTACTAAGGTTTCTATCAAATCTCCTCCAACCTCAACTGGTTTTTAAAACTCCCCAAGAATGGGAAGGAGTGATGGCACATTTACTTCGTCTCCGCTAGGAATTTCTACATTTAAGGAACCAAGTATAAATTGTTTGAGTATAACAATAGCTAATTGATCGAAGTAGCGTCTTCTTCTGAAAAGTGTCATGGATACGATTCCCACCAACAATTGTTCCGACTCTGGGTTTAACTTGTCTCCGTTAATTGCATGTTTGTCAAGTCTCCTTTTTTTTTAGCGGTGGGCTATGGATGCGTCTCGCCCCGCCAAATTGTTCCGGGGTGACGGAAGAGGCGGCGCGTGACCTCATAGACTCACCATACAAACTCCTCCCTTCGCCGTGCGAGCGGGCCACCGGTATCCGATCTTTGTCTTCGGTGGCCCGCCCGGCATGCTTGTCAAGTCCCCTACGACACATGAATTTTTCAATACTGCTGAATGTTGTAGTTGTAAAAAAAACAAAATCTGTCTCTATCTCTTAAGTAAGTAGCAGATAATATTGACAAGAATGAATTAAAATCGCTTAAAGGGTTTTGCAGGATAGCCTGAACGAACACCATGAATTTTATAAATAAATTTTTAATTGGTAACCATTTTTTTAATATTAATTAGTTCTTATTGTCGAAATTAATAAACAAAACAGCAATTAAAATCTCAAAGCCAATTAAAATTGTAAAAAAGCTTTTAATTTACAAAATAATTATTTTCATAATTAATTTCGTAAATATTAATCAAAGAATCCCTATTTGGACGATGGTTACGAAAGTTTATAAAAAGTTATTATTAATATTATCGTTTTCCTACAATGTTTAGATGTGTAAAGCAAATTAAAAAGTTAGTACATATTAAAATTTACATATATACATACATATCTTCACGCCATCTCTCTATCTTTGCATACTTCACTCGCTTCCTCAACATTCATAATTCTCTTCATACACGCTCGCCGGTTTCGGAGACTCTTGACTCCACCTTCCTTCAGTACGTGACCAATCTGGTCTAGGTAGGTGAGTCTCGGTCTCCCCCGGTACCTATATATAAAATTTAAATAAATACTAAAATTTATTATAGCAGAGTATGTACGACACCTAGTCGTGAAAGATGAAGTATTATTATCGACTTAAGCCAAATCCATTTGATGACATCTTGTAAACAAATACATTCTCAAGGAGTATTGACGTCAGGCAGGCGGCTGTTAAAACTATAGGTGAAACTTTTGCAATATATACGATGAATGCAGAGTACATATTGCGTCGACCCCAAATAATTGCCTGCACACATGGCGTAGTGGTTAAGATACTGATCTTCCGTGCCAACGGCGAGGGTCTGATTTCCATATAGGACTACACTTTGTGCGATCCACAAAATGTTGTTCTCGGTGTAATTTTTCTGCGTTGCATGTTTATAAAATCCTCCGCATTACAAGGATTATTTCTTTAGAGCAGGGTGATATCTTAAAAAAAACTGTTATACTTTTATGAGCAGGATGATGATAAAACGGCTTTAAGTATCTATAAGGCTTTAAACGGCTTTAAATCTGGCTATAAATAAAACAGTATAATTGCGTATTGGTTAAGATACCGACGTAGCGTTTCAGTGTCATGAGTTCGATTCCTACGTAAAACAATATATTGTATAATCCACAAATTGTTCTAAGTGTGTGCGTAATTTTAGTTCGTTAATTTTAGTTCGTTCGTATCTGTTGATAGAGGATTATAATTTCAAGCGCGCCATAATTTTAAATTTGTGTCTGATCATTGCGTACTTAAAAACCTATCTAATTATTTTTGAGATTTTACTGTTCAATATTATTATGTCTGTTATCTTTATTTTGAATAAAATAATTTAACTTAAAATTATTTTACACCTTTTTAAGTTATGTTTCAAATTCGGCATTATGTATTAAAATTGATAGAAAATTAAGGAATATAAAACAAAAATACAGATTAAAGAAGATATAAATAATGTACAGGTAAAAGATGTTTACAATTTCATGAAAATTGAAACAAAATTGACACGTACTCATTTTGACAGCTCTTGTTACGGTAAAAGCTTGGGATGCTGTTGCTTGAGGTGGTGACATCATGATTAATTAAATTTTGTAACACAAATACTATCTCTATTAGATTGTATTTTTGGTGTAGTGACGGATTAGGAATACAATTTATAACCCCCCGTCTCGTCCGTGGGCGTTGTAAAAGATGACTGATATGCAGATAAAATATTTAAAAGAAAAACTCGACAGATCAGTGTGATCGGTGGAGCGTAGTAAGTTAATATCTCCCCTATTGTTGAGGGATACTCGAGCCCAGCTGTGGGCACTTGAGGGAAATATTATAATGATACGAAACTGTAATTCAGACATAATGTTATAATGTAAATTATCAAAATAAAGTAAATATTCATTTCTAAAAATATTCTTTTTTTTTTCACCAATTTTAAGCTCAATTTTCCAGTATTTTCGCTAGTTAGCAGCAATATATACAATACTTTTTGTGATATAACACTTTTTTTTGGGAACGTATACTAAGCGGCTGAACTGATTGATGATGATGATTAAATTTGTGTCCTTTTAAATCGGTTTTAATAATTGGATAGGAGTATTTGAGATGGCTATGATTGAGTTCCAGATTTATTTTAAACCATTTTTTTTATTTTATTTTATATTTTCTGTATACCTATTGTTACATATAATTCTGTACTTTATATTTATTAAAATGAAAGACATAAAATCACGAAAGAATATTTTTTTTAAATCTAAGAAATTACCAATAACGCTTTCAATATTTTTGGTTCCTCTTGGTTTACTTGACAAAACAACTCATTCATGATGCAATAAATCTGTTAGATTTACTAATTTCTTATATTCTTATATATACGCAACACATGTCAACATCTAGCTGTTATTATATGTTATAGCTGTATTATTGATTAATACGCGCACACGAGCACACACACGCACAAACACACGCACGCAAACACAGGCACGCACGCAAACACACGCACGAATGTAAACACATGCACGCACACACAGCCGTATATACACACACCTACATTTCAATAAATATACAGAGATGGCTCAAAATCAGCGCTGTACTTAGTGACAACAGAGGCTGAGCCAATTCCTATTACCTTCTAGTTTAAATTTAATTTATTATAATTGCTTGTTTTTAGTTTCTAAATGGCAATAAATTATTATTATTATCCAAGTGATGACAGAATAGGAATACAATTCACTACCCTAACTTAGCCGCGGATTTCATTAAAAGACGAATAAAATGTATAATAAGCATATAAAATCTATGCAAGAGAATGTATACTCGAAATAAAAACCTATAATCCGTTTGACACGTGTATTTTAGGTCAAATTCCCTTCTATTGTGTAAGAGTCTGAAGGTTAGCAATGGGGTATATGAATGGAGATGAAGTTTATTGAATTATAGTATTATATTCTACTCGAATAAAGCTGTGTGGTGCTACGAATACTACCAACCCTTATTTTACTCGTGGATGTCGTAAAAGACGACTAAGGCCTTATAACGACCTAGGCCAACTCTATCTGATGTCATTTGGTCAACATCATTCCCAAGGAGGGTTGACGTCTGGCAGGCGGTCGGTCATAAAACTATTGCCAATAACTTTTACAATATGTACTATAAGAAGAGTACATATTGTATCGACCTCAACTAATTGGGAAAAGAGTAGAGAATGATGATTCTACTCAGATTGCGTATTGGTTTTAGTACTAATTTCTCTGCCAAATGTTATGGGTTTACTCTTCACGTAGAACAGTCCTCTGTATTGTTCTCCAAAAATGAATATTCTAAGTCTGGTAGTTAATTGTATGTTTGTGAATTCCCCCACGACGACTTACATTTGTTTGTTGGTCATTATTATATTCTTATCGTTACATTGAAAAAAGAAATATATAAAATATATTAGTCGCCTAAGTAAACAATATATTACATAAAAATTACATTTCGATATAATAATGGAACCCCAATTTGTTATCTCTAGTTGGGGCGTTTGGGTTCACAGGTTGTCATTATGTCTATGGGGTGATTTTTGTTCTCAATTGTTATTATTATTGAATAATCGATATATAAAGTATGTTATGGCTCATATAGTGTGAAAATATTATCTCTCTAATAGTCTTATTATTAATATTTTGAATCTTATTTGTTTTGTAATCCTATTATAATGTAGATATAATGAAAATACTTAAAATTCATCTATGAATTTTTCGTTCTAGAGTACTGAAGATTTGAAAGACTTTTGGCGGGAATCTAAAACGTTATGTAGTGTTCTTGTATTATATTCGATATCTTAGTGTTTTAACGTGTTATATTAAACAATTTTGATGGCATTTTGTGTGATGCGACGGAAGTGCTGGGATTTAGTGAATATCATATAAAAGTACTTTACAACGTTTTCGTTTTTTATCAAAATGCCGACAAGATACCATTAACAGTGTAGCCATAGCACTGTCGATGGTGACAAAATGACTTACTGACGGACAATGACTAATCTGAAGACATTAACACGTGAAGATAATTATAACTTGATACTGGCAACAATGGCTCGTATAAGTAGCTGATTGCTAATACATAAAAAGAAGAAGAAGACGATTGGAAATAAAAAAAAATATTTTAGCTTAAGTATGAATCTTATTTCAAATTAATTTAAATTTTTAAACATGGTATTCTTTTTTCAAAATTTTTTTTTTTTTTATTGCCGGTGGTGGCAAACGAGCAAGCAGCACACCTGATGGTAAGTGACACTACCGCTCATGGACCTTTGCAATACTAGGGCACAGCTAGGCCGCTGCCAACCGTGAAGAAAGAGCTCTTCTTAAACCTCGTTTAAAAAAGGGCATGTCATAGCGCTCGGGAAACACGGCAGCAGGTAGTTCATTCGAGATCTTGCACGTACGTGGTAGAAATGATCGCTGGTACGGTGATAATATGGTGACGGTGGTACCAATTCAAATAGTTCCACAGAGCACTCCCCGTGAAAGAGCCTGTAGGGTACACAGAGAGTCCCAAAGTCTCTCCGGTTCCCCAATGACTCCAGTCTTTCCGTGAGATTGGGATCACCGACGATTCGATCAGCACGTCTTTGCAGGGAATCAAGTGGGTCTAGCTGATATTTGGGCGCGCCTGCCCAGAGATGTGAGCAGTACTCCACATGAGGGCTGACTTGTGCCTTATATAGCACAAGACGTTGTCTCGATGTAAAGTACCGCCTGGCTCTGTTCAGGACGCCCAGCTTTCTACTTGCCAATTTGGCTTTGTCCTCCAAATGACTCCCAAACTGGATTTTGCTTGATAGTTCGACGCCGAAGATCCCAATACTCTCGGCAATTTGGAGAGTTACTCCTTGGAAGTGAGGCGCCATGACAAACAGCTTCTTCTTTGCAGTGAACGCGCAAACTTGTGTCTCAGTGGGATTGAACTGGAATAAGTTCCGTTCACCCCATTTCGAGGCTCGCCCCAGAGAGCGCTCGACTTCAGACACAAGTTGAGTCCATCTTTCCTGTAATATACTCCGAGGGATATTCTGATGCTCGGTATACCGCTCGTCACCCGTGCTGTCATCCGCATAGCAATGCATATTCTCTATAGAGAGCATGTCATTGATATGAAGGATAAACAGCGTCGGGGAGAGCACCGAGCCCTGTGGTACACCAGCGTTAATGGTCATGGTATCGGAGCAAGAGCCATTGACGACGACTTTTATACTCTGACCATCCAGGAAGCTGGCGATCCATTTACAGAATCCCTTGGGTTTTCCATAAGAAGGTAGTTTCGATAGAAGGGCCCCGTGCCAGACCCTATCGAACGCCTTTGCAATATCTAGGCTGAATGCTAGCGCCTCACCCTTGCCCTCCAAAGCCTCTGCCCAACGGTGTGTAAGGTAAACAAGAAGATCACCAACCGATCGACCATGTCGAAAGCCGTATTGGCGATCACTGATCAACTGGTGATCCTCAAGGTACTGCAGAAGCTGGCGGTTTATAATTTTCTCCATTACTTTGGAGAGCAAGGATGTTATCGCAATCGGCCTGTAATTCGATGGGTCCGCTCGGTCTCCCTTTTTAGGGATCGGATGGACTTGGGCGACCTTCCACGAAGATGGAATCCTATTAGTATCGTAGGAAAGTCGGTATGGACGTCTAAAAGCCGCAGTTCCCGCCTGACCGCTCGCTGCGAGATACGGATTTCAGGTAGAGAACTGTCACACCGCGGGATGGTAGGTGGTGTGGCAGCTCCCGCGTCCACAGTCGAGTTACAGACAAACAATTGACCTAAAAGATCAGCCTTCTCCTTTGCGCTGTAGGCTAGGCTTCCATCGCTTTTCTGTAGTGGTGGGAGATTGGGCGGCAGAAGTTGCCTTGGGCAGCCTTAGCGAGCGACTAGAATGCACGACTCCCAGCGGGATAACTCTCCAATCGCTCGCCAATTCTGGCAACATGTTCTGCCTTGGCACTGGCAATAGCCTTCTTACTAGATCTAGAAGCGGCGTTAAATTTTCGCTTCACCTCTCTGATGTTCGGGTCTTGACAATTTTTAGCCCTATTCCAGGCCCGATATGTGGATTGCTTCTGCCGTGCAGCCGTCCTGCAGGTTTTGTTAAACCAAAGGTGGCTGCGGTCGCCGACGGGTATTTTGGTATTCTGGATGAATAAATCCATCCCAGTAATAACCGTTTCGGTAACGCAGTCTGCACAAACGCCAGGGTCCTCAGAGGCGAAGCAAAGCCGCTTCCATGGGTAGGATGCGTAAAACTCACCAAGTCCATCCCAATCTGCTGACTTATATTGCCAGACTCTGCGAGTCCCAGTCGCTGTAGAGCGATTAGGCCTTGCAACAGGGGCTCTGCTACGGATCAGGCAGTGATCAGATGACCCAAGAGGGGCTTCAACCACGGGTGGGCTGTGTCACCAGTTGTGAGAGTACATAGGCCGTGACCATATTGAAGAAATATCCACCCTGGAGGTCAATGGCTCGGAACCCCAACCACTCTTTATGATGAGCGTTGAAGTCTCCAAGAACCACCACTTCCGCTGATGGACACTGCTCCAATATTTCATCAATCCCCCATTGGACTTTCTCAAATAACTGAGTTGACCCCGAATCACTGCCATGCGACCTGTAGAGGCACGCATAGATACGTAAACCCTCCATAGTCTACGCGCAACCACAAGATTGACAGGTCATCATGTTCGAGGGCCCGAAGCCGGTGACAACAGATATCACCCCGAATGAACACGCACACCCCGGCCTTACGACGGAAGGAGTGCTCCAACTCGTAGCCGGGGTAGTTAAGGTACGAAATATCATCCGGAGCGCCTATCTGTGTCTCCATTAAAAAGAGCAAGGCAGGCCGCGCCGTGTCAAGATGGTGATGAACGGCGTCGAGATTGCTATGTAAACCCCTGATATTGCAAAAATCCACATCAAATGTGGATAAGGGGACCGCCGTAAAAAAAAATCTCTTTTTTCTGTCTCTTTTCATTAAGGTTTTTTTAAGAAGAAGAGGAAG
This sequence comes from Lymantria monacha, assembly GCA_905163515.2. Lineage (NCBI taxonomy): Eukaryota > Metazoa > Arthropoda > Insecta > Lepidoptera > Erebidae > Lymantria > Lymantria monacha. The sequence continues at coordinate 3,830,020 of LR991088.1, read as the reverse complement.
GGAGTGTGAATGCGTGCAATGAGATTCGGTGGTACCAAAAAAAAAAAGTGCAGGGCACAGTGCATGGTTGGGAGGGTGAGTTTTGTGAGAAGGTGACACGAAACACGGAAGGGCCCACGGTGCCCCCCGCGCGCAGGCGCTGTAATCCACTCTGGTTTCCTGCTCCGGCACAACGACTACACGACGGGATTTCCGCCGGTTGGCGGGAGAGCCTCCCAGGGAGGATAATCCTGGGTTCGGGTCCTCTGCTGACCGGAAGGTGGCCGGCGGTGACCATTTCCACCGGGTCTCCCTGTACTCCATGTCAGCCTCTCACGTTCAATACTCCAACCAAGACTTCACCACCGCAAGTTTCAGGCACCACCTGAACCCACCACACGTAAACACACCTAGAAAGTTGGGCTTCCTGCTCCCCCGCTCACCAAATGAAGCGCAACAGCACATTGCCACTGCTCAAACGTCGATTTTCGGCAGGAGTGTGGTACTACCCCGGACGGACCGGCCGTCGGCTGCAGACAGAGAACTGTCAACAGCGTGGTCCTACCACAGTAAAATTGATATATGTCCTACTATATACATATATGTCTTATATATATGTCCTATACATATGTATGTCCTACCACATTAAATTCTTCTGTTTACTGATGAGCGTTATGTCACAGACCATTATGCGGTGTGTGGCGTTGCGTATTAATCATATTTTATTTGACAGTAATTTTCATTGATAGAATGTGTACCTAAAATATGCATATACATTTTTAAAACTAATTTAATAAACCGAAATTCTGCTTTATTTTGAAACAACAACAACCGATTGGTTTGAATCATTCACGATTGGAACGGATTTCCAATAAGTGTGGGTTTGAATCCCACTTGTGACAATAATTTTTCGCTCGTAATCGGGTTTTTATAAATAATCAAACATATTAACATTAGGAAGATAATCATAGAGAAACTAGCGTAAAAGATAATCATACGTCTGTCAGACGTGTGTTAGTTAATTGTTTTTTTTTTATTAAGCTTATTTAGTTTTTATAACTTTTATATATTTAAAGGATTGTTTATATACTATTTAAGGAAATGAGAGAAATATTTAGCAAAAAAAAATAGTTTTAATTTTAATAATAACAAACAAAAATCGTAAACTCTTCACAAAAGAACAAAAACTTAACTTATCTTCTAAAGGAACATTTAAAATCACTTTCAGTCTTTATTTATTTTTTTAAATGGTAGGACCAAGTATTTGACAGTTTTCTGTTTACGGCCAGGGGCCAGTCCGACCGGGGTAGTTCCACATTCTCGCAGAAAATCGACGCCTGAGTAATGGCAATGTAATAGCGCTTCGTTCGGTGACCGAGATAGTCGGGAGGCCAACTAGGTGGGTTTATTAGGTGGGTTGTGTTCTTATTGGTAGGCACTGGCCTAACTACACTCTACTAACCTATACCTTTAGTATTGCAAAGGTCCATGGTCAGCAGTAACACTTACCATCAGGTGTGCTGTGTGTTGGCCACCGAAGACAAAGACCGGTACCCGAGTACCGGTGGCCCGCTCGCACGGCGAAGAAGAGGTGCTTGCAGGGTGGGTCAATGGGGTTACGCGCCGCCTCTTCCGTCACCCCGGACCGATTTGGCGGGGTGCACGTCCATGGCCCACAGCAAAAAAAAAAAAAAAAAGGTGTGCTGTGTGTGGCTTAGCCCGTTTGCCGCCATAAGCAATAATATATATATATATATATATATTATTTTACGGCTTTAGAGGCTTATATTAATTTTTACGGCTTTGACAGAGTGTCAGAACAAAATATCACGTAAGAATTCACAAAGGCTCTGTTGAAAATACTATATAGCCCATTATTGGCCACCCGTTCGTGTTTCTGGAGCATGACATTGACAAGCATATTTGCTCGAATGTGTCGACACCTCACTTTGTTTGATTATAAAACATGATCATTTCAGGTTTGTCAGTCGTTTGATTCTTCATCGCAAGATGACAGTAGGTAAACCATTTTCGATGCCTTTGTTTTATGACACAAGAGTCAAAGGATCATCATAACTTTCTTCTGATGCCGATTCTTCTCCATTTTGATTTAAAAAATTCTCAATTTGTGAATTATTCAACACTTTCGGTTTACCATTGCAATATCATAACAATTAATACCTGAAAATAATAATAAGTTATAGTAAATAACAATAAACAATTACTTCAAATTATTTGCAAAAGTTGCATGAAAGATAATCATACGTCTCGTAGACGTACGACATAGCTGTATCTACTTATTGAACGTACTTACCGTGGCACCAATGCCGCTTCTCACGAGCTCCAGCCACCAGGATGAGTTAACTTAAACGGCTAGCAGGCTCCGGTTAAGAAATCAAAATGTTATTTTGCCATACCTCTGACAGACGTAGATTATTTTTCTAGGGTTAAATGCTAAATTTCAGTAATTTGAATATCAGGGTTGTTTCATCGTTCAATATAATTCTAGCTGCAAAGTTTGGATATTAAGTTCGTACTACATAGTAGTTAAGTGGCAATTTTTTTTTCTACGCCCGTAGACTGAAAAAAAATCAAAAAAAAATTTGACATTTTTTTTTATGCTGGTTTTCTACGATTTCTCAAAAACCGCAGAGGTTACAAAATTTTAAACTTCCAATCCAAAAACTAGACACTTGGAGCTACAATTTCCTTTTTTTTTGATTTACTGTACGACCATTTCTCTCGAAGTTACTGCTTGTTGAAAATTGCCCAAAAATTTGGATTTTTTTTTGATCCCTTAATTTTTTCCAGTAGTTTATGTGTAAACAATGTCGGGTAGATGGCACACGTCTCCTTAAAAACGAAAATATAATACGATGCGAGAATTGAATGTCCTATATTAGTTCATGATGGTGTAAGTGGCAGCACGATTGGAACGGATTTCCAATAGGTGTGGATTCGAATCCCACTTGTGACAATCATCTTTCGCTAGTAATCTAGGGTTTTTATAAATAACAAAAATGCTTATGACGATGATAAAATATATTTTTACTGTCATGAATAAAGGTATATAAAAATTCTATACATAATTTAAAATGTACAAAACTAACTTGATTTAACTCGCACTTTATAGTTCACTCACCCCAGCCCACCTTAATCAATCGTCACTCGTTATTCCCGTCACAACCTCGTCTCAAAACTTATTCTTGTTACATCAAACAGTCTGGTCTCCGTGTGATTCTAATTATCTGCCTGTTATACTGATAGCGACCTCCCACGCCGACGTTAATTACATCTTAGTTCTAATCAAGTTACATTAATTCAAGTATCTATTATTCCCTTAAAGATAGATTAGAATTCTATGATGACATTCGATAATGTCAAACTGTTGAAGAATTTATATTATTTCAAGTGAAATAATATAATATCACAGTGAATTAATTGACTAACGTACTGAATTAATGCGTACTAAACTTTTCCCAAGTTCATTCCACTTGTGGTAACATTTTTTTCTTTCTTTCGACCTTCGTTTAACGAGTAGCCTTATAAGTGCTTATAAAATGAAAAAGTTATTTGTAAGAGATTACAAGTAATTGAGGTTTTAATGTTTTAGCAATATAAAAAGCAGCGATAGCTTAATTTTGAAACTAACGAACTGTTTCACGAATGTTTTTAGTTTTTTTAACTCAATTCCTTGCTGTTTATCGAAGTTATAATTTATTACATTGTAAATATTTATTTTATCACCCAGTTCATATACTTGCCACTGCTGGACTAGAACAGCAATGGGACGGAAATTGACCTATTATTTCACGTTAGTCAGACGCGTTAGGTCATGTTTCGAGGTTTTCTTATCTTATAAATATTTATTTGTAATATAATTTAATTATATACGGATGTATTATAATCTTAATGGTAGATTAAATTTTCTAGTTATATTGTATAAAATACGACTAAGGGATAAACAGAGAGGAAAATCTCGAAACAAAACTAAGCAGTTTTGCTAGGTAAAAGACATGTCACTTTCCAATGAAGAATATTTAATAGAGGCTCATTACATACTTGTTGTTTAGCGATAATGAAGAGTACAGGTTGAGAGCCCTCAGCGCTCACCCACAGTCCAGGTAAAGTTGTCATAGCCATCTGAGGCTAACAACTAAGACACACACAAAAAAAAAGATAATGAAGAAAAAAATAAATAACTCATCATCCTTTCTATTTTTTCCATTAGTATCATAAAAAAATCCAGTAAGAGTAAATGTCATACCAACTGATTAGATCGTAGTGGCATAATGGGTTGATTTCCCTCCCAATCCAGAAGAGGCCTGACGTCAAGTATGAAACATATATGGCCTAAAAAGAAAAGAAATGGGCTAGAGGGAAAAGATGGTAAGCCCATCAGCATCAGTACTAGATTGCCATTGATATAGTAATGTATGCATATTAGGTATATTATAATTACACGCGTAGTTTCTAAAGTTGTTACACGTTAGCTGTGTGGTAGCGGGTACGAATACTACCAACGCTTACTATGCTCGTGGATGTCGTAAAGGACGACTAAGAGCCTTAGAACCACCTGGGCTAACTCCATCTGATGCCGTCAAAAACTACATTCCCAAGGAGGGTTGACGCCTGGTAGGTGGCCGGTCATAAAACTATTGCCAATAACTTTTACAATATGTACTATGAAAGAAAAGTACATATTGAATCGACCCCAAGTAATTAGGATAAGAGTAAGACAATGATGAATGATTTCTAAAGTTTTTAGACAAATGTCCACGACAGATAATACACAAGTGTCGCGCTACAAATCTGTAGCAATTTCTTATACCTTTTTTTCACCTTTCCATCCAGGGCGACAAAATTCCGTATTCCCTCACCTATCACCATTATTTCGGCCACTGGTAACGACTCCTTGACGTCCGTAGCCAACCCAGCGGGTAACCTTTCGGATAACATCACAAGTTCTTATATCTATATATTATTCGATGAACCCAAATTTACACAATATATTAAATGTGTTTACAAATATAAGTATTATAAAATTTTTGTTAGTAACAAATCTATTTAGTCAACACAAAACAATGTGGTGGAAATGATTTATCATAACCTATTGTTTACTTGAAATCTGTGGGTGTAATCATTTTATGGGACATAATAAAATTGATAAAAGATGAATTATTGATATTGAAGGTGTTATTTTGAACTGTGTGTTTTGTTCAGCGGTAAAACTTTGTTGGCTGTCAAAAATATTATATTGGTTTAATAATAAAAATAATACAGTTCTAAACGAAACATTTATTCGTGTGATGAGGGAGTAAAAATACTATTCACCACCCCATATCTTACTCGTGGGTAATCGTAAGAGACGACTAAGGGATATAAAACGCATATAACATCTATGCGAGAGAAGGAAAACTTGAAACAAAACCCTATACCGATACATCTGACCAGCGCGGTATAGCAGGTTAATTTCTCTCCCATTAAGGAGGAGGCCCGAGCCCAACAGTGGGACATTTGTGGGCTGTGATGCTGATGATGATGAAAGGAAACATCAACCGCCGTGCCAGTGTTTTAGTTTCGATGTCCAAGCAGAAAAATACTTTGTGCGATCCAGAACCTTTTCTTCTGAGTCTAGTTGTAATTTTTGTTCATTAATATGTTTATAAAGTCACTCACTACACAAAGAAAACTTCCTTATAGCGGGATTGCCTTTAAAGAAAAAGTTTCGCTTTCATTTCCTTGCTTGTTGTATATAGTTATATTGTTGTTGTATGCCTGAGAGAACATGAGAGTAGGAAGCGTGGCTCTCTTGGGAACCTCGTAATAGAAGTTGCAATCGCCACTGCTAATTCCAGCATAATCCTCTGTATAAGAATTGTTTTATTCAATAATGAATGAAGCTACGCTGATAGATTAATGAGTGGGATAAAATATACAATAATATAAACTAGCTTTCGCCCGCGACTTCGTCTACGCAGAAGTCATCTTTGACAGAGTTAAATAGAAAAAGCAATGCAAGGTGTTGAAGGTTTGTCGCTAGGACGATAATAAACAGCGTCAGAAATTGGAATGCGGTCGCCGCCTTCTGCGAGTTAGTTGTCTAACGGAATTAGGCAATAGGGTGGGTCCGAGAGAAAATACTCTAGGTTGACACGCTCTACCGTCCGGCTTCGACTCGAGATCACACCCGGTTGCGGTGGCCTGCCCGCACAACGTAGATGTACGTGTACGGCGCGCGTGTGTCTATATACCGTAGCCGGTCACTAAAGAAAAAGGTTCAAAGTTCTATTCATTCTACAAATTATATTACCTTTAATATACTATTTACGGTATGACCATGGGATAAAAATATAATTATCACCACGCTTTATTTGACTGTTTTGTTTCACTAGCAGAGTTGCGACCTCGTTGGGGGGGCATAGTCCAGAGCGTGCTCGTCGCGTCCCCTGCCAGTCTAATTAGACTACTAATCCGGCTCGATATGCGTACCGCAGTGCGGGTTAGGGCGTCCCCCGGAGGCGACGCGTACCGACCCGCCTCCGTCAGTACGAACTTCGGCAGTTGCAGCGATGGGGGCCGCCAGCCATCATGCCTTGCCCAGTCAGGCGAGTCGGGGAGAGCAGAGTGCCGGGTGGGCATGTGGAATGTAAGAGGTTGTGTGGAAGGTAAGTTACACGAGCTGATATCCGTCATGGCGGACAAACAGCTAGACGTGCTCTGTATAACAGAGACTAAGCGAAGGGGCAGCGAGGCCTGCGATCTTCCTGGTGGCGGGAAGGCTCTGTGGTCAGGTGAACCACAGAGCGGTCGAGCCAGCATGGGGGTAGGAGTGCTGTTGTCCTCTCACTTGGCCTCAGGTGTGAAGGATTACGGAATGTATGATCCCAGACTTCTTTGGGTTCGTATAAAACTAGGTGTCACCAAGATATTCATGATTGTAGCATATGCTCCCGTAGGATCTTCGGTGGCATCAGACCTAGAGAAGTTTTGGGAAAATGTTAGAGACGTTCTGGATATGGCAAAAACCAATGAACGCGTGATTGTATGCGGAGATTTAAACGGATGGGTGGGGAACAAGCGTCCCGACTACGAGGACGTACTCGGTCCATTTGGTGTTAAGAGAGTGAACGACGCAGGTAGGCTCATAGCGGATGTTTGCATGGAGAGAAATCTTATTGTGTCAAACACATTTTTCCAAAATAAGGACATCCATGTGTATACATGGAGAAGGAATGAACAGAAAAGTATAATAGATTTAATTTTGATAGACAGTCGTCTCCGAAGCAAAATATTGGACGCAAGAGCCTACAGGGGCCCCACAGTCGATACGGACCACTATCTCGTTATTGCAAGATTTAGTGGTCTGTTCAGAAAGTGGAGGCACTGCCGAGAGCGTGTCCACTTCGGAGGGCTTGAAAGAATAAAGGTTGAAAGGTTGCAAGAAGAGTGTGTAAGAGAAAAGTATGCAGAGGGTGTCCGAGAACGGCTGACGATGGCAAGCCAGCTGCAATCGGACATTGAAGAACGCTGGAGAGTATTGAAAGAGAGTATGGTAGATACAGCGAAAGAAGTATGTGGAAGTTCAAAGAAGCATAGAAAAACAAATGGTGATGCATGGTGGGATGCGGAAGTGGCAGCTTCCGTAGAGCAAAAATAGAAAGCGTGGCTGGACTATATTTCTTCTTTGAATCTGAATGACAGTATGACTGAACAGAAGATAGAAATATATCGGCAATGTAAGAATGACACCAAGGCCTTAGTGAAAGAGAAACGTGATAGAGCAAGTATGAGTGCAGAAGATAGGCTGACTAAAAACTTCGAGGGTAACACCAAACACTTTTGGAGGGAGGTGAAGAAGTCTCGGGGTGGTTGGTCAGCCTTCAGAATGAATAAAATAAGGTCTAAAGGTGGAGACATTCTTACACAAACACAAGACGTGTTAAGCCGATGGAGTGAATATTTTGGCGATATGTATGCGGATGCTACGGTTGACGCCGGTGTCGCATGTGGTTTAGTAGAACAACATTTGACAGCGGCGTCCTGCGATGACATCAGTATGGATGAAGTTGAATGGGCGATAAGAAGTTTGAAAAATGATAAGGCAGCGGGCATTGATATGGTGTCTGCCGAGATGATCAAGCTTGGTGGCTCCTGTGTCTGGGAGGCGTTCCTGTTGCTCCTCAATTTATGTTGGAGATCGGGAATGGTTCCCGGGGACTGGAATAGCGCAGTCATCGTGCCTTTGTTTAAAAACAAGGGTTCACGTTATGACTGCGCAAATTACAGAGCCATAAGTTTGATCAGTTTGGCAGCAAAAGTGTACGGTAAAATTATTGAAATGAGGATGGTGTCCGATGGTTTACTGTGTGAGACACAAGGAGGTTTCAGGAGTGGAAAGGGATGCATGGATCAAGTGTTCTCTCTGCGCAACATTGTGGAGATATCATCTGGCTCAAGGTCAGAGGGTTTTCTGCAGTTTTGTGGATCTGGAGAGAGCATTTGACGTCAATATCGGCGTTAAGCCGGGGTGCGTTCTGTCAGCCAGGCTGTTTATCATATATCTGGATAAATGTCACCAAAGGTTGAACGATATGAATGTGGGAGTCCAGATAGGCGACTCAGTGGTCACTGCTCTGCTTTATGCAGATTATGCAGTCCTGCTAGCACAGTCAGCGACTGACCTGCAGAGCTTAGTCGACACAATGACAGAAGATTGTAAGAAAAGGGGTCTACGCGTGAATGTGAACAAAACCAAAATAATGGTCTTTGAAAGAGATGAGGCCAGAGCAGATGTAAGAGTAACAATAGGTAATGATGTACTAGAGCAAGTAGATGAATTTGTATATCTTGGATGTGGATTTAGCCGAGATAGAAGGTACACCACTGATATAGAGCGAAGAGTGAATGCGGGAAATAGAGTGAACGGAGCGTTGGGGCAACTTCTCGGTAGCCACCACCTCAGCCAGAAGGCACGTGTAGCGTTAAGCCGGGGTGCGTTCTGTCAGCCAGGCTGTTTATCATATATCTGGATAAATGTCTCCAAAGGTTGAACGATATGAATGTGGGAGTCCAGATAGGCGACTCAGTGGTCACTGCTCTGCTTTATGCAGATTATGCAGTCCTGCTAGCACAGTCAGCGACTGACCTGCAGACCTTAGTCGACACAATGACAGAAGATTGTAAGAAAAGGGGTCTACGCGTGAATGTGAACAAAACCAAAATAATGGTCTTTGAAAGAGATGAAGCCAGAGCAGATGTAAGAGTAACAATAGGTAATGATGTACTAGAGCAAGTAGATGAATTTGTATATCTTGGATGTGGATTTAGCCGAGATAGAAGGTACACCACTGATATAGAGCGAAGAGTGAATGCGGGAAATAGAGTGAATGGAGCGTTGGGGCAACTTCTCGGTAGCCACCACCTCAGCCAGAAGGCACGTGTAGCATACATAATGCAGTGCTTGTCCCAACATTACTGTATGGAAACGAGAGTTGGGTATGCAGAAAAGAGTATGAAAGTAAAACTAATGCGGTCGAAATGCGCTAATGGAAGGATGTAGGTATCGGGGGAGACCGAGACTAACCTACCTGGACCAGATCGGTCATGTACTGAAATAAGGTGGAGTCAAGAGTCTCCGAAACCGGCGAACGTGTATGAAGAGAATTATGAATGTTGAGGAAGCGAGTGAAGTATGTAAAGATAGAGTGCTCTGGCACTCTGTTCTCTCTGCCTACCCTGCAAGGGTTATGGCGTGATGATATGTATGTGTATGTGTGTGTAGTTGCGACCTCGTTAGATATGATTTATTATTTGAGTTATAGAGTGAATATTTTTGAAGTTAAATTTAACCTGTATCTTAAACCATTAGGCAAGAACCTATTGCTGTCTACTATGTGTATCGTGTGAGCTATCACGCCGGCACTGGTCGCCACGACGGCACTGGTGCGGGGTTTGATGGATAGGGAGAGACAAACACGTGTTTATTTATTTTTACCGAAGAATATTTGTACGTAATTTGAAAAGAATCGATAAAGAAATTTTCTCCCCATACACACTTTGCCGCTTTGTTACACCCCTTTTTTTTTTTTTTTTTTTTTTTTTTTTTTGTGGTGGGCCATGGACGTCGCACCCCGCCAAATCGGTCCGGGGTGACAGAAGAGGCGGCGCGCAACCCCATTGACCCACCCTGCAAGCACCTCTGCTTCGCCGTGCGAGCGGGCCACCGGTACCCGATCTTTGTCTTCGGTGGCCCGCTCGGCGGTATGCCCTCTCGGGCTCCTCTCCTTCTCCTGTCGACGCCCCGACAGATTTCGCCGTCGAGGCGTCGTCCTCACGCGGTGGCCTCGCGTCGGGTGACCGGACAATTCCCCGGTCCGATCACCCGAAGCCTCGGTTAGGGCGGCATCAGGCGCAGGTATTCGCGCCTGCGCCGCCCCGGCCGCGGGCGGCGGCCCGGGTCACGGGAATCCTCCCGGGCCCGTTCCGCCGCCTCCTTCTGCGAGATGACAGCCTCGCAGAAGGCGGCGACCGCGTCCCAATTCCTGACGCTGTCGACCATCGCCCTTGCGACAGCCGGCAGCGTCAGGTCGGCACCGATAATAGCGACGAGGTCGCGGCGCTGTCCGTCCCAGCCCGAGCATTCCTCGAGCGTATGTTGCGCCGTGTCCTCGTCACTACTGCAATGATGGCAGCCCGGAGTCCATTCCCTGTACACGACCGTGTGCAGGTATTTCCCGAAACACCCATGCCCCGTTAACACCTGCACCAGTCGGAAGGTGAGGACCCCGTGCCGCCGCTCCATCCATTCCATCAGTACGGGCCGGAGGGCCTCGACGGTAGTGACACCGTGTCTAGGCCTCTCCAGCCGCGTAGCCCAACGGGCGATGACTTCTCGGCGGGCGTCCTCGCGCCAGGTGGCTATCTCGTTAAACGATGGGGAGCCACCCTCTTCGCGCATTGAGGCAACCCGCCGGTAGAGGTCGGAGAGCATCTCCGCCTCTAGGTCCCACGGGGGTGTCCCAGCCAATAGGCACGCCGCCTCTGTCGACACCGTGCGGTACCCGCGAATGGCTCTGACCGCCATGGCTCGCTGTGGCCTCCACAGCACCGCCCTGAGCTGGGCGTTCAGAGCCCTCGCCCACACGGGTGCGCCGTACATGGCCATTGAGCGGATCACCCCCGCATACAGCCGTCGGCCCTCGAAACTGGGTCCGCCCACATTCGGCATGAGCCGAGAAAGGGCGGACGCCGCGCCGACCAGCCGGGGAGCAATTTGGCGAAAATGCTCCCGGAACCACCATCGCCCGTCGAGCACCAGACCCAAGTACCTCATATGGGCCTGGATACTGATGTGGATGGAGTTGACGACTAACGAGGCGCCGATGGGCAGCCTCACACGGGGCCCATGGAATAGCAGGGCCTCCGTCTTGTTTAGGGCCACCCTGAGCCCCAGCGCCTCGATTCGCCTGACCATCTCCTCGGTGCCGAGAGTGGCCAGGCTCGCCGCCTCTTCGAATGTCCTGCCCCGGGCTGTGACGAGCGTGTCGTCAGCATAGCAAATAACGCTCAGCCCGGGGGGGAGACTCCCTCTCAACGCCCAGTCGTACCCGATGTCCCACAGAGTCGGCCCCAGAACCGACCCCTGCGGAACACCGCACGACATGGGCGTCCGCACAATGTCCCCTGCGGGGCTCGCGTAGAGAACACTGCGCCCCTCCAAATAGTCTGCCACCAGCCGCCTGAGGTACAGGGGCACTCCATGGAACCGGAGCGCCTCCCTAATGCAGCTGAATGGCAGACTATTGAAGGCGTTGGCGATGTCCAACGACACCGCCAACAGCACTCCTTTGCCGGCGACAACCTCCGCGGCCGTCTGCCTCAGGCGTAGCAGGGCCCCGATGGTCGAACGCCCCCTCCGAAACCCAAATTGAGCGTCCGACAGATCGGGCCCCACCTCCTCCAGGTGCCGGACGATGCGGGCAGCGAGGACACGCTCCAGCAGCTTACCCACATCGTCCAGAAGCACAATGGGCCAGTAGGCCGACGGCGAATCCGGGGGCCGTCCCGGCTTTGGCAGGAGAACCAACCTCCCTTCCTTCCAGCACTCAGGGAACTGTCCAGACGTCAGACAAGCGTTGAACAGTCGCCTGAGGCGAGGTTCGAGATGCTCGAGGAGCAACGTCAACACCCGGACTGGGACTCCGTCCGGGCCGGGGGCCGTGGTGGCGGAACGAATCTTCGCCACGGCTGCCCCCACTTCCGACTCCGTCACGGGCGGAACACTCTCGACGGCCTCCCGGTCGTGATCTGGCGAAGCCATGACCGGGGGCGTGTGCTCCGACTGCCGCGGGAACAGCTCCTCGACCACTCTACGAAGGAGGTCGGGCTGGAGGGTCTCGGTGAGGGGGGGGGCCTGCGCGCGAAGCTTATTCAGCGACGCGCGATACGGGCGACCCCAGGGGTCACGGTCGAGACCGTCCAGCATCTCCTGCCAACTTGCGTCCTTAGCGGACCGGATGGCCAGCCGAAAGGCGGTACGCGCACTGCGGTACGCCTCGTAAAGCTGGCCCTCCCGCTCAACATCGCGGCGACGCCGCCGACTGCGGGTGTAGGACCTTCGGGCACTAATGCACGCCGCACGAAGGTCCGCCAGTCTTGGGGACCACCAGTAGACCCCCTGCCTCGGAGTTAGACGCCGCACCCTGGGCATGGCCGCATCGCAGACCTGCGTTAGCGCACTGCGGATGCGGACAGCCTCAACGTCCACTCCGTCCGCTGGGAGTGGTGAGGACAGCCACGTGTTCACGATGGCCGCCTCCGCCAGTAGGTCCCTATCCAGCCGCCCCACAGCCCACCGCGGAAATGCGGGAGCCCGGTCCGCCCTGTGACCCCTGTTGGGGTCCCGGAGAGGGGAGACCTCCATCCGGATGTATCGGTGATCCGACAGGGTCTCCGCCTCCTCCAGGACACGCCAGTTCCTCACTCGTGGTGCAACAGCGGGGCTAGCGAACGACAAGTCCACTATCGACCCACCCTGCTGTCGCACACACGTGTTCACTGAGCCTCTGTTTAGGACACAGAGGCCCAGTGACGCCGCCCACTCCACGATCGCCCACCCGCGATCGTCCGTCATCGGGGACCCCCACGCCGTGGATTTGGCGTTGAAGTCCCCCAGGACCAGGACGAGGCCCGGTGCCAGTCGCCGTATCGAAGCCTCCAAGGTGGTGAGGGAGGCCCCGAAATCGTCCATTCTCCTGTTAGGGGAGAGGTATACACTGTAGAGCGTGACCCCTCCCCAATCCGCCGCGACAAATTCCTCGCCCCTATCCAAGAGGGATAAGGACGGGAAGTGCCGCTGCGTGGAGGTGACCATTGCCGCGGTTCCGTTCCGGCTGACCACCCAATTGGGGCGATCAGGCACGACGTACGGTTCCGCGACTACGGCTGCACCGATCGACCACTCCGCCATGGATTGCAGGAGGAGATCCTGCGCACCGGCGGAGTGGTTGGTGTTGGCCTGCAGGAGGTGAGTGGACTGGGCAGCCATTAATGGGCCGTGTCCATCATCACCTCCTGGCTTGCGGCGGGCGATCGGGCCGCGCTAGGAGCTGGGGCGGCCGGAGTCGAAGGGCCGCTCCGCCCCTTTGGAGCCGAAGCCGGAGGTCTGCACGCCCCAGAGCCCATGCGGTGCTTGGCAGGCTTATTGCCCGCCACACACGCGGGGCAGTGGGGCGGGGCGGCGCAGGATGCCGCCATGTGCCCAGTCTGACCGCAGCGGAAACAGAGTCCGCCGCAGTCAAAGCAATTAGTGCATGTTGGCCGGGTGTGCCCGACCGCCATGCACTTGAAACACCTGGCAGGCCGGTGCTCCAGCACGATAACTCGCGCTGAGCTCCAGCCCACGAGGAGCCTGCCTGAGTCGGCCAGTTGCCTGACCGACTCCACTGGGCACCTGGCACTGCACCCAGGCGGCACCTACGCCGCCCGGACCGGGCCGGATGACACCAACCCGGACGGTGTCCAGGGGACACCCGGTTTTCAAGGCAATGGCCTCCCGGATGTCTTCCACCGTCACGGAGTCGTCCAGACCCGAAATGCGCATTTCAGCGCACTTCACGGGTCTGGCGATTTTGACGCCACCGCTTTGTTACACCCCTTAGGGGGTGGAATTCATAAAATACTTTCATTTTTAATCTCTATGTCATAAATAGAAACGTGCTTCAAAATTTAATGTTTCTAGCTTTAATAGTTTCGGCTTGGCGGTAATGAGTTATTCAACTCGCTTCATAGGCCTAATTTACACAACCAAAGGGTGAAAATTGACAAATGCCGGATATTGCCCTAGAATATATAATTCCACTCGTAATTTGAAAAGAATCAATAAAGATTTTTTTTTTCTCTCCATACAAACTTTGCTACTCTGTTCCACCCCCTTAGGGGTGTAATTTCGTAAAATCCTTTTTTAGTAAATCTCTACGTCAGGGAAAAAAAAAACCAATGTCAACATTTCAAGTTGCCAGCTTCAATAATATCGGCTTGGCGCTAATGACTTAATTAGTCGTCCAACCCACTTTGCAGGCCAAATTCAGGCCCCAGACGGTGAAAATCAACAAATGCTAAAACATGTGTTTATTTATTATTACTGAAGATAATTTGTACGTAATTTGAAAAGAATCGATAAAGAATTTTTCTCCGAACATTTTTTAAATTGACATAACTTTTTTATTTATAAACTAATTGACATAAAATAAATCCTAAATGTTAAATGAAGCTTACCACAATATATTAGTGAAAACCGCGTCTAAATCGGATAAGCCCTTTCTGAGATTAGCATGCACAAACGCACAGACAAACAGATAAACAGACAAAAAATTAAAAATCATTGTTTTGGGTTCTATTTGTGTTGATAAAGTTCCCAGTAATATTTTTTGATGGTGGTGATATCCTTTAGTAATTTTTTAAGATGCACATGATCAAGACAGGAGGTGGTGCATTATATTCTTATTCCGTCACCACACATAAAGGTAACTCGATAATCATACAGTAATTATATAGTCATTATCTTCATTATCCTGATTTTATCTCAATTACTTGAAGTCGACGCAATATGTACTCCTCTGCTATAGTATATATTACAAAAGTTAGTGGCAATAGTTTTATGACCGGCCGCTTGTCTGACGTTAACCCTTCTTGCGAATGTGATTATTGACCAAACGGCATTAAGTGTAGTTGTCCTAGATCGATATAAAGCTCTTAGTCCTCTTTTACGACATCCTTGTAAAGCATTAAAAAGTAAAGATTGATGGTATTCATAGCTGCTACCACACTGCAATATAAATTATTAAGTACTAGTTTCCGCCCGCGGTTTCGCATGCATAAAAAAATACTTTTCTAAAATTAAATCATTGTGCCAAGGGAACTCGTTACATACTCTTCACTCCTAGATAAATACATACAATTATTCTATGTATTAATCTAGGAAATGGTTTATTATCATCTCAGCTCATACAAGTCTCACTGTTAGGTTCGCGCCCTACTCCATAATGGGAGGGAAATTGACTTACTATACCACGCTGGTCAGATGTGTTGATATAGAGTTTTGTTTCAGGTTTTTCTTCTCATGCATAAATGTTATATGCATTTTATATCCCTTTGTCGTCTCTTACGATCACCCACGGGTAAGATAGAGGGTGGTGAAATATATTCTTTCATCGTCACCACACGAAAAAATATGTGTAACACAAATCTGTTTAAAGATTGATGCGTGATCAACTAACATCCAAGCATCTTCACAGAGTTTCACATTTATAATATTAGTAGGATGTAGGATTAAATATTAAATCCACACAAGGCATGGATTATAAGAATTTCAAAATGCTATCTGTATAGAAATAAGTTTGACAGGTCAATATATATACAAGCAATGATGTAACACAACGAAACACTCCTTGAAACTGCCACCGAAGTTATCCAACAGAATGTAATTTAGCGCTGAGTACATCTATTTAAGCAACGTTTGGCTCCAAGCCAGATGGACATGAATCACGCCAGTGTCAATGAAACATAATCCGATCATTTTGTTAAGTGACTCGTTATATTATACGTTGTAAGAGTGACGGATTTGAAATGATGCAGCGTATGGTTTGTTTCATTTTATATAGTACAACTAAGTATTTATCTAATCTTATCTTACTTAATATTATATATGTAAAAGGAAGATGTTTAGATATTTGTCAATCAATCACGAGTAAACTATTGAACAGATTTGGACGAAAATTAGCACATAGATAGATTATGACTTCTAATGTTTACGCGAGTATTACACATTTGAAATAAAACTACTTTTACGGATTCTATCGCATTTGTATTTGATTTATAATTTCCCGACGTTTCGAACACTTTACAGTGATCATGGTCACGGGAGGACTGAGGTGTCTTACGTCCAATATGTCATTGTTATTACAGAAATTTATTTATATCTACCCTATAAGATATTAAATTTTGACCCACATTTTTATACAAAATTAATACAATTCATTGCCAGTACAAAAAGAGAATGATTCTATATATTCATCATCAAACGCGATAGAATCCGTAAAAGTAGTTTTATTTCATAGATAGATTATTTCCTGGATTAAAGCATAAGATAGTTTTTATCCCAGTAATGTGTTTCATAATTAGGATAAAGGTTCAACTTTGGGAAAGTTATTTTTCCATGCGGGCGAAACCGTGGATAGAAGCTAGTAAATGTCATCATTCTCCTACTCCTTTTCCAATTACTTGGGGTCGATACAATATATGCTCTTATGCCGCTCGGGCCACCGAAGTCAAAGATCGGGTACCGGTGGCCCGCTCGCACGGCGAAGAGAGGTGTTTGCAGGGTGGGTCCATGGGGTTGCGTGCCGCCTCTGCTGTCGCTCCGGGCGTTTTGTCGGGGCGCGACCACATCCATGGTCCACCTTGCGGAAAAAAAAAAGAAAAAAAAAATTAGTACATATTGTAAAAGTTATTGGCAATAGTTTTATGACAGGCCGCCGTAATTATTCTGTATCTGACTGTAAGTTTTATCAATTTATTTTACGTTCGTAAAATCTCATGCAATTTTTATCTTAATATGAAGTGTTTGTTATCTATAAAACCCGATTACTGAAATTTTGTTATCTTTTAAAAATACAAATACTAGACTGTTTTATTTTCCATTATGATGAAGGTTTATACGCAATACTATGATGTAAATGAGTCGAACAATCGTTATTGTATTTCATTCCTACTAAGAAGTATATAAGAATATAATAATATGTCAACTGATATTCGTCTCCCACGGTCATTATTCGAGACTGCTAAGGGATGGGAGTTATTAATATCACAATGAAAAACTCGAAATATAATTTATTTCAATCCGATTGGTCAATAAATTATAATAAAATTATCGCTATACTCTTATTTGGTCATTATTGTTTCACCTCAGCTGATATACGTTCCGTCCCAGTGTTAGGGTTGAGCTTCCTCTATAATGAGAGGGAAATTGACCTACTATACCACGCTAGTCAGACTTATTGGTATAGGGTTTTGTATCAAGTTTTCTTTCTCTTGCATAGATGTTCTATGCGTTTTACATACCTTAGTCGTCTTTAAGATGACCTATGGGTAATATGGAGTGGTAAATTGTATTCTTACTCCGTCACCATACAGAAAATGTTATATTATTGTTTACGGGTGTTGTAAAGATGACTAACGAATATAATGCAGATAACATCTATATTAGAGTAGAAAGTCTCGAAATATAACTCTATATATTTACACATCTGACCAGTGTCGTACAATGAGTCAATTTCCCTCCGATTGTTGAGGAGGCGCGACCCAATAGGTCCTGTATGAGTTATGATGAAGTTGATAATTATGATGGAAGTAATTGGCCTCCAATTGTATAATAAACTAATGCCAAATAGCGGCAGTGCAAGAAGAATGTTGGAGCTAAAAAAAAAAAGTGTGTGTGTGTGTCAGCTCCGACGTACGACTGGAGTTTACTCCTTAAGTACGATTATCAAAACAGGCGCAAAAAAGCTCATTTGACTAAAAATAATATATATATTTTTATTTACATTTATTAAAACTGTTCAGTGAAGTATTATCTCACGTCAGAAAATGAAAGGTGCGCAGAATAGGATGCGCACCAAAAACGTAGCGAGGTCATTCGATCACCAGATTTTACTCCTTAAATTTTTCTCATACCGGGCGCCTTATATGAAAATCGATTCTTAAGGAGTAAACTCCAAAAATAACAGCTGTCGTTACGTTATGTACAATGGAATTAGAGTATATATTGTGTTAACTCTAAGTAATGGAAAATGGGATGAGAGCTGGAGAATGATGAATAAAAATGAAGTTTCAATTTGAAGAAATTCTTTTTATTGAGTAAGGCTCTATAAAATATATCGTTGGTGTGATAGTAAATACCTAAATTTTATTATTTTAGGGCAAATTTAAAAACAATTCTAGATTGTTTATATATAGTTGTTGTTATAACAACTACCATGATAACAAAACTATGTGATATTATAATTGAAATATTGAATTTACATAATATTTATAAAAACTCGATTACGAAACGAAGAATGATGTCACAAGCGGGATTCGAACCCGTACCTATTGGGAGTCCGGCCCAATCGTGCTGCCACTTACACCCCCGTGAACTATTGTAGGACATGCAAATCTCGCCTCGTATCATATTTACGTCTTTAAGGTACGGTCCGGTAGATGGCACACGCCATCTACCGGACAATGTTTACACATTGTATGGGCTTAATACTTCAAATTTTATAGTTAGAATTGTATTAAACGATGACACAACCTTAATATTCAAATTACTGAAATTTATGCATTTAATATGCTAAATTATTTATATTACTTATTTATTTACTTTAATTATTCATTTTTCGTTTCGTAATCGTGTTTTTATAAATAATTAAGCATATTAAATGCTAAATTTCAGTAAATTACTTATTATTATTAAAAATTATATTAATAAATTAGTACGTAAATCAAACAAAGATGCAAATACGACCAGTAAAATATAAGAAGAAAGAACATTTTCTATAATTAAATGGATTCAAAAATCATAAATCTTTAAAACATTTTAATGAAACAAGAATTTGAATTAAGACTGTGAAATGTTTTAACTTTATATAATTTTGAAACGCATTTTGCACTGGCTTCTGTCCAATATATGAATCACTAAGTTGAATCTTAAACGATTTGTTACAATTAACGTATTTAAGGTCTTTCTATATCATTCAGTTTTCAACTCTATTGTCAAGAATTTAAATCTATTTTCTCATGTATGGTTGTGCCGTATATAACTAATATCTATTTAGTGGATAATTTCTCTCAGTTATATAGGATTGGAAATGTCCTCGCTGCTAAGTCTATTAGCTATCAAATAATGCTTTCTGATAATGCGAGTTATCATGATGACTTAATGTATTTGTCTCAATTATGCTTTTATGCATTTGGGAATATAAATATAATAATATATTTGTTAAGTTTTTATTGTGGTAGGACCACGCTGTGGACAGTTCTCTGTCTACAGTCGCGGGCCGGTCCGTCCGGGGTAGTACCACACTCTCGCAGAAGATCGACGTCTGAGTAATAGCAATGTGCTATTGCGCTTCGTTCGGTGAGCGAGAGAGCCGGAAGCCTAACTGGGGTGGGTTCAGGGTTGTATTGGTAGGCAGCGGCCTAGCTATACCATTGGCAAAGGTCCATGGGCGGCAGCGACACTTACCATCAGGTGTGCTGTCTGCTCGTTTGCCGCCATAAGCAATAAAAAAAAAAAAAAAATAAAAATAAGTATTAGCTTTCGTTGTGGTGATTTAGTAAAAATACAATTAAATTAAATTTATAAATAGATAAATGCAACGTTGTGTGTGATTCGGCTACGAATACTACCAACCTTTACTATACTCGTGGATGTCGTAAAGAATGACTAAAAGCTTTATATCTACCCGGGCAAATACTACCTGATACCGTTTGGTCAACGATTACGTTCCCAAGGAGAGTTGAAGTCAGGCAGGCGACCGGTCATAAAATTATTGCCAATACCTTTTGAAATATGTAGGAAGAAGAGTACAAATTGCGTCGACCCCAAGTAATTGTAAGAAGAGCAGGAGAATGATTATTGTATAGGTATACTTATTTAAAACAGAATTACTTTGTACAAATATGTAGGAAAGAATTCTTTATATTTTTAGGTATTCTTAAATATATTAATATTTAATTGAGTATTTTGTGAGCAACAGTTTTCTGAAAAATGACAATTGACTTTGAGCATATACTTATTTTTGTTTGATTTAGATTCGATGTTTTATTTAATTCCATCTTTTTTTATTATTTATAAAAATAAAACTACTAGATGAAAAGTGGATGGTTTCAGCTTTTCAGATATTTTAATTAGATTATGAAAATCAGATAATGCGCGCGCAAAATATAATTCTAGCGTCAATATGATTGCGGCGCCTTATTGCCGAGACATATAGGTATCCTTTGAATTAGGTATAGGCACCCTTTTTTTAGCGGCGGACTACGGTGCTTTTACGCCCCGCTAATCTGTCCGGGGTGACTTAGAAAAGTGGCGCACGACCCCAGCCCAATATCGTACCTCTCGACGACGTGCGGTAGGGTCACCGAAACGCGGTCTCTTTCTTCGGTGTTCCACCTGGCGATCTACCCTCACAGATATCCTCTCTAGTCGACGCTCCGACAGTTTTCACCGTGAGGGCACCGTTTTCACGTGGTGGCCTCTCTCCGGGGCAACCAGACTAATCTCTGATCCGGTCGCCCGCTACCTCGGCTAGGGCGGCATGAGGTGTAAGTACTCACTCCTATGCCACCCCAGTCGCCAGCGGTGGCGTGAATTCTCGTAATAGAGATCCACCCCGATTCGCTCCGCCGCTTCCTTCTGCAAGATGAGGATCTCGCAGAAGGAAATGACCGCGTTCCATTTCCTCTCGCTGTCAACCATCGCTTTCACACCCCAGACATTCCATCAGTACGGGTCGAAGGACCTCAACGACTCGAACACTGAATCGAGGCCTCTCCAGCCGCGTTGCCCAACGGGAAAAGACTTTCCGGCGGGGTCTTTACGCCAGGTGGCTAGTTCACTGGCTGAAACTTCGCCACATTTCTCACGAGTTGAAGGCACCCGTCGATAGGGGCAGCACCCCATAGGGGCATTCCGGCCAATACGCACGCTTTTACGGTCGCCACCCTACGGTATCTGCGAATGGCCCTTACCGCCATGGCTCTCTGCGGTTGCCGCAGAACAGCCCTGAATCAGATGGCCAGGGACCTCGCCCACAAATGTGCGCCGTACAATGCCATTGAGCGGATCACCCCCGCGTATAACCGTCGCCTTTCAATACTGAGTCCGCCCATATACGGCATAAGCCGCGAGAGCGCGGACGCTGAGCCGGCCAGCCGGGGAGCAAGGCAGCAGCAAGAGGTCCGCGGAAATGCTTCCGAAACCACCAATTCCAGTCGTTTGCCACCAAAAGCAATAAAAAAATTAACGTTCGTTGTTTAATTTTTGCATTTCATTTTAAATAGAACATTTAGAATAGAAATTTAAATAAAACAAATTTACATGCACTATATGGTTGCAATTTAAATTAAAATTACTGAAATTTTTAGCATTTAATATGCTTAATTATTTATAAATACCCGATACAAAATGAAAAATGATGTCATAAGCGGGGTTCGAACCCGCACCTATTGGGAATCCGGCCCAACCGTGCTGCTACTTACACCATCGTGAACTATTTTAGGACATGCAAATTTCGATTCATATTATATCTTACGTCTTCAAGATGACGTATGCCATCTATCGGACAATGTTTACACATTGTATAGACTTAATACTTCAAACTTTACAGTTAGAATTGTATTAAACGATGACACAACCTTGTTATTCAAATTACTGAAATTTTTAGCATTTAATATGCTTAATTATTTATAAATACCCGATACGAAACGAAAAATGATGTCACAAGCGGGGTTCGAACCTGCACCTATTGGGAATCCGGCCCAACCATGCTGCTACTTACACCATCGTGAACTATTTTAGGACATGCAAATTTCGATTCATATTATATCTTACGTCTTCAAGGTGACGTATGTCATCTATCGGACAATGTTTACACATTGTATAGACTTAATACTTCAAACTTTACAGTTAGAATTGTATTAAACGATGACACAACCTTGTCATTCAAATTACTGAAATTTTTAGCATTTAATATGCTTAATTATTTATAAATACCCGATACGAAACGAAAAATGATGTCACAAGCGGGGTTCGAACCCGCACCTATTGGGAATCCGGCCCAACCGTGCTGCTACTTACACCATCGTGAACTATTTTAGGACATGCAAATTTCGATTCATATTATATCTTACGTCTTCAAGGTGACGTATGCCATCTATCGGACAATGTTTACACATTGTATAGACTTAATACTTCAAACTTTACAGTTAGAATTGTATTAAACGATGACACAACCTTGTTATTCAAATTACTGAAATTTTTAGCATTTAATATGCTTAATTATTTATAAATACCCGATACGAAACGAAAAATGATGTCACAAGCGGGGTTCGAACCCGCACCCTATATACATTGTCCGATAGATGGCATACGTCACCTTGAAGACGTAAGATATAATATGGTTGCAATTTATTTAGAATCAAAGCAAATTATAGGCTTTAATTTGTAAGCTTATCAAGATGATAATAATATTATAATGCTGTACAACAATGCATAGAATGTCCTCATAATCAACACGAGTTCAGACATTTAATCACAAATTGTAACACGAAAGTCAATATTACCCTCAGGGAATAATACCCTTGTTTAAATATTCATATCATGTTAAGTTGTGTTTGAATGCTTGATATGTTTACGCTATTTGTTGATGATTACTTGATGTTTATAGCAGTATTATGCTGTGGGGTGGTACTAATACTACTAGCTCTTTAATTTTCGGTGTCGTACAAAACGTGTAAGAGTATTACATAGATTTTACCCAACTCCATTTGTTGCCATTTGGTTAACAATAATTTTTTCAAGAATAGTCATATAATCATTGCCAAAACTATTAGTAATATGAAACTATTTGCAAGATACAATACCTATTGCGTCGATCCCAAGTAAAGGGGATAAATGCAGAGTGTAATGAAGATGATAAATAACTCGAATATTTATTTGTTTTTTATAGAATGATATTTTTTTTTTAATTCAAAAATAAAATCTGCGGGTATATATAATTATATATATCGTATATATTTTTAATTTTATATTTTACCTTAATCTTGATTAATAAGCTACCACCGAATTGTGATTGAGTCTGAAAAAATTCAGCGTGGTTTTAATTTGGGCGGTTTACAAATAATTGTTTTGAGCCTTGATGTAAGTTGTATCCCTTAATTGTATGTTTCTAAAGTCCTCCGCAATACAAGGATTAGTTCCATCGTGTAGTCTTTGAAAAAAAATAGCTAAACAATATTTTCAAATATTTTGTTTTGCTTTTGAATTATGAAACAAAAAAAAAATAACAAAAATATTTTTGTATATATTAAAATATATTAAACATAGAATCAACATTTAAATATTCAATATTATTCAAATGATTCAAATTTTGAAAATTGAAAAAATAATCATGATTTTGGTCCCTCAATTCGCCTCCGAATTGTCCTTTCAAAAAACGTTGACGGAACTCGTTTACATAATTCGTGCCACATCACCAGTCTCAACAAAATTATTATGTAACATTACACCTCTAGCATTTACCTCATTATTTTGTAAGCTTTAATCCTTCTAATATATGAGGGTCCTTCCTTTCAAAATAAACGACACGTTATAATCGTTTTAATTATCCCAAAAATTTTACGGGACGTAATATTTTTAATGATATTAATTTTTAACTTCAAGGCAAGTGTGGTTTGAAATTACTGTAATGTGTTGACATACAATAAAAATATTTTAATAGAGTAAATTATAAAGCTAGGATAATAATATAAGCTTGTATAAGGGCACAATAATGTAAGAGCCTTATTGAAAATCATTAAGAGATATTACGTGCCTAATAACGAGTCGAACTACGTAGGGTGATCGTGAATCGTCACCCGAAGTGAGGCCACCGCGTGAGGACTCGAGAGGAATCCGTGAGGGTAAACCGCCGGGCGGGCCACCGAATACAAAGATATATGGTACCGGTGGCCCGCTCGCACGGCAAAGAGAGGCTCTTTGCAGGGTGGGGTCGCGCGCCACCTCTTCCGTCACCCCGGACGGATTTGGAGGGGCGTGACTAACTCCATAGAAAACTGCAAAAACAAGGGTGATCGTGAAATTATCTATCTACATTCTATCAATAATATGTTTTGATTATATATATTACTTTAAATAACTCCATAGTGATGATTTTTGTAAAGGGATTTAGTTTCAAAAGGCTATTTTTATGCAGATAAGTGCTGACAATAGAGTATCGAAAGTCAAAAACGTGTTCGCTAATTTTGTTTCGTTTAATAATTTTCTGTGGTATTTATTCGACCGTAACTATTTCTTTAAATAACTAAGAAGGTAGCCTTACACGAAACTTTTCTATGAAAGAAAATAGTGAATCCATCAAATATATCTAAAGAATAACACTTGGACGTGGAAAGAGTTGTAGGATGACGTTGCAAACATCGATGGAAACCTTGACAAATAGCAAAGTTTTCATAAGGGGGTGTTAGTTCATCAGTGTATATATATTATGCATTTACCTAAAATGAAAAATTTATCAATATGCATAAAAACAGCAAGTTAAAAAAAAACCCCTATGATATTAAAATACAATTCATCACAGAATAAAAAAAATAATTTAAAAAATCAAAAAACCCGACTGCGTAAAAAGTCACCAAAACTACGTACATAATAAAAAAACCGAAAAGAAAAAAACAAGCACTTAGTTGTCCGGTGGTCTAGAATTCCATAATATATTATTGAATAAATACTATTGCAGAAAATGAAATATATTTTAATAATAGAACATGACAACTGAACAGTGGGGATCCATTGAAAAATTAGATTTGCTGTCGAATAAAGGATCCCGACTGTTCAGTTATCATGTTCTATTATTAAAATATATTTCATTTTCTGCAATAGTATTTATTCAATAATATATTATGGAATTCTAGACCACCGGACAACTAAGTGCTTGTTTTTTTCTTTTCGGTTTTTTTATTATGTACGTAGTTTTGGTGACTTTTTACGCAGTCGGGTTTTTTGATTATTTTAATTATTATTTTTATTTTATACTTTTTAGTTATAAATACCTAGGTAGCTATAGTTATCTTATTTATTAATAAGTAGGTAAGTACCTAGCTATATATAGTTTTTCGACTGAAGTTGAGTACTAAATCGTTAGAAATTGGAGACGGGCGATCGCGTCAGCCATTAGATACTTTAGGTAGGACTACCTATGGTATATTGGACAATATACCTACTAGATACTTCAGTATATGTCCATCCACATCCAGTTATATGAATTTTTCGTCTTTTCATCGTAAATTTCTACTGTCTGAAAAACGTATATGTAAGAAAGGTTGTTACGAAACTTTAAATCGATATAGATCCTAAATGGCTAGTTAAATCGAAAAATGTTGAGAGAAAACTAAAAATGATTTTTAAATACCTATTTAACGATACCCCACTCGATATAGTTTGTTGACTTTATTTTTTTTATTTTCTCAATATGGCGTCCAGTAGTCGCCATATTGAATTTTCAATAACGTCATATCTTTAGTGACACTCGCCGGATTGAGAGGAATCGATTGACGTGCGAATCATAAAAATCGGCCCAGGCGTTTGGTATATATAGTGCTTCAAAGGAACATACAAACATACATACATAGACTGTTAAACACAATACCACTCCTTTGCAGTCGGGTAAAAACTGGAAATAAAACCCTAAAACTAGACATCTAACCAGCGTGATATTGTAAGTCAATTTTTCTTTTATTATAGCGTTAGTTCGAACTCAATAGTAGGACATATAGCAGATATGATGAGAAAGAAAATAGTCAACTGTGACGAAGTAATCCATATATCTAGGAGATTATCACCATAACTCTATAATATGAGGAAAATAAATTCGGATAAAGTATTTAACTATGTCTTACAAAACTCTCTCAAATGTCCAAGTATAAAAAAAATACATTAATGGTTTGATAATATTGTTTTTAAGAAAAAAATTTTTCATTTTTGCATAAAATTATGTCTTTACTTCGTTTATACTTTTTAACCGACTTCAATAAGGAGGAGGTTTTATGTTTCATGTTCTGCATAAAATTAAATATAAATTAATGTATCATGCGGGTAGTTTTAAATCAGTTTATTACTAGTCAGAATTACAGTGAACTTATTAAATTCAACATAAAGTCCTATAAAATTTGTTTAAATGCTTTTATATGTCATCAAGATACCGTTTATTATTATAGAACATTCTTTATAATGAATCTTAATTCATTTATGGCTGAACCCTTAATTTTTGACATCATGTTTTTAATTAATTTGCGTCAATATCTTTTTCTTTTATTTGCTGTAAGTAAATTAATTATTGTAGATAAAACATCTGGTTTTTAATGTTTATTATTGAAAATTATTACGAAAAGAAAAACACTTATTCACCAGATTTTACTATTAATAGCCAATGCTTTTTATCGGCTATTGGTACTGCATTGATGAAAAAATTAAAAGTGAAATATCAATTAGTTCCTTCTGTCTATAGACTTCAGATTATAGACACACGCCGTTGGCTAAAAGCCTGCCTACAAAGAGAGAATGGGCTGTGATGTGGATTGATGGTCACAGATGCTATTACAGTTTCCCAGAATCCCGCACGTTGCTAATCTTTACGATCTATAAGGAAATTAATGTGTGGTCATATATTGTATTTAATTTGAAATTTCCATGAATTTCCGTGTGGTGACGGAGTAAGAATACAATTCACCACCCCATATCTTGCCCGTGGTTGATCGTACGAGACGACTAAGGGATATAAAATGCATATAACATCTATGCAAGAGAAGGAAAACTCAAAACAATACCCTATACCAACACGTCTGACCAGCGTTTTATAGTAGGTCAATTTGCCTTCCACTATGAAGGAGGCTCGAGATGATTATGACATGATGAATTTGAAATTTTCTGTATAGTAATTTTAATTAATTAGCTCCTTCAACGAGTCCATCAATAAATCTTAATATTAAAAATATAGGATACTATTTGCTTAAATTTATAATTAAAAGTTTTGATAGCAAAAGAATTCTGCTCGCTACACTGTTTTATAATTATTATTATCATTCTTCTGCTCTTATGCTAATTACTTGGGGTCGACGCTATATGAACTTCTCTTGCTACATGCATATTGCAAAAGTTATTGGCAATAGTTTCACGACCGGCCTGACTACCCTCCTTGGGTATGTAATTGTTGACCAAACGGCATCAGATAGTGTTGGCCCACGTCGACATAAAGATCCTAGTTGTCTTTTACAACATCCAAGAGCAAGAACTGTTTAATACTATAAACGTGATCTAATAAATCCTATACTTCTTCTTACTAATATTATGAATGTGAAAGTCTGTGAATATGTTTGGATTTTGGATGTCTGTTACTAAATCACGCGTAAAACCGTTGAACAGATTTGGATAGAAATTGCTACAAAAGAATACCGATGTTAATAAATTTTATTTCTTTATCTCCATCTCATTCGCGTTCTGCTATTGATTACAGTCATCTCTATAAGGGATGGAATTTGATTATGCTAACACCATTATGCTAACCACAGGGTTAGACACGTATAAATTTATAGTTCGAGATTAATTATAGTTAATGATATAGGAATAAAACTTAGTTGTTTTCTAGGGCGCTGGCGGTAAATGATAATGCGTTGAATTGAGAAATAATACCATTTCGATGATATTTGATTAAAATTTTCATGTGGTCATGTCCACATGTCCATTATTTGATATTTTCTATTATGATCAAAATAAAATAGTAGAACATGATATGTAAAATTTTGGTTTATTTACCCAACAACCATCCCGGTTCTCCATGTAGAAACCAATACAATTCTTGATACTCTTTACTTGCCCAAGAAAGTTGTAAAAGTCTGCTAAGGAAAAGGAGAGTGGACAGCAGATCTCTCAAGGGAATGTATAACGCCTCACCGCAATCACCTATCTATCTGCGAAGCATGGCAATTATGACAATATTATCTCATTTGTGGAGGAAACCTATGTCCAAAAATGGACAGCAAACGCTAGATAGTAATTATAAGGTTAATGCAATAAACCACGTATTAGTGTTTTTCTGACAGTCAATAATCTGAACAGAACTTGTTTTGAACACTTTGTCTAGGGTGACGAAACATACCGGTGACCCGCTCGCACGGCGAAGAGAGGTGTTTGCAGGGTGGGTCTATGGGGTTGCGCGCCACCTCTTCCGTCGCCCCGGACCTATTTGGCGGAGCGCGACCAGGTCCATAGTCCACCCAAAAAAAAGGGGGGGGTGACGAAAGATTCTGGTGGGTCTAAATCTGCTATATTTTGCACCACCACCTATTAAGACTGCCACCAACCGTTTGCCTACATCGTTGACCAAAAAACGCTAGTTTGAACGGACCCAATTGAGTGTAGGTTCACTGTATTTTAGTCGTCCTAGAAATTGGTAATATCCATGGCCGCTCCACATAGCAAATCCAGTATATGTATAATAATGTAAAGGGTTAATCTAATTCGGACAAATGAAATTTCTACGAAAAGGCTAAATGCCCGGCATTTGTTTGGAGGAAATGAAATGGAGAAAATAAATCGTCTTATTCCTTTGTCCTTTAAAATATTATTTTCTCTTTTTATAATTACTATACCGCCTCGTTTGACCCATGGGATAATTATGAAATAGCCATTCGCAAGATTATTGTTTTGAATTTTAACTTTGGCTAAACTGTTTTTTTTTTTTTGACCTGCACTTCTTCAGTTTGTGGCCTACTTTTAGGTGAGAATTGAGCCTCCGTGAGATTGTTAACTATATAGGTCTAGTATACGTGGTAGACTAAATATCTTGGCATAGGAATGGCATGAATAATAACATTTTAAAAATTAACAAATCGTATCAGATACCGCCTTAGTTAGAAATTTTAATGCCCTGATATGCGCATCCTACCCATTCCCTACGGGGCAAGGGAAGAACGACCTTATAACCCACCGTGTTACACACACAGCAGCAAGTAATTCATTCCATATCTTGCACGTAGGAGAAATGATCGCTGAAAACGTACAGTCGCGGATCGTATCGTTTCCAGGTGAAATGGATGTACCCAGTTACGGTGGCGAGTGGCACGTTGGTAATACAGTGACAGTGATACTCGTACTAAGTTAAACAATTCCTCAGCATTAAAGAGCTGGTAGAATACACAGAGTGACCCAAATTCTCCCCACCGCTACAGGTGGAATCTCTATCTGTCTGTGAGATTGGGATCACTGACGATTCGAACAGCTCTCCTTTGCAGGGAGTCAACTGTAGCTGATATTTAGGTGTACCCAGAGACGAGAGCAGTATTCCACGTGACTATGAGCTTGTGCTTTGTACAAGACGTCTCGGCGTGAAGTACCTCCTAGCTCTGTTCAGCACGCCTATCTTTTTGCTTGGCAATTTGGTTTTGTCCTCTAAATGACTCCCAAACTGGACTTAACTTGATATTTCCACGCCGAGGATCTCAAAACTCTCATTAATTAGGAGAGTTATCTTTTAAAACTGAGGCGCTATAATAAATGTCGCGGAAAACGCGCTACTTCTTAGTGGGATTGAACTGGACTAAGTTCCGTTCACCCCGTTCCGAGGCCCGCACTGAATACATGAAAGAAAAAAATACAAATAATGCCAATCTAATTATTTAAATTGACTATGTCTTCATAAGAAAGATAATACAAAAGTCAAAAGCGTTCTATGATTGCCTTTCAAAATACTATTCTCCCATAAATATTTTCTACGCTAAGATAACGGAATTGCAATCACTCTGCAGTATTATAATTTAATCCGTTTTTATTATATAAATACTCTAGAAAAAAGTTGAGTCGGTACGGTCTAGTTGCCTAGCAACGCTAATCCAGTTGACCGCGGGACTCCCCCTAACGAGAGAACGTCAGTTAACTGATTACCACCCTCCCGTTGCTCGAGTTACGTAGTTAGAACACTCGTTAGACTATTTCTACTTCCCTATAGTATTATATAAGCTGACGTATTCGAAGTGTGACCTTTTAATTAGAAGAGTCTATAGGCAATTTGCTACTTAGTATCTATATTATAAAGCTAAAGAGTTTGTTTGTTTGTTTGAACACGTGTTTAAAATTCTTAATGTGTAAGATAGCTGGTTTATTGATAAAGGTATTTAGGTAATAATACATACATTGTTATGAGGGGGTAGTGGCATCTATAAGTGTTTGCAAATAGAGTAGAATTTTATTATCATCATCAATCGTTCTGCGTTGCATGACAACTGCTGGGATAACAAAAACGATGACAAATGTACAGTGGGTGTTAATAAAGTTGATATTATTTTTCGGGACGATGTGAAAATTCAAATAATATAATAACATTAATTACTTACCCAGATACTTAATTCACACAAACGAAACTGCTAGTACAGTTAGTAAAAGTTAAAAATTAAATGATAAAGCATTATTTTATAATACAAAAGCCATTCATCATTTCAGCTCATACACGTCCCACTGTTGGGCTCGAACCTCCTCTATAATGGCAGGGAAATTGACCTACTATACCAAGCTGGTCAGACGTGTTGGTATAGGGTTTTGTTTCGAGTTTTTCTTTTCTTGCACAGATGTTATATGCATTTCATATCCCTTAGTAGTCTCTTACGATCACCCACGTGTAAGATAGGGGGTGGCGAATAGTATTCTTACTCCGTCACCTTTCGGATAAGAGCCATTATCTTAGTTTATATACGTCCCATTGTTAGACTCTAGCATCCTCCACAATAGAATACTTGATATCACTCGCTGTTTAGGTGAATCGATATAGTGTTTTATTTAGAGTTTTTCTTCTCTCGCATAGATATTATATGCGTTTTCTATTTACGATATCCATGGACAAGATAGAGGTGCGGTACTGTATTCATACTCCGTCATCAAATTCTTAATGTATAAATAAGAGTACTTAACTATAGAAAAGATTTTTCCATGCTTTAATGATCCATCCATCCATCAGCCCGTAAATGTCCACTGTTGGACATAGGCTTCCCCACGAGAATTCCATTTGCAATGGTCCTATGCCACCTGCATCCAATGTTTTAATGATAGGTTTAATATTAAGATACTACAAAAACTGTAATGGTGAAAGTACCGATTTCTTATACCTACTGTTAGTGAGTATCATTTTTATGTAGGACAGTTATTAATCCGACAATTGAATGCCAGACGATCTCTCCAGTGCCTTCCAAAAGTGTGCAACTCCCTGCTTGTCCTCAGTGAGATAGATATTTAAAACAATTTCCACAGCGTGAACCAAATAATGTCTATTGCGTATTCTAGAAGAATTTTATTGTTTCGTTTCTCGGCATCAGTTCTACTAATACTAATAAATTACTCTTTTTGACTGATTTCGGTCCGGTAAGACCCTGATCAAACCATTCGAATTGACGGTAAGCTGGCGTAGCAGGACATCTCATCGTATTTTTACCATAATCCATGCCTTGACTTCGGTATCGGTTTTACATCCCTGATAATAATTGAATACGATCTCTACGGAATATCTGTGGAGTTAGGCTGAACGACCGCATTCTCAACGACGATGTAAGAGAGCGAGTAGGTATGAAAGAGAGTGTTGGTGTAAAGATGCGAAAGGGAATGCTCCGATGGTTCGGACATGTGGAAAGAATGCCGAACGAACGTCTGGTTAAGAAGATATACAATGCGAAAGTGGAATGATGTAGGTACCGGGGGAGACCGAGACTCACCTACTTAGACCAGATTGGTCACGTACTGAAGGTAGGTAGAGTCAAGAGTCTCCGAAACCGGTGAACGTGTGTGAAGAGAATTATGAATGTTGAGAAAGCGAGTGAAGTATGCAAGGATAGAGTTCTCTGGCACTCTGTTCTCTCTGCCTACCCTGCAAGGGATATGGCGTGATGATATGTATGTATGTATAATAATTGAAGTTATATGAAAAATATCATCTTATTTGGTTAAGTAGTATACACAAAAAGCGTAATAAATAAACAAACTCCTTTTTGCATATATAATTTTGTTTAGTATAAAATAGTAAGGCAGCGGCGTAGCCTATACCTTTGGTATTGCAAAGGTCTATGGTTAGCAGTGACACTTACCATCAGGTGTGCTGCTTGCTCGTTGGCATATCATAAGCAATAAAAAATAATATTTAAAATAAAAATAAAATGTAATGGGATTGATGCTGAGAAACGATCAAAATGTTGGGCAAGTAAAAATCAAAGACAAACGCGATAAAATTAGTCATTTTTAGGGTGCCGTACCTCGAAAGGAAAAAACGGAAACCTTATAGGATCACTTTGTCCGTCCGTCCGTCTGTCTGTCTGTCAACACTCTTTTTCTCAGGAGCGCGTGGAGGTATTAAGCTGAAATTTATATGAAATATTCAAGTCTACTGTCCCTTAGAGCTGTGAAAAAATCAAACTTCTAAGCTAATGCAATCAAAAGATACACCTGCTTATGTTGCAAATTTCTGCAAATTTTCGACACTCGCAAGGGAATCAAAACCTATAGGGTACTTCCCGTGAACTCAGAATCTTGAAATTTGGTACGAAACAACGTCTTATAGCACAGATAAAGGAAAAATTGTGAAAACTGTAAATTTTTGATTACATCATATATAAAAAATATATTTAATAATTTTAAACTCATTACCACTTTTCACCTGAACGTGTAGAGGTATTAACGTGTAGAGGTATTAAATTGAAATTCGTATCAAATACTCAAGTCTATATTACCTTTAAGTTGTAACAAAATCAAACTTCTATATCAACGCAATCAAAAGAAATTGCAATTTAAGCCGCATATTTTCAAACTTGCAACTACTTGCAAGGGAATCAAAACCTAAAGGGTACTTCCAGTCGACCTAGAATCTTGAAATTTGGCATGAAGCAATGTTTTATAGCACATATAAAGTAAAAATTCAGAAAACCTTAAATTTTTAGTTAAATCACATATTTTTAAGCTATTACATATTGTTATCATCAGCTAGACCCACTTGACTCCCTGCAAAGACGTGCTGTTCGAATCATCAGTGATCCTAATCTCACGGAAAGACTGTAGTCATTGGGGATCCGGCGAGACTTTAGGTCTCTCTGTGTACTCTACAGGCTCTTTCATGGGGAGTGCTCTGAGGAACTATTTGACTTAGTACCACCGTCCCCATTTTATCACCGTACCACTCGACACCGCAGCAGGGTTCATCCATTTCACCTGGAAACGATACGGACATCTACTGTACGTTTCCAGCGATCATTTCTACCACGTACGTGCAAAATCTGGAATGAACTACCTGCTGCCGTGTTTCCAGAGCGCTATGACATGTACTTTTTAAACGAGGTTTAAGAAGAGCTCTTCCTTCACGGTTGGCAGCGGCCTAGCTGTGCCCTGGTATTGCAAAGGTCCATGAGCGGTAGTGTCACTTACCATCAGGTGTGTTGCTTGCTCGTTTGCCACCACCGGCAATTAAAAAAAAAAAAAATACTATCTATATCTCCGTGTGGTGACGGAGTAGAATACTATTCTTACTTATCTTACCCGTGGGTGATCGTACGAGACGACTAAGGGATATAAAACGCATATAACATCTATGCGAGAGAAGGAAAATTCGAAACAAAACCCTCTACCAACACGTCTGACCAGCGCGGTATAGTAGGTTAATTTCCCTCCCACTGCGGAGGAGGCCCGAACCCAACAGTGGGACATTTATGGGCTGTGATGATGATGATGACATATTACTAAGCGACAGAATCAAGCAATTCCGTAAAGAAAATAAAACCTTTTTTTTTTTTTTTTTTTTTGGGGTTGGGCTACGGTCGGCGCACTCCTCGCACCACTCCATCCGGGGTGACAGAGGGGCGTAAGCGCGCACACCCGTAACCCACCCGTGACGTCGCCTTCGTCGTTGGGCCGACCACCGGAGCAGAGTGACTTGACGTCAGTGGTCGGCCCGACGGAATACCCCTGAGGAGTACCCTCTCCTCGACCGACATCCCCCCCTCGGGTAGGATGTCGGTCTTTCCTCACGCGGTCGGCCTCTCGGCGGGTGACGGACTAATTCCCCGATCCAGTCACCCGCGGCCTTGGCTAGGGCGGCATCAGGCGCAGGTAATCGCGCCTGCGCCGCCCCAGTCGCCGGCGGCGGCTCGCGCCGTCGAGGAGACGCTCCTCGCGCACGCGCTCCGCCGCCTCCTTCCGCGAGACTACTGCCTCGCAGAAGGTTGCGACCGCGTCCCAGTTCCTGACGCTGTCGAGCATCGCCCTGGCGATGGTCGGCATCGTCAGGTCGGCACCGATGATTGCGACGAGTTCACGACGCTGCTCTGCCCAAGCGGCACAAACCTCGAGCGTATGCTGCGCCGTGTCTTCGTCGCAATCGCAGTGGTGGCAGGACGGTGTACTCTCCCTCCTGACGACCTTGTGCAGGTATTTGGCGAAGCATCCATGCCCCGTCAAAACCTGCACCAGTCGGAAGGAGAGCACCCCGTGCCGCCGTTCCAACCACTGCATCAGCACCGGCCGGAAGGCCTCTACGGTCCGCACACCGAACCGAGGCCTCTCCAGCCGGACTGCCAAACGGGCAATGACATCTAGGCGGGCGTCAACGCGCCAGGCGGTGAGTTCCCTCAAAGAGACCACACCGCCCTCCGCGCGCACCTCCGTCACCCGCCGATACAAATCGGCGAGCATTTCCGCCTCCAGGTCCCACGGGGGACTCCCGGCCAACAGGCACGCTGCCTCCGTCGCCACCGTGCGGTACCCGCGTACAGCCCTGATCGCCATGGCCCTCTGTGGTCGCCACAGAAGAGCCCTGAGTCGGACGGTCAGGGACCCCGCCCACACCGGTGCGCCGTACAGGGCCATCGACCGGACGACCCCCGTGTACAGCTGTCGGCACGTAGCGCTCGGTCCGCTCACATTCGGCATTAGCCATGAAAGGGCGGACGCCGCGCCGACGAGCCGCGGAGCGAGCCTGCGGAAATGCTCCCGAAACCACCAATGCCCGTCGAGCACCAGGCCCAAATACCTCATATGGGCCCGGATGCTGATGTCAACCGAATTGACGGTGATCGAAACGCCGATGGGAGGGCCCATGCGGGGCCCATGGAACAAGAGGGCCTCCGTCTTGTCCAGGGCCACCCTCAACCCCAGCGCCTCGATCCGCCTGACGATCTCTTCGGTGCCGAGAGTCGCCAGGCCTGCCGCCTCCTCCAGCGTCCCACCGCGGGCTGTGACGAGCGTGTCGTCGGCGTAACAGATCACGCCCAGCCCGGGTGGGAGGCTCCCTCTCAACGCCCAGTCGTAGCCGATGTTCCACAGGGTGGGTCCAAGGACCGACCCCTGTGGGACACCGCACGTCATGGGCGTTCGCACAACGTCCCCTACTCGGTTGGTGTAGAGGACGCTGCGCCCCTCCAGATAGTCTGCCACTAGCCGCCTCAGGTAAACTGGCACTCCGTGGTATCGGAGCGCCTCCCTGATGCAGCTAAATGGCAGACTATTGAATGCGTTGGCGATGTCCAGGGACACCACCAACAGTACTCCTCCGCCGGCGACGGCCTCAGTCGCCACGGCCCTCAGGCGCAGCAGAGCCGCGATCGTCGAACGACCCCTCCTGAACCCAAACTGGGCGTCCGACAGATCGGGCCCCGTGCCAACGAGGTGCCGCTCGATGCGGGCAGCCAGCACCCTCTCCAATAGCTTGCCCGCATCGTCGAGCAGCACGATAGGCCTGTAGGCCGAGGCCAACTCTGGAGACCGTCCCGGCTTCGGCAGGAGCACCAGCCTCCCCTCCTTCCAGCACCCAGGGAACCGCCCGGACACTAAACACGCGTCGAACAGCCCTCTGAGGCGGGGACACAGGTGGTCGAGGACCAGGGCCAGCACGCGGTTGGGAACACCGTCGGGCCCGGGGGCAGTGGATTTGTTGCGCATGCGCGCCACCGCCACCCCCATCTCGGTTGCCGTGATGGGCGGAACACTGTCATCGTCGGCCTCCCGGTCAGTGTCTGGCGAAGCCATGACCGGGGGCGTGTGCTCCGCCCGTCGCGGGTACAGGTCCTCGATGACCCTGGTGAGGAGGCCGGGCTGGAGGGTCTCGGTGAGGGGAGGGGGCCCCGCGCGCGGAGCTTACTCAGCGCCGCGCGATAGGGGCGACCCCAGTGGTCTCGATGGAGACCGTCCAGCATCTCCTGCCGACTGACGTCCTTGGCGGTACGGACGGCCAGCCTGAAGGCCGACCGCGCATTGCGGTAGCCCTCATAAAGCCGGCCCTCCCGCTCCTCATCACGATGGTGCCGCCGGCTGCGGGTGTAAGCCCTCCGGGCGCATATACATGCGGCCCGAAGATCCGTCAGCTCCCGGGACCACCAGTGGACAGCCCTTTTCGGGAAAGAAAATAAAACCTAAGATTGTATGGTTGACAACCAGCAGTTAATTTTGCAGTTTTTGTTCAACCAGCAGTTTTTGTTCTGCCTATAAGGAGGCAGCGTGACCACTTGGTCACGCTCCAGACCACTCGGTCTAAGGCGCTGGTATTAGACACCGTAGGCACGGGTTCGAATCTCACTGCTTTCGAACTCTTTTTGCTATTTATTTTTGCAAAATTTATTTATAATAATTTAATAAAATTATAAATAAAACAGTTTAAAACGTGTACTTTAAATGTTTTAATAAATTAGTAGTTTTAATAAATAGGTGTAACTTGAATTAATATCAAAGAAAAAAAAAAACTTGAATTAATATAAAAAAAAAACTACTGCATAAATATTTTTTTTAGTTTTACGGAACCCTTCGTGCGCGAGTACAACTCGCTATTGGCTGATTTTTTTATTGCCTATGGTGGCAAACGAGCAGACAGCACACCTGATGTTAAGTGTTACTGCTGCTCATGGACCTTTGCAATGCCAAGGGTACAGTTAGGCCGCTGCCTACCAATACAAATTCCAAACCCACCCCACTTGGGCTGCTAGCTCTCTCGCTCACCGAACGCAGCGCAATAGCACATTAGCATTACTCAGACGTCGATCTTCTGCGAGAGTGTGGTACTACCCCGGACGGACTGGCACGCGGCTATCAACAGAGAACTGTTCACAGCGTGGTCCTATCTCTATTAGATTAGTTAAAAAATACTTTTATTTCATATGTATAATATAAGGGTAATTACCAGAAATTTTTACATTAAAATGCTATATTTTCATATAATTATTTCAATATTTAACTTATTACAATGAAAAGCAATTCCTTTCATAATAAGTTAATTGACTGAAATCATAGACGATTTAATAAGAGCCTTCTATTTATATTGAATCCAATGCCGGCGTAACCCTTCAAGATTAAAATAGTAATTTTGTTAAATCAATTTGGAACAGACGTGGTCTGAAAAGCAAATTGGTATTTAGTTTGGAAATTCACTGTTTTATAAATGAGATGAAACCGAATATTTTCATTTCTGTTTCAAGTTAAAAATTTACCTCACTCAAATTTTATATTTTATAAGATTTACCTCTATTTTTTTTATCATTGGAAGGTTAGCTAGTAACTATGGCAGAAAAATTCCAATACAACCATTTTTATTTTTTGGCGGACTATGGTCTGGTCACACACTGCCAAATTCGTCCTGGACAGATGAAGCGGCGCGCGACCCCATAAACCCGCCCCGATATGTACCTCTCGACGCCATGCAAGTAGGCCGCTAGAAACCAGTCTTTGTCTTCAGTGGCATACCAATACAACCTAAGGATTACAATCAAACACTGAACTAATGCAAGGCCAGAAGATTAAGATTAAGAATTCATATGGTGATGGAATAAGAAAAAGAATAAGAAATATGGTATTTGCAGAATTAAAATTAAGAATAAAGACATAAAAGAGCGCTGTGGTGTGAATGAAGAAGTAGTGTCAAAGATCAAAAAGGGCATGCTGAGGTGATTTGGACATGTCGAAAGAATGAGTGAGGTTGACGAAGCAAATATATAAAGCAAGTGTGAATGGGACGAAAACAAGGGAAAGACTACGTCATACTTTTCCACCAACTAAATTGGAGATGTGTTGACGAGAGGTCATATTAAGAGTATGCGTAATCGTAAGGAGGGGGCCCCGCGCGCGGAGCTTACTCAGCGCCGCGCGATAGGGGCGACCCCAGTGGTCTCGATGGAGACCGTCCAGCATCTCCTGCCGACTGACGTCCTTGGCGGTACGGACGGCCAGCCTGAAGGCCGACCGCGCATTGCGGTAGCCCTCATAAAGCCGGCCCTCCCGCTCCTCATCACGATGGTGCCGCCGGCTGCGGGTGTAAGCCCTCCGGGCGCATATACATGCGGCCCGAAGATCCGCCAGCTCCCGGGACCACCAGTGGACAGCCCTTTTCGGGAAAGAAAATAAAACCTAAGATTGTATGGTTGACAACCAGCAGTTAATTTTGCAGTTTTTGTTCAACCAGCAGTTTTTGTTCTGCCTATAAGGAGGCAGCGTGACCACTTGGTCACGCTCCAGACCACTCGGTCTAAGGCGCTGGTATTAGACACCGTAGGCACGGGTTCGAATCTCACTGCTTTCGAACTCTTTTTGCTATTTATTTTTGCAAAATTTATTTATAATAATTTAATAAAATTATAAATAAAACAGTTTAAAACGTGTACTTTAAATGTCTTAATAAATTAGTAGTTTTAATAAATAGGTGTAACTTGAATTAATATCAAAGAAAAAAAAAAACTTGAATTAATATAAAAAAAAAACTACTGCATAAATATTTTTTTTAGTTTTACGGAACCCTTCGTGCGCGAGTACAACTCGCTATTGGCTGATTTTTTTATTGCCTATGGTGGCAAACGAGCAGACAGCACACCTGATGTTAAGTGTTACTGCTGCTCATGGACCTTTGCAATGCCAAGGGTACAGTTAGGCCGCTGCCTACCAATACAAATTCCAAACCCACCCCACTTGGGCTGCTAGCTCTCTCGCTCACCGAACGCAGCGCAATAGCACATTAGCATTACTCAGACGTCGATCTTCTGCGAGAGTGTGGTACTACCCCGGACGGACTGGCACGCGGCTATCAACAGAGAACTGTTCACAGCGTGGTCCTATCTCTATTAGATTAGTTAAAAAATACTTTTATTTCATATGTATAATATAAGGGTAATTACCAGAAATTTTTACATTAAAATGCTATATTTTCATATAATTATTTCAATATTTAACTTATTACAATGAAAAGCAATTCCTTTCATAATAAGTTAATTGACTGAAATCATAGACGATTTAATAAGAGCCTTCTATTTATATTGAATCCAATGCCGGCGTAACCCTTCAAGATTAAAATAGTAATTTTGTTAAATCAATTTGGAACAGACGTGGTCTGAAAAGCAAATTGGTATTTAGTTTGGAAATTCACTGTTTTATAAATGAGATGAAACCGAATATTTTCATTTCTGTTTCAAGTTAAAAATTTACCTCACTCAAATTTTATATTTTATAAGATTTACCTCTATTTTTTTTATCATTGGAAGGTTAGCTAGTAACTATGGCAGAAAAATTCCAATACAACCATTTTTATTTTTTGGCGGACTATGGTCTGGTCACACACTGCCAAATTCGTCCTGGACAGATGAAGCGGCGCGCGACCCCATAAACCCGCCCCGATATGTACCTCTCGACGCCATGCAAGTAGGCCGCTAGAAACCAGTCTTTGTCTTCAGTGGCATACCAATACAACCTAAGGATTACAATCAAACACTGAACTAATGCAAGGCCAGAAGATTAAGATTAAGAATTCATATGGTGATGGAATAAGAAAAAGAATAAGAAATATGGTATTTGCAGAATTAAAATTAAGAATAAAGACATAAAAGAGCGCTGTGGTGTGAATGAAGAAGTAGTGTCAAAGATCAAAAAGGGCATGCTGAGGTGATTTGGACATGTCGAAAGAATGAGTGAGGTTGACGAAGCAAATATATAAAGCAAGTGTGAATGGGACGAAAACAAGGGAAAGACTACGTCATACTTTTCCACCAACTAAATTGGAGATGTGTTGACGAGAGGTCATATTAAGAGTATGCGTAATCGTTAAGAATGCATAAAGACTGATATGAGTATGAATGAAGCGATGGAAGTATGCCAGGATCGTGGTTTGTAGCAGTACGTATTTTCTGCCTACCTCTCTGAGAAACAGGCGTAATGTGTGTATGTTTTTATGGTATTATTCCGATTAGAAAAACTGATGTCCTATAGTAAATATTGACAAGATAATGGAGAAATTGTTGATCATTAGTTGCGTTCAAATCTTTTCTGCAAGATTTACAAAATATTTTTTTTAAATTTATTTTTTGACATACAGTCATACAGAGAAAAAAAGCTCTGTGGTAGCGGCTACGAATACTACCAACCCTTATTTTGCTCGTGGATGTCGTAAAAGATGACTAAGAGCCTTATAACGACCTGGGTCAACTCCATCTGATGCTGCTTGGTCATCAATTACATTCCCAAGGAGGGTTGACGTCTGGCAGGCGGCCGGTTATAAAACTATTGCCAATAACTTTTACAATATGTACTATGAAAGAAGAGTACTAATTATATCGACCCCAAGTAATTTGGGATAAGAGTAGGTGCATGATGATGAGTCATACAGAGAAAATATTACAAATAATACAATATTTAAAGTTATATACAATTAGTGCCTAAAAGTAGTTCTGAATATTACTTAAGCATCTATTTAATAAACAAGGCCATAGTGACCATAAAACAGCAATACATTTATTTACGTATGATTATTAGAAAGGTTTTAATTATAAAAAGCTTTATTACAGTTCTACTTTTCAAAGAAAACCTAATGATTATTAGAAAGGTATTAATTATAAAAAGTTTTTTTGCAGTTCTACTTTTCAAAGAAAACCTGATACATTAAAAAAACGTTGTTTATTATAAATACGCATTATCATAATTTTATTATAGATCAAAAGATATTGTATACTGTTTCCTTAATACAATGAATGAGCCTTGTTCAACAAATTGGTCTAATTTTATCATGTCGATATTCAATGAGCGTATTTTATCGTACTCGCTTCAAGTGGGAGGCGTATTATTGTACATCACTATGATTCTGCATTGTTACACTCGGCTGATCTCTAGCTTTACTTTGTTCAACTTCAGTAAATACAGAGCTTGAGTGATGTTCGGTTTTCTATTCAATCGAGATATATGATCGGTTTTAATGTTTTTTTTTTCGTAGAAACCTTATGACTAAGGGACGTGACTGTCGCAGAACACACGTTTCGTCTAAGTACTTCCAGAGTCTAAATCTTGAATATATTGTTGGATATATGTAGGCTTTTTTTAGTATTTTTTTAATACATACACATACATATCATCACGGCATATCGCTTCCAGGGTAGGCAGAGAGAACAGAGTGCCAAAGAACTCTACCCTTGCATACTTCACTCGCTTTCTCAACATTCATAATTCTCTTCATACACGCTCGCCGGTTTCGGAAACTCTTGACTCCACCTTCCTTCAGTAATATTATATCCAATCATTATAACGTAAAGAAGGACATCATAATAATTGAAGATGCTGTTCTCTAGATTTCTAGAATTTTGTTTAGTGGTAAATATGCTGCAAGCATGATATAGTAGAGGAATTTACGTCCCCGTAAGGGGGACGGCTCGAGCGCAGTAGTAGGATGTATATGCGCTAAGATGATGATGATAATAATAATGATGGTAACAATAATTATTCATCATCATCTCATCATCTCAGCTCATACACGTCCCACTATTGGGCTCGAGCCTCCTCCATAATGGGAGGGCAATTGACCTACTATACCTCTCTGGTCAGACGTGTTGGTATAGGTTTGTATTTCGAGCTTTCCTTCTCTCGCATAGATGTTATATGCGTTTTATATCCCTTAGTCGTCTCCTACGATCACCCATGGGTGAGATAGGGGGGTGGCGAATTGTATTCTTACTCCGTCACCACATGGACAATAATTATTAATTAGTATCAATTCATTCAATTAATTCGTATGAGTCAATAGATTTACCTTTTTTATTGCCACCATAAGCCACCATAAGGTGGCAGCCTCAGAACCAGCGTACCTGATGTTAAGCAGCAACTAACAGTATTTATAAACATATAATTAACACAGACAAATTACATTCTGATTCAGAACAACATTTTATGGATTACGTAAAGTATAGTCTATGTTGGAAT
This sequence comes from Lymantria monacha, assembly GCA_905163515.2. Classification (NCBI taxonomy): domain Eukaryota; kingdom Metazoa; phylum Arthropoda; class Insecta; order Lepidoptera; family Erebidae; genus Lymantria; species Lymantria monacha. Next base: position 3,787,494 of record LR991088.1, on the reverse strand, counting down.
TGATCTCACGGCACTTTCAGGGTTGTGGGTTCGATTCCTATGCAGAACAATACTTTGTGCAATCTACAAATTGATCTTCTAAGTCTGGGTGTAATTTAGCTGCGTTAATTATATGTTTGTAAATTCACCTCAATATGAGGATTTCTGTTTTTTTAAGACGCCACCCTTTATGAACATGCAATTAACGCAGAAAAATTACACCCAGACTAAGAACAACACTATGTGGATTGCACAAAATATTATCCTGCATGGGAATCAAACTCACCCAACTGGCATGGCAAGTTGGTATTTTAATCACTACGCTATCTATGCAATCAATTACTTTCTTAGAGAATGGTGGTGTTGAAAAAAATATGATATATCGATAATACATATAAATATGGAACGTCTCTAAAAAATATTTTCATGACTTAGCTCCATCGAAATAGATATTATATATTATTATTTCAATGGACGTCTTATTCTACGAGTCATTCAAACAAGGGTAAACATGAAGAAAGCTTGTGCTTTTCTGAGTAAAGCGTATTGAGTATGATTACCCATAAATACATAAAAAATGAGAGACGAGCCAAAGAGATCATCCCTGTGTTAGGAACACATAATTATGTATATACATATGTTTGTACAATGAATCGAATATATTCACATTTCCAAGCTTAGTTCGGATGGTTTATCTTGAAAAAATATTGCTATTATGTTTCATTGCATTATTGACTGAGGTAAAAGTTTTTTTTACTGTAAATAAATGCTTAATCATAATGTTTCATTTTGTTTAATTTAATACTCACTAATATATTTTTTCTTATAATAATTAAATACTCAAAAATAAAATTAAAAAACATCTAAATATATAATATACTAAAACATATGCCCGAGCAAAAAGTGATACCACATCTGGGATTTGAACCTGTATCTATTGGAAATCCATTTCAACTATCTTACCAAATAGGCCAGTGTAAGTAGATACGTAACCAAATTATAATTCGCAATATCTCTTCATGGGAACCGTTATTTAATGTGCACTTGTTATTGGCATAGCAGCTCCAGGCTTTGTTTATTTTTAAAGATTCCTAGGAAAGTACATCCAGCTATCCATCTGGCTAGCGATCAGAATAATATTATAGCAGTTTTATACTTTGCTGTGTGGTGGTGACTATGAACTACCCTAACTTACATTCCTTATGGATATCGTAAAAAATATCGACCTATGTCAAAGGCCGTCAGGTGGTTATAAAGCTATTACTAAAACTATTTCCAATATGTACCTTGAAAGAAGAGTAACAGGTATTGCATCGATTCCATACAATTGTGAGTTTTAGTGGTAGGACCACGCTGTTGACAGTTCTCTATCTGCAGCCGCGGGCAGGTCCGTCTGGGGTAGTACCACACTCTCGCAGAAGATCGACGTATGGGTAATGGCTATGTGCTATTGCGCTTCGTTCGGTGAGCGAGCGAGCCGGACGCCCAATCGGGTGGGTTTGGGGTTTATATAGGTAGGCAGCGGCCTAGCTGTACCTCTGGTATTGCAATGGTCAATGGGTGGCAGAGACACCTACTTCAGGTGTGCTGCTTGCTCGTTTGCCACCATAAGCAATAAACATTTTTTTTTAAATCGTCACAGAGTTGAGCAAAATAAGTTTTGAATAAGAAGTCGGATAAGAAGCAAAAATTGCAATTGATGATTTCAATTGTTTAGAGATACGAGGGTTAGGACTATATATATGATGTGACGTAATATGGTTCTTTGCATTGCCGGTTATAGCTTGGGGCAAAACGCGGAACACTTAACAGCCCCGAAATTGTTTATTAAAATTTACTGAAACATAATGTATATAATACACTTGCATTGGATTTGATGACTGTAAATATATTAAATTTTCGTGTTGATGAGTTAAAATTTAATCTGAAGTCACCGTTTAAGAAAGTGAGGAGAAAACAATTATGGGAAACTCATAATATCAAATTTAATCACCAACCTCTTGTAGTAGCATAGCTGTAAAGGCATTGTTTCCTTCGTGGTTAGACCAACATTCAAAGTAGACGTTGATAGGTAGATAGATGGGTGGATATTGATCAATATTTAGTCATCTGATGATCATTTAACGATCATCATCAACGATCATTAGTATGAATTCTGATACGAGCTATATTAAAAAATATTTTTATAAGAATTTTTACATCAATATTGCAACTTTGTCTAGTATTCAACAACAGGAATGCTCTCCATCTTTAATCTGAGTTCAATAAATAAATATCTTGACATATATGGGTGGGCCTCTTTATAGTAATGGATCGTGTTGTTGTAATTTTTCTGGCTGCAGCCATAAAAGAGCTAGATCATTCACTACTAGGAAACTCTTTGCTACAGCGCTTCAAGTGAGAGACCCCGAGGCCCGAACCCTTGCTGTTTTTATTTCATTTTTCTCCGTTGTCTTAAACAGCAACTTGAGTGTGCCTACTGCTGAGGTCTAGGAGAGGCAGTTACTAATTGCTACTAGCTAAATTACTTTCTAGCCTGACGTCAAAAGAATTACATTCAATTTAAAAAACTCATAACTCCATGCGATGATGTTACTTAGTATCATCATAGTATCATCATATAACAAAATACTATACAAAATATTTTTCTTTCGAAATAAGTCGCAATGAGAATCCAAGCGGTAGTATTTTCATTTATACTGCAATTATGATTCATCATTATTATAAAACAATATAATTATATCTTTATTATAGTTTCCAATTTCAAAGACAAATTAATTACATTAAATATGACTGCCGGTTAATAATAAGATACCAAGTCCATCTGCCCTTGAACAAACAAATGTATTCCCAATCTCATTACCATACTTTGATTTATGAACTTTATTCATGTGCAAAGTAATTTTGTGTTCGTTGAAGTATAAGCCATTAAAAAGTGGATGCTTCAGTTCCATTGTATGCAAGGAACCATGTCATTTTGTAATTGATGACATCTAGTGAGGCATAACGGATGGATGTTGCACAAACACTGCCGCTGTTAATTTCGTAGATCGAAACGCAATTAGTAATTGACTTTGAGGTATTGGTGACGTAATCAGGAACTATTATCTGCCTTGTGATTGTTTGATTAGTTTCTATAGATAGAAGTCTATGTGACTTATATCCATTGTATGGAAAATTAAAGCTATGTTATTTTACTTTGCTGTGTGGTAGCGGCTACGAATACTACCAACACTTAATTTGCTCGTGGATGTCGTAAAAAACGACTGAGATGTATATGCCGACCTGGGCCAACTCCATCTGATGCCGTTTGGTCAACAATTACATTCCCAATGAGAGTAGATGGCAGACAGGCGGCCGGTAATAAAAATATTGCCATTAATTTTTGCAATACGAGCACATATTGCGTCCCCTCAGTTAAGAGGGGAGCGGGCGATGATGATGATTTTCCTTTTTCTTCTTCTGCTATTTCCATCTCAATTTTCGGGACTCTACTATAATGAAAAAGTACTAGTAGTTAACTAATAAATAGATACCACTTAATAGATCCGGCTCAGCTATAATTTTTCCATTATATTTTGGAATTCTATTAAATCGCGATTTGAAGAGCATTACATTGAAGCTAATACTTATTAGACAAATAGATATATTGTAAACAACTTGCTTTAAAAAGAAGTCAATTAGAAAAGGACAAATAATAGTCAAATTCGTTGAGCTTTCTGCTGGACTTTATTAGTGACGGTCACTATCCCATCCAGTGGTAGTTTTTTAGATTAATTTAAAGTTACATGTTAAATTTGAAATAAAACTACTTTTAAGGATTCTATCAAGTTTGTTAATTTTTGTAATAAGTTAGCGGGTAGATATAAATTTATGTAATAACGATGACTTGTTGAACGTAAGACACCTTAGTCCTCCCGTGATTATGATCACTGTATAGTGTTCGAAACGTTGGGAAATTAAAAATCAAATACAAACGCGATAGAATCCTTAAAAATAGTTTTATTTCAAATATCGAATACTCGCGTAAACAAGCAAATTATATTGTCATGCCATCAATATATGAAATAATTATTACATAATCTCAATAATTTTCTTTCTTTTCCAGATTTTCACATAAAGTGAACGCGAGTGTTTGTATAAAAATGTTCGAGTGAGCTCTAGATAGTGATAGTGCTGTGTACAAATATGTTGTCAAGATGAAGCTGTGGAAAAGCCTGAAGATATCCATAGGCAGTCGCAACGATCCCAAATCTTACTCGCAAGAGTTGCCTCAGTGGGGTGGACAAGGCTATGAATTAGATGGTGAGTTTCTCTTTTATTTATCTAATTATAATTATATGACCTGGGAAGGCCAGATTGTGACGGAATAAAATACAAATCAAAAATTGGAAAATGTGTAAATAAAATCAAATTGAATTGGAACATTTCAGGAAAATTTCACAAGCCTTCGGCAAACGCTCACCTATGTAAACGTACAAACGTTTGCCGATAGATGGCGTATAAAATATCTATCGTAAAAACGACAATACAAGCGAGAATTTGGTTCTTACACATAGACTCAGGCTCGGTTAATTGGTAAGATGATTGAAACAGATTTTCTGTGGATGCAGATTGAAATCTCACAGCTAATAATATTTTTCGCTCGCAAAACAAGTTTTTATAAATAATCTACAATATTGAAAGCTAAATATTAGTAATTTAAAAATTATAATGTCTCTCTAGTTTTTAGTCATAGGAGTCGTGAAAACCAGGTTTGGGGATTTGCAAGCGAATGCACTGCAGTATTTATCTATATAACTGTGATTGTCAATTCACCTGTTAAGCGAGGCGATTTTGGGGATTATTGCATTATTTCACATTAAGAGACTATGTATAACAGGCCTAACAACACTTTGATAACTTAATGGAATGAAACGTTAGGCCAAATAAAATTGAATTGAAACTTTTGAAATCAAAGCTACTATTAAAAGACTTTAGAAATATTTTCCATCTATCAATCAAACTATTCAACGCTCTCTATTGGAAATAGTTTCCCCATTAAACATAGATTATATCATAGGCACCAAGTTTTATAGTCAGGTAAGCCATCGCAGAAATTTTCAAGTAGAAAGTTGATGTTTCCTTTTTTTTTTTTTTGGCTACGGTTTGGACACACGCCATCCACTCCATCCAGGTCGACGGAAGGCCAGTGCGTGGCCCCATAAACCACCGTATTCCCTCCCCATAGCCATTGGGCCGGCCACTCATACCGGTTCCTTGACATCCCTGGCCGGCCCAGCGGTGATGTGATGTTTACTCTTCTGATGATCTTTTAACCTATTTTATGATATCTAATCTAAAGTAAGTGATACATATTTTGCTCTTAATCCGTTACATGGATACTGAAAAAAAAGATGACACCACGCACTAAGAAAATATTACTTGTATTATAGGGGACTTTACAAACATTTAATAAACGGACACAAATTACACCAAGATTCAGAACAACAATTCGTGAATCATACAGTATGGATCCTGCGTGGGAATCATACACATGACACTGATACAATAGGACGATATCTTAACTACTACGCTATTTGTGGAGCCAGTCTTCTAGTAAAACAATTAGTTAACGACGGTACTAGGTATTTTTAAAAACGAAAAGTATTGGTGTAAAGATGCGAAAGGGAATGCTCCGATGGTTCGGACATGTGGAAAGAATGCCGATCCAACGTCTGGTTAAGAAGATATACAATGCGAAAGTGGAAGGATGTAGGTACCGGGGGAGACCGAGACTAACCTACCTAGACCAGATCGGTCATGTACTGAAGGAAGGTGGAGTCAAGAGTCTCCGAAACGTAAAAGTAAAGTAAAACGTAAAAGTCGTCGCTTATTTGATGGCACTATATTATTTTTCTAACAATTGACCTAACTATGAGTTATGTAGTAGTTCCAAAAACTAAAAAATGTAATGAATAAACAAGATATGTTGAGACCTCGTAAAATGGAACAAGGCCAGCAGAACGATGATGATATGCGCTTATTTGTGCTGTCATAAAAATATAACTGCCCTCTGAAGTGTTTTTATGGGACTTCCTACTTCCTCATGTTTATTTACCTTTGGTGATATTTTTTCTTTTTTTGTAATATATAGCTATGGCCAAATGTCTACTTTCATTATAGTTTATCTCATTAGACGTCTTGTTAGTTTACGAAAACGCAATGATACGCCATCTTTATAGTGTGTATCTTTAATAGTGGTGGGACTACACTGTGGACAGTCCTCTGTCTACAGCCGAGGGACGGTCTGTCCGTACCCTGGATTTGGTCTGTATACCCTGGATGGACCGGCCCGCGGCTGTAGGCAGAAAACTGTCAACAGCGTAGTCCTACCATTATAGCACAGGACAGGACCAGGTAGCACAGGACCATTCTAAGTGGCATTCTCGTGAGAAACGTCTGTCCTTTAATGGACTTTTACAGCTCGATAAATGAATCAACATTAAATATATGACATATTTATCTGTGTATAGTAGGGGTGCACGAGATATATCGATATTTTATAAAATATCGATATATGAATACGATATATCGCTTCCACCCGATATTATCGAATAATTTAGAATCGATATATACAATCGATACATTTCATCCGTATATCGGATTAAATGTATCGATATACCAAATATCGTTAAAAATTAAAAAAACATACTGTTACTAATAACTTGAGTAAAAATAAAACGTAAAATCTAATAAATATAACGTAAAATGTTACTACACTACATAGTACATAATATAACCCTAATCTACAATGTATATTCGTCTGAACAGACAAAGAACGAACTCTATCAAATATTTAATATTATAGATTAGCTGAATACGAAAAATACATTTTTATACGATATATCGAAGATATCGATAAATTTCTACGATATATCGCAAAGTATCGATAGAACACTACGATATATTATATCGAAAAAAAATTCGATATTTTTTGCATGAACATCCCTAGTCAAACTTGAAGAAAATCCTTTGTCACTTTGTGACCAGATTGGAATTATAGATGATGTTTCTCTCTATTAAAGAGGAGTTTTACGTCCAATAATAAATAGAATCGGGTTGAAGATGGAAGAAGAATATTTCTTCTGCCTATTTAATTATCTATTATAAATTAAATGAAACGATTACGCCTGTGCTTATATAAGTACTGATAAATATGATATTATCTGCACACAACTGTATTTGAAATAGCCCATATCATTCACATTATCAACAAAGTTATACTGATATTATATCCTATTATCTAATAGTAATATTGGCATACTAACGATCTACTCTCGAACTGCGATAAGTTTAGATTCCTATATATAGTCAAGTAGTATATCAGTATTAGTTCGTTTTATAATGCCACATTTACCTAATTAATATAAAGGAATACCAGATGGGCCCTTATTTGCTGGGTCAACATGAAAAAGATGCTACTTACGATAAAATTATTCAACATTCAACTAGAACATTCAAATCGAATACAAAAAGTTGTATACCCTACTATTAGAGCGCTAGGTTTCGGCTTTCTCTATGAGATAAGACCAGAAATTTAACTGCAATCGACATAATTAGAAGTCATATTGATGTGGCAATGAGTAAATTATATCGCTGCACGATACGATAACTGTGGGGAAGACAGGTTTTTGAGTGTCGTAGTACAGGAGAACCCTAACTACCAAACGTATTAATGGTTGAGGAAAAGGTTTACGCGAGTATTACACATTTAAAATAAAACCATTTTTATGGATTCTAATGCGTTTATATTTATTTTTAATTTTCCAACGTTTCGAACACTTTACAGAGTTGATGGTCACGGGAGGACCAATTACGGTGCCTCACGTCCAATAAGTTATTGTTAATACAAAAAGTAGATATAGGTTTTTCTTTTTTTTATAGGCATGGTCTGGACACACCCCGCCCGTTTCGTGGGAGGCGATGAAAGGGCAGCGTGTGGCCCTATAACTCACCGTATGCCCTCCCCAACGTCACTGGGCCGACCCCTGGTACTGAATTTTTGACGTCCGTGGCTGAGTAAAAGGCTTAAGGAAACTTTAGATATACGTGGCTAAGAGCTATTTGATGTAGCTTTTTAATATAGAATCCCACAACTAGCAGTTATCTTTGATAGTCTAACAGATGAATATATATATATATATATATATACGTTAATTATTTGACATGTTAATCAAACTTGTCATATTAAGATACAGGCACAAATTTGATTATGACTAAAAGCAGAAATATCTAATATACCTAGAATTACATGGTAGTTCCAGAAATTATTATAATTACTTCACTGATATTGGTCAATCGAAGACTTGATGGTGTACGATATTAACATTCGTGATAAAATTCTTAAAAATTACTTGTTATTTCTTAAAATATATTCGTTTCGTTAGCTTGATTAGAGTCTTAGAGATAGCCTGTAGAGATTATCTGGCTTTTTTCGACTAGGTATAAGGTTTTAGAAAAAAATAAAACTTCGTGTCATTGTTGATGATTTTAACTAGGTTCTTGAAGGCTGCTCTTTATCTTATCTATATTTTAAAAAAAGAGATGTTTGTATATATGACTCTCTCTTCTCTCTCTATGAACTCTAAACTTAGAAACTATTTGACTAATCATTATGAAAATTGGTATGTATGTATTTTTTCATAACACACAGTATCCTCTTCCCATAGCCATGTCAAGAGTAGCCCTCCTGTTCTTTTTGGGACCTTATTCCTGTTGTAATTTGGAATATATGTTGCTTTTCTTAAATTATTGTGTATATATTTTACTAAACTTATATTAAGATACTTATGATTTAAATTTTCTGAGTTATTTTGAAATCTGTTTTTATCATTGAGTTGATATTGAGTATTTTTTACATTTAAGTTAGTTAAACATTTTCATTTCAAGTTAAATTAATTTTCTCAAATATTTGTTTCAAAAGTTCAGTTTCCTCGTATTTTTGATTACATATTTTTATGTTGTTTTTATTCAGTTTATGTATATTCATGAGGAAGCGGACTTCATTTATGTTATCGTAAAATTTATGATAAGCGCGGCGTGTGGCCTCTATAAATAGAAACTTTTTGGATGGAAAGATTAGGAAAATTATGCTTTTATAGACTGACGCTTTTTATATACGAAAACGTGGGCAAAGATTTAATAGACCCAAATGAAATCTCGTTATGTCTGTCCAAATTGAATTTTAAACATTTTTAAATTATAACTGGATTAATTATCAACGTGACGATGAAATAATTGCCATTCAGGTGGTACTAGATCCGTCACTATACGGATTTTTTTTTTATATTACACTTATCATAACAGCTCATATACCTTCCACTACTAGGCTTGGACCTCCTTCCACAATGGGAGGGAGAATAACCCACTATGCCATGTTGATCAGTTTGGTTGGGTTTTTTTTCTTTTTTGAATTGCTTATGGTGGCAAACGAGCAAGCAGCACACCTGATGGTAAGTGTCACTGCCGCCCATGTATGTATGTACCTTTGTAATACCAAACTAGACCGCTGCCTACCATTACAATCCCCAAACCCATCCAGTTAGGCTTCCGGCTCTCTCACTCACCGAACGAAGTGCAATAGCACATCGCCATTAGTCGGACGTCGATCTTCTGCGAGAGTGTGGTACTAACCGTATAGTGGAGTGTGGCTATAGACAGAGAACTGTCAACAGCGTGATCCTCCACTAATAAAATTTAAAAGGTTTAGTATTTTTCTACTCTTGCATAAATACTATCTGCATATCTTTAAGTCCGTATGACGGAGTAAGAATACAATTCACCACCCCTTACCTTACACTTGGGTGATCGTAAGAGACGACTATAGGATAGACTATAGGAGATAAGGAAAATTGACAACAAACATATGAGCAGCGAAGATGATATCTCTTAGTCGTCTTTTAGGGCCTCAATAGCCAAAATATGATTGTAAATGTATTGTTACTGTATTACCACACGGGATAATGCTTATAAACACTTTTATATAGTGCCTTATGTAATTTCACTCCCAATAAGATAGTAAAACAGTATTATTGTCTCGAAGACGAATAACATGTGTCTTTGTTCTTTTACACAATGGACACCGAAACATCTAACCTACTTATTGCGTCTGGACGCAAAACTAGTCTTGACCTATATTTTGTACATAATAGTCAGCATAAAACGAATAACACCATCTGTGCTTTTTATTAAAATCTCAGCCATACTGTAAAGTACTTTTACGTTAATTAGAATTTTAAGTGCATATGCACGTAAATAAAACTTCGATAACTCTCCTCTATTAGATTTTATCTCCATTTTGTTTCCTGTCTTTATCTTCATTTAATGCAATTTTATCTTCGATAAAAATGACTGAATGTCACTTTTAGATAGTTTGTAAAATTTTAGATATATTTTAATAAAGGCTATTGCTAAATGCATTTATTAGCAAAATTATCTTGAATATGTCTGTAAAATTACTGGGGCATTGTAAACTGAATATTAATTTTTCAATAATTATGTTAGAATATGTTTCTTAATTGACTCGTCACTGCACAGTAAATTGAAATATACTTGTATACTATTGAAATGAAAAGGTATTTTCATTCTTCTGCTGTTATACCAATTATTTAAGGTCGATTCAATTTGTACTCCTGTTCCATTATACATAATTCAAAAGTTACTGGCAATAGTTTTATGACCGGCCGCCGGCCTGACATCAAATCTCCTTGCGAATGTAATTATTCAAGTGGAGCCAGTTTGATATAAAAGGACGATGAAATCAAAATGTAATTTTTATTACAAAAATAAAACATAATTAAAAATACAATTTCAATTCCCCAATTAAGATCGTCTTCAACAGTTTCGGGACAAACAACAAAAAAGTTTGCTGGCGACAATAATTTGTATTTGTCACAGATCTACTATTCTGGAAATTGTGAAAAAAAAAGAAAATACAAACGGCTTCGAGTAATATTTCTATGATGACTTCGTGTTATCTTAACTGAATTTAATTGTTCAGAGCAGATTTCTTTTTTTTTTTTGACAAAGTATTTGCACGTGTTTTTAAGTGGGTCCCGAAATGAGATAATTTGCATCAGGGCCATTTTAAATAAAATTTCTTCGTTTTATTACAACTGAAATATTTTCAGAGAAAAATATGTATTTAAGGTTATTCAACCTTTTCATTTAGCTGTTTTTGATTCTTTAATTCTATTCTCCGTGTAGTTTTAATTATACATACATACATATCATCACGCCATATCCCTTGCAGGGTAGGCAGAGAGAACAGAGTGCCAGAGAACTCTATCTCTGCATACTTCACTCGCTTCCTCAACATTCATAATTCTTTTTATACACGCTCGCCGGTTTCGGAGACTCTTGACTCCACCTTCCTTCAGTACATGACCGATCTGGTCTGGGTAGGTTAGTCTCAGTCTCCCCCGGTACCTACATCCTTCCACTTTCGCATTATATATCTTCTTAACCAGACGTTCGTTCGGCATTCTTTCCACATGTCCGAACCATCGGAGCATTTCCTTTCGCATCTTTACACCAATACTCTCTTTTATACCTACTCGCTCTCTTACGTCGTCGTTACGAATGCGGTCGGTCAGCCTAACTCCACAGATTTTCCGCAGAGATCGCATTTCGACCGCATTAATTTTACTTTCATACTCTTTTCTGCATACCCAACTCTCGCTTCCATACAGTAATGTTGGGACAAGCACTGCGTTATGTATTGCTACACGTGCCATCTGGCTGAGGTGGTGGCTGCCGAGAAGTTGCCCCAACGCTCCGTTCACTCTATTGCCCGCATTCACTCTTCGCTCTATATCAGTGGTGTACCTTCCATCTCGGCTAAAGTTTTAATTATAAACTATTGATATTGGTTTATAGTGGTGGGGCCACGTTGTTGACAGTTCTCTGTCTTCAGCTGCGGGCCGATCAGTCCGGGGTAGTACCATACTCTCGCAGAAGATCGACGTCTGAGTAATGGTGGTGTGCTGTTGCACTTCGTTTGCTGAGCGAAAGAACCGGAAGTCCAGCTGGGTGGATATGGGGTTTGTATGGGTAGGCAGCAGCCTAGCTATACCCTTGGTGTTGCAAAGTTCCATGGGCACATTCCATGTGTTCGTTTGCCACCATGAGCAATAAGGAAAAAAATAGTACTAAGTCAATGATAACTATTGAAACTTTTTATTGATTTGGCCTTTTTTTTGGGGTGGTTACGGTCATCGCACTCCTCGCACCACTCCGTCCGGGGCGACAGAGGGGCGTAAGCACGCACACCCGTAACCCACCCGTGACGTCGCCTTTATCGTTGGGCCGATCACCGGAGCAGAGTGACTTGACGTCAGTGGTCGGCACGACGGAATACTCCTGAGGAGTACCCTCTCATCGACCGACGTCCTCCCCTCGTGGACGACGTCGGTCTTTTCTCACGCGGCCGGCCATTGATTTAGCCTAAAGGTCCAAGCAGGCCAAACGGGTCATTATAGCCTATAGCACAGATGGCGTAGTGGTTAAAATACCGACCCTCCGTGCCAATATTCCGGGTTCGATTCCAACGCAGAATAATACTTTGTGATTCACAAACTGTTGTTTTAAGTCTGGTTGTAATTTGTCTGCGTTAATTATATGTTTGTATAATTCGCTCCAATACAAGGATTATTATCTTAGTACTGTTTCGTGTTTCTCATCTCTTGCATAGACCTTGTATTCCTACCTTATCATCTCAGCTCCCATATATCCCACTGTTGGACTCAGGCCTCCTCCATAATAGGAGGGAAATTACTACACCGCGCTGGTCAGACGTGTTGGTATAGGGTTTTATTTCAAGTTTTCCTTCTCTTGCACAGATGCCATGTGCTGATATTATATCCTTTAATCGTTTTTTACGATACCCACGGGTAAGATAAGGGGTGGTGAATTGTATTCTTACTCCGTCACCACATAGAAAATTATATTCCTTAGTCGTCTTTTACTACAACCAAATGAAAGAGAAGAGATAGTGAACTGTGTTTTTCTACCAACACGACACGGAAGTATGGGTGATGGAAATGAGAGATAAAATAAAAATAATTATTTACATAGTTTTTAAGTAGTTTTTAACAATATTTCGCTGGACAAGATGAATAATTGTAAGTATCTGTTAGCATTTGGCTGCATTCCAAATAATATTGGAATGAAAACAGTCGTTATGGTTGAGTGTATTTGACTACGTATATTAACTAACTTGAAAGACCTTGTGAGCTTCGAGAAGGCTACGTAATATTTTTTTTGTTTTAAAAAAAACTGTTACTTATCTTTTATGGTAAGTAAAACTTATATTTTACTAGCAGACTCGGCCACGCGATGCTGTGGCTAAGGTAGCCTCAGTAACACGCGGTAGTTATGCTAATAAATTGTAGCTTATATGAAAGGTTTATACGTTTAACATAGCGCCATCATGGTCAGCATGTAGCAGAGATACGAATGTTGAAATAGACGTGTGATGTGATGTGAGAATGGATAAAATAAGGATTGAACATATTAATGATAATGAACATATTTGAATGTTAGGCCAGTGACGTAAAAGTTAAGGAGTGAAGCTTGACATGGTATGGACGTATGATGAGACAAGATGAAAGTATTTTTGTAAGGACAGTTTTAAGTATTAATATTGAAAGCTTTCAGGGTGAAAGATGACCAAAAAAGTTAGACATAGACATGACATGGATAGACAGATAGTGACCAGAAAGATTCCGTCTGATAAGACTGTATGGAAGAAGAAAGCATATTGCGTCCGCCCAAAGTAATTGGGAAAAGTGCAAGATGATGCAGTTGTCTTTTTTGATATATATTATTTCCTTAATTTGTATATTTTATATTTTTCTCTATAACTTTTTTGATATAGAAATGATAAATAAGGATTTAAATTAATAAATTTCATTAGACACTTTAGATAAACAATAATTACTTCGATATTAAATATAAAACAGGTAATTATAAGTTACTGTGTAATAAAATAGAAAGTGACGGTAAGATTGGAAAAGAAAGAAATGATTACTTAGAAGGGTTTAACACTTTTTCGTTACGTGACGATTTCTGCCCGTTCACTTTAAGCCGCGTAAAAGAATTTCATTCAAAAAACTTTTCATTAATTTACTTTATTTTCGTCATCGTCGTAAAGAAATTAATTTAAAAAAATAACGTAATTAACGGCTTAAAAATAAAATATATTACCACCAATTATTATCAGGTGGCAACTGCAACATTGGCTCAGAGGTGAGAGAATTGATTGAGAAATAGAGAATATTCTGATATCCATTCTGGATATCAGAATATTTTAGGAAACTTATAACCCAGTGCTACGTGATTGCCAAACCACCAATCAAGCGTGATGTTGTATATAGTATTATCCCCCTACTGTCGATAGGCTGGTGGGTGGATGAACGATCCACATTTTAATATTCTTACAGATTAATATAAGAAATGAGGAAAACCGTATTTGAAATGACATCACTTTTTATTCATCATAAGCCGCCAGCCTTTCGATCTCTATAGCTGGAATGGACCACTCTGTGCCAGAGGGTTTTCCTTCGCTGTTACGATGTTCTCCGTGCCAGAGAGTTGTCCTTTGCAATAGGTGTTCACGGAAAAGTCGAGGGAGGTGACACATTATATTCTTCATCTGTCAGTAAACACGCAAAATTTTCACCGTAAAAACAAGTTTTATAAAAATGAATATTCATTAATCCTGCGTAGACTCGAACATAAGGCGCTGAACTTATTATTTTTTAGTTAAAATTGCTTTGATATCAACTCAAACAAGATTCAAATTGGTCTTTTAATAGACAATTAAATAAGGAAAATTATAAGATCCCAAATTTTGTAATAAACCATTTTTCATTTTGACACCAGTTAACATAAATTTTGAAAGATAAAAGCGCATACATTTCAACGTTAAATGCGGACGATTTTAGTAAAGGACGTTACGGCAAAGGATTTCCTTTTCACTGTTCTATTGTCATATTATTTCGTATATTCCTTATCCAATGGGGAGAAAAAGTAATATTAGCAGTAATTGAATCGATTATAACATCAAAAGAGGCTTATTTCAATAATGCCTTTGTGTTTGATATCTAAAATCGGTTGACAATAGATATGTTATATTCAATATTTAATTATAAAGTAGTAAACGTTTTCTTTTAAAAAATTGCATATTTATAAAAGTAAAAGAAGAAAGTTGTATTAGTTACATACAAGAATGGATGGCTTTTTATGATTTTTCTGTTTTTAGATTAAAATATGATATTAATCAACAAAAATAAAATTCATTGAAAAAAAAATCAATCATAAATCATTAAAAAAAGGTGTAAGTGGCAGCACAATTAGGACAGATTTCCAATAGGTGTGGGTTCAAATCCCACTTGTGACATCATTTTTCGCTCGTAATCTGGTTTTTATAAAAAATCATCAGTCAAAATATTAGCCTAAATGTTCATTTGTTCATGGTATAAAAAACATTACTGACAGCTCACGTAATGTTGTCTGGTATGTTTTGAGAATACCGTATAACGTTGAAATTAAAGTTGACCGATCGATGTGTTTGTGAGTGCAAGTTGCGAGTGCTACGAGTTTTTATGAGTATTATTATTATATGTGGTGTTGAAATTATTATTAACAGTGTTTTGACCAAGAAAATCTAATTTTTCCTGACAAAGTTGTAATGCAATTAAGATTCCACACATCGCGAACGAAGGAGAACGAGATATCGCATGTGAAGAGCTTGTTTCTCAATTACAAGAACAAAATGAGGTAGCCCGTGAAACGCTTCAGTTGACAATGCGAAATCGTCGACCAAATATCAGAGAGCAACAACTAGATAACTTTCAGCGCGCAAAAGGTAATGTTCTTGCGCCTGATAATAAAAGTAAAGCTGTCGTATATCACAAGGTACTTCACTGTAGAATACAACCCATGCATTAAAAATACCTATCTAATAATAAAGTGCTTGATTTTTCAAAATTTACATATTTTTATATTTATTATCATAATAATAAAAAATAACTTAATAATTTTTAATTTATCTAAATCTGGTCATTCATTGACTGTTAGGCGGCACGAAGTTTGCGAAGTCAGCTAGTTTTTATATTTATTATGTATTTTTATCGGTAATCAAATGGTTGTAATCACGGGTCGCGGTCGCTTAAGAACCGAAAACTACCTTTACGTGAATCCGTTACCATGTGGATTTACTAAATAAAATAAGCATAAGAATAATGTCATCTTCTGCTGTCATTATTCTTAAGCAATGTCTCCTTTTTATTCCCAATTTTCTCTTATTATTTTATTTTCATGTTTTTTTCCCGGTTATTATATTTTTTTTTTACCACCACTGTATCGATGTTAATGAAAAACGTAAATGAAAAACATAAAATAGAGGAGCAAACTGGTTCATAATCCAATTTACTAGCGAAGTACATTTCGATTACATAATAAATACTCCATATAATTTTATGATTATCTGGTTGACATAATAATAAAAAACTAATAACTAATCAAACAGACAAAATATGTACGATACATGCAATCATTTATAATTTCGTACAAAACAACAAATAAAATCACCCATCATCTCTATAACAGAGGACACTAAAAGCAAAATAGAATTTTGAATTTTTACGACAAAGATAAAATATTTTATTATTAACGCGCCTCTCTCCGGTCTATTGTTTCATGTTTTCCTATAATGAACAGTGTAATATTATTTACATCATCTAAAATAACTTGTTTCATTATATTTAAAAAACATGATGAGTTTATTTTCTTAAATTTAAAAAAATAATCATTATATCCTAATCAATTGACTGCAAAACTCTGATTTGAAAGAGGTGCGTCTGGAGCAATCTACTGATAGGAATAAGTTTATGACGATGGCATGCAGGAGTCTGTGCACGCCTCACTTATACTTTTTGTTTTTTTCCCGCACGGTCGGCCATGGATGTAGTCGCGCCCCGACAAATCGGTCCAGGGCGACAGAAGAGGCGGCGCGCAACCCATGGACCTAGCCTGCAAACACCTCCTTCGCCGTGCAAACGGGCCACCGGTACCCGATCTTTATCTTCGGTGGCCCGCCCGGAGGTTTACCCTTGCGGGTTCCTCTCGTCTCGACGCTCCGACAGCTTTCGCCGTCAGGGCGTCGTCCTCACGCGGTGGCCTCATATCGGGTGACCACGCAGACCTTCAGCGTGTGTTGCGCCATGTTCCCGTCACTGCCGCACTGGTGGCAGGACGGAGTCGACTCCCTGCATACGACCATGTGCAGGTATTTGCCGAAGCAGCCGTGCCTCGACAACACCTGCACCAGCCGGAAAGATAGGACTCCGTGCCACCGCTTCATCCACTTCGTCAATACGGACCGGAGGGCCTCAACGGTAAGAACACCGTGCCTAGGCCTCTCCAGCCGCGTAACCCAACGGGCGATGACATCTCGGCGGGCGTCCTCGCGCCAGGTGGCTATCTCGCTAAGCGATGGGGAGCCACCCTCGTCGCGCACTGAGGTAACCCGCCGATAGAGGTCGGCAAGCATCTCTGCCTCTATGTCCCACGGGGGTGTCCCGGCCAACACGCATGCTACCTCGGTTGACACCGTGTGGTATCCGCATACGCCTCACTTATACTGCAGATCAGGCTATTCAAAACAAAATGTGACTGATTGAAATAACTACAAATATCTTATAAAAATAGAGGAAAGAATATAATGAACACAGATCTCCCATCTTGCAATAAGTAAGTGAAATGAAAATCGAAAGGGAGACGGTCACAAGCACTGGGAGTCCAACATAATCCTTTTTCCTGCCTTTCGGAGGGGTACCCAAAGATTTTCTCCAATTGTAACCAATATAAAATGAAAATTTAAATAGTTTAGAGAATTTCTCCAAGTTAAGTAGAAATTGAGATAAATATAAATGAAGTTGGGATTACTTCTAATCTTTAGATTTACTTAAATGTAAACCCTGAAATGTTTATAGTTATATAAAAGTTAATTTTATGAAGTCTAATAATCTTCATCTTAATATACGGCGTTGCGAACTAATTAATCAATATTAATTAAGTATGAAACCACAAAATTATTGTCTTTTAGAATTAAGCCAGGATTACAATTAAAATCCAATATAAATAGCGAGTGTTTTTAAGTTTATTAAATATAAAATCTGAGAAAGAATATCTTAAAACAAAATTTTGTTTTGTTTCATGTTTATTATACATTTTACACACACTGAAAAAAATAAAGTGTTACATATTTTTTTTTGTCTTTCATTCATCTTTGATCATTTTAAAGCTTTTTTTTAATTTCATGGTTGTAAAATAAATATTTTAGTAATGATATAGAGAAATTATACAAACAATAAATTAACTTTTTATTTTTTTATTTTTTTTTATTGCTAATGGCGGCAAACGAGCAGACAGCACACCTGATGGTAAGTGTCACTGCCGCCCATGGACCTTTGCCAATGGTATAGCTAGGCCGCTGCCTACCAATACAACCCTGAACCCACCCCAGTTAGGCTTCCGGCTCTCTCGCTCACCGAACGAAGCGCAATAGCACAATGCTATTACTCAGACGTCGATCTTCTGCGAGAGTGTGGTACTACCCCGGACGGACCGGCCCGCGGCTGTAGACAGAGAACTGTCCACAGCGTGGTCCTACCACAATAACTGAAAAGAAGAATGTAATCCACCATCTTGAATCATCATAATCATTCCATTACGTTATTTATATCCACTATCTAATAGTGAGATAATACTATAATTACTCAGCTCCTCAAGCGGGTTGGCGATTACAATAAATATTATAACTTCACCAAGCAAATTCACCTTGTGATTTCTCAGTGGCTTTTTACCATTTTCATAGGCAAGTAAGGGATGAAACCATATTGTATTCACTGTAGGAAAAGTGGCGGAGGAGGCGAGAATAGTATTATACCGAAAAATGTTAAGCGTATCCATCGAGTCATCCCCAGCCCGACTAGAAAACAAGTATGGTTCAACCAGATCATGTATCTGGACCCGATCAGGATAGAATAAGGCATGCCGGATCCGGCAAACCCGATCAGGACCAGGTCTGGTCCTGATCAGGCTAGCCTGATGTGAAATATCATTAAGTATGGTAAGGCATACCGGATCAGGACCAGATCAGGACCAAATAAGGATAGCCTGATGTGAAATATCATTAAGTATGGTAAGGCATACCGGATCAGGACCAGATCAGGACCAAATAAGGATAGCCTGATGTGTAATATCATCAAGTATGGTAAGGCATACCGGATCAGGACCCGATCAGGACAGAATGAGGCATGCCGGATCCGGCAAACCCTATCAGGACCAGGTCTGGTCCTGATCAGGATAGCCTGATGTGAAATATCATCAAGTATGGTAAGGCATACCGGATCAGGACCAGGTCAGGACCAAATAAGGATAGCCTGATGTGTAATATCATCAAGTATGGTAAGGCATACCGGATCAGGACCCGATCAGGACAGAATGAGGCATGCCGGATCCGGCAAACCCTATCAGGATCAGGTCTGGTCCTGATCAGGATAGCCTGATGTGAAATAACATCAAGTATGGTAAGACATACCGGATCAGGACCAGATCAGGACCAAATAAGGATAGCCTGATGTGAAATATCATTAAGTATGGTAAGGCATACCGGATCAGGACCAGATCAGGACCAAATAAGGATAGCCTGATGTGCAATATCATTAAGTATGGTAAGGCATACCGGATCAGGACCAGATCAGGACCAAATAAGGATAGCCTGATGTGAAATATCATTAAGTATGGTAAGGCATACCGGATCAGAACCAGGTCAGGACCAAATAAGGATAGCCTGATGTAAAATATCATCAAGTATGGTAAGGCATACCGGATCAGGACCAGGTCAGGACCAAATAAGAATAGCCTGATGTGTAATATCATCAAGTATGGTAAGGCATACCGGATCAGGACCCGATCAGGACAGAATGAGGCATGCCGGATCCGGCAAACCCTATCAGGACCAGGTCTGGTCCTGATCAGGATAGCCTGATGTGAAATAACATCAAGTATGGTAAGACATACCGGATCAGGACCAAATAAGGATAGCCTGATGTGAAATATCATCAAGTATATAGTAAGGCTTGTAGTATATCAGAACCAGAAACAGTTTTCGTAACACAAAAAAAATATCAATCAAAATTCAAAAAAGTGACATGATTGTCATATTTATGCCACGGCGAAATTGTATTTGCATCAGAAGAGATTAATCTGAAATCTTTAATTAATCATATGTATTTAATAATAATAATAATGTTTAATTAATAATATAAAAATAATTTATATTTAAAGTAAAAAACAAAAATAAATAATATATATATATATATATATATATATATATATATATATATATATATAAATGTACCTAACATTTCAAAACATAGATAGATAGAAATATTAAATTGTAACAACCATTCTAACATTTAATGTTTTGGGTCATAATAAATAGATGGCGTTAGTAAAATGACGTCATTATTTGAATCGCGGTGTTAAGATTCTCCGAAGCGTAATGACATGGCCTAATATTAAATTAGTTGTTATCGAATCAGATTAAAACAGATCGATCAGGTCATGAATGAGAAATCCCGGCGACAGTTGCAGTCGTTAGCATCTGGTGGTTGCGCCATAATCGGAACGGTTCACTGGGACTCTCTATGATAAGAATATAGCACTGCATTCGGTGTCTACGTCATATATTAATTTATATTTTTACCTATTAAACATGTTTTTTAAAAGGACCGGACTGGGCATACTCGTTTTGGATCAGGCAAGATATATAACGCAGATGATTGATTTGGTTCCGATCAGTTAAAATGTTATCCGGACCCGATCAGGAACGCCTGATCTGGACCCGATCAGGAATGCCTCATCTGGACCCGATCAGGAATGCCTGATCTGGACCCGATAAGGTTTTCCTGATCGGGTCCAGATATATCTTCTGCGTTACATACCTTATCTGGTCCAGATCGGGCATGCCCGGTCCGGTCCAGCTAAGGAAGACGAAAAAATTTCTAGTCGGGAGATACTTACAATTAAAAGGTCTGTCGTGGTATGAACATGTAATGAGATTGTATGAAATTAATATTGTGATGACAGTTTTAATGTCAAAGGCTTTAAGAAGAAGATCAAAGGAAAATAGATGGATTGCCTGATGCATGACATGGCTAGAAAAGAAGTAATAGCAGAGATGATATCTGATAGGGTTATGTGAAGGAAAAGGATATATTGCGTCGACCCCAAGTAATTAAAATAAAATTTATATTATATGACATATGGGAGAAAGAAAAGGTTATATTGTTCGACTAATATTTTAAAGACTATGATATAATAAGGTATAAAAACCATAGACAAAGCTCAGTCATAATTAGAAGAACTAGTAGTCCCACTTGTGTTTTCATGTATCTTGAATAGTAAAGAGCAGAGAAATGATATGAAATGGTCTTATCAGCACAAATGCAGTCGTAGGTAAGTGACTTTCATCGTATTTAATCCCCACGCAGGATACTACTTTGTGCAATGCACAAATTAATGTTCTGAGTTTGGATATCATTTGAGCCCATACAATATATTAATGTCGGAAGGCAAACGCTTCTACACACAGTCATGGACTATTATTTTAAACTTAAGTCTTTCTTACTCAAGTATCTAATAATCTGTTACTACTTACTTTGCCATAAGAGGCGTAATAATTTGTAAACAGATCTCTAAGTAAATGGGCAGCAGCCCACTCTTGGGGGGGAACCTATAATATCAATTGCGGCCGCCACCCTGACTGTCAAGCGTGCCAAGTAATTATAGAGTTATCCCCCTTGGTGACAACGTTCTCGTAGGTTTGGGTAGATTCTCGTTGGTTCTCGTTGATCTGCAATAGAAATATTTTTCTACTAATAGTGAAGCTGTTGTTTTATAAACAAATGTTGGAGTTTTAAGAATATCAATACTATCTAGTGTGGAAGGTACACCACTGATATAGAGCGAAGAGTGAATGCGGGAAATAGAGTGAATGGAGCGTTGGGGCAACTTCTCGGTAGCCACCACCTCAGCCAGAAGTCACGTGTAGCAATACATAACGCAGTGCTTGTCCCAACATTACTGTATGAAAGCGAGAGTTGGGTATGCAGAAAAGAGTATGAAAGTAAAATTAATGCCGTCGAAATGCGTTCTCTACGGAAAATCTGTGGAGTTAGGCTGATCGACCGCATTCGTAACGACGACGTATGAGAGCGAGTAGGTATGAAAGAGAGTATCGGTGTAAAGATGCGAAAGGGAATGCTCCGATGGTTCGGACATGTGGAAAGAATGCCGAACGAACGTCTGGTTAAGAAGATATACAATGCAAAAGTAGAAGGATGTACATAGGTACCGGGGGAGACCGAGACTAACCTACCTAGACCAGATCGGTCATGTACTGAAGGAAGGTGGAGTCAAGAGTCTCCGAAACCGGCGAGCGTGTATGAAGAGAATTATGAATGTTGAGGAAGCGAGTGAAGTATGCAAGGATAGAGTTCTCTTGCACTCTGTTCTATCTGCCTACCCTGCAAGGGATATGGCGTGATGATATGTATGTCTTTATGTCTCTAGTATGTTAGTGAATTGTAGGGTTCTTGGAGGTTCTCGTAGAGTCCTTGGAGGTTCTCGTAGAGTTATGTGAAAGTAATAAATTAATTTTACTTACCTACGATTTAGTCTGACGAGTTATTTTCATCCTGAAGCTCGTGGTTTAGCCGTATTTACTCTTGTCGTGAGGTCGATGGAATGAGCTCTATTAGTTCTGCAGCTGAATCTCGGGGAGTAAGCAATTCATTGCCCACCGATATGAATAGCTGATCACCAGGCTGCGGGGCACGGCGAAGCTGATCGGGAACGATCCCACTTCTGATGACAAAGGAGGAACCAATCATGATGCAGGAGGCACCACCATTGTATTTTTAAAAGGTGTGACGTCACCATTGCTGACGTCACTGTTGTTAGTTACGTGGATTACTCATGGTATGGTTTTGATCTTCGAGATAAAACTCCACAAGTAACTGTTTAAATGTTGGATTGTTCAACGAGTAGCGTAACGTCGCCTCAGAGAGCTCCGTACGGTACAAAGACTCGAACACGAATTAATGTTTTAGTATTTTTTTTTGTGTCTGTCTTTTAGCTGTTAGCCGCAGATGGCTGTCATAGCTTAACCCGGACTATGGGTGAGCGCTGAGAGCTGTCAACCCGGTAAAAAATTTAAGCGACAACGCCCGACGGCTCATCCTATGGTGAACGGACCTCGGCTCGTCGCGTCGCTGATAGCAAAGTGGGCGTGCCCACGTTTGAGTTTATGACTTTAAATGTATTACGACATTGTGTCCGTATTTAATGGGCTCGGCGCACGTGCACGTGTTTACAATTTTTAGGTTAAGTATAGAAGTTACAATGAGATAAATAATCACATGTTTCTTAAAGTTAATTTAACATTAAAATAATCTTTAAGTAATCAATTGATGATTTATGATAATGGTCGCATTATTGTGTGGTGTCAGCTGAGATTACTAATAAATAATAATCCTTACTTTGCTTGTGAATGTCGTAAAAGACGACGAAGAGTTTTATATTGATTTAGGCTTATACCTGATTTGTTTGGTCAAGAATTATTACCCAAGACGAGTTGACGTCAGGCCGGCGGCCGGTTATAAAACTGTAGCTTTTGCAATATGCACGATGGAAGAGGAGTATCTAAATATTGCGTCGACCCCCAGTTATTGGGGTAAGAGCAAGAGAATGAATGAATGATGAATGCTCACTGCTTACCTGCCATTCATTCGTAAATTACGTCTTTATCTGTCATATGTGACGACGACAATGACGAGCTATTGTAAACTTATCATTAAGTTAACTATTGCTATTCTGTATTTGAAAAAATTATAAGAATAAAACTGTTTAATTGAATTTACTGCATCAAGTTTTTACAAACGGACATTGCCCTCTTGAACTTTTTGATTAATTAACGTTTTACGTAGAAAAATGTAGTAAAACTTTAGGTACGTTTTTTTTTCGAATTTCATGTCTAAGAGAATTGTGGAACGAGGCACATTAAAACTTTTGGGAAGTCTCGCAAATTTTATCTCGAGATCTCAACCCGAATGAAGTTTTGGCGATGGAAACTTCTCGAAAAAAAGTTCGGTGGCTGATATTAACTGAGTAAATTAAAACTGCTGACGTAGAATCTAAGTATTCACAAATTCACTTTGGATTTATTGGAACCTCAGAAGCTTTTGCTATTTTCTCGTGCTTAGTTTTACTTGATTAATTAGTTAAAAGTAATTCCATCAAATGGTCCCTTAAAATAATCGATATAAAGTGCAGAGTGCCATTTTTACCTAGTACGTTCAGAGGGTTTTATACTAATCCCGTTATTTTCTACACAGCAAAATGTTACATACATATCATCACGCCATATCCCTTGCAGGGTAGGCAGAGAGAACAGAGTGCCAGAGAACTCTATCTCTGCATACTTCACTCGCTTCTTCAACATTGATAATTCTCTTCATACACGCTCGCCGGTTTCGGAGACTCTTGACTCCACCTTCCTTCAGTACATGACCGATCTGGTCTAGGTAGGTTAGTCTCGGTCTCCCTCGTTACCTACATCCTTCCACTTTCGCATTGTATATCTTCTTAACCAGACGTTCGTTCGGCATTCTTTCCACATGTCCGAACCATCGGAGCATTCCCTTTCGCATCTTTACACCAATACTCTCTTTCATACCTACTCGCTCTCTTACGTCGTCG
Source organism: Lymantria monacha (assembly GCA_905163515.2). Classification (NCBI taxonomy): domain Eukaryota; kingdom Metazoa; phylum Arthropoda; class Insecta; order Lepidoptera; family Erebidae; genus Lymantria; species Lymantria monacha. The sequence goes on along the minus strand of LR991088.1, from coordinate 3,762,642 downwards.
TTACGAATGCGGTCGGTCAGACTAACTCCACAGATTTGCCGAAGAGATCGCATTTCGACCGCATTAATTTTACTTTCATACTCTTTTCTGCATACCCAACTCTCGCTTCCATACAGTAATGTTAGGACAAGCACTGCGTTATGTATTGCTACACGTGCCTTCTGGCTGAGGTGGTGGCTGCCGAGAAGTTGCCCCAACGCTCCGTTCACTCTATTTCCCGCATTCACTCTTCGCTCTATATCAGTGGTGTACCGTCCATCTCGGCTAAATCCACATCCAAGATATACAAATTCATCCACTTGCTCTAGTACATCATTACTTATTGTTACTCTTACATCTGTTCTGGTTTTATCTCTTTCAAAGACCATTATTTTGGTTTTGCTCACATTCACGCGTAGACCCCTTTTCTTTTTTGCAAGAAGAGCAAAATGTTAAGTAATATTTTTCCCAATGATAAAGTCTTAAAGTCATCATGTTATCATGTTGTTATTTTTCTTATTACTCGAGGTCGATGCAATATATACTCTACTGCTATTGTATATATTATAAAAGTTTTAGCAATAATGTAAGCCGCCTGGATGATATTAATCCTCATTGGGAATGTAAATGTTAACCACATGGGATCAGACAAAGTTCACATAGATCTATATAAAAAACTTACCCCTTTTTTTACTACGCGGACGAGCAATGCAAGAGTTATTAGTATTCGTAATAACTACTATATAGCAAAGTTTCAAACTAATAACTAAATTCATCAAATAAAGCGTAAACTTAGGTGAGTAACTTCGAACCTTGTGCAGGTTAATTCTTATTGCGATGTTTAAATAATCTCTTCCTCCTTTCTTCTTTTAAAAAGAATCCTTCGTTTTCATATTTCTGTATCAAAATATTGTTATAATACCGTGAACGAGGCTGTTCTCATATATTTACATTTACAAGCCCAAGTACCGTTAAGCATTGAAATTATTTTAAACGACATCACATATTTTCATAATGAGAAGCAACAGATATTGTTACGCGTCAAAAACAGTTGCCCGTTCTCATTTCGTGTCTCCAAAACGATAATTTGCAGCTGCCGTCAGTGATTACTGACATTTTCGAGATGGGGTATCGGTATAATTCTGAATACTGTTATTCGTTAGAGTCGTTATATGAACGATTATGATCTAATGGCGATGAAAAACGGGTTGCAGAATAGAAAATCTTGTTAAGAATTGCACAAATTGTTCTAGAAGAATTTGTTAAATTTATTACGTGAAGTCATAGAGTAAGAATACAATATATATCCCCTTCTTATCTGGAAGGAGATTCTTGCAACTTCACAAATACTCTCAATTTTTTTCTGTTACATTCAATTTTTTTTTTTATAAAATATTTGATGAAAGTTATTACTTACTTTGCTCGTGGAAGTCATAAAAGACGACTAAAAGCTTTTAACTAAGCCATCTCCATTTGATGCCGTTTTGTCGATCTCAAACAATTAGGATAAGAGCAGAAGAATGAGGATGGAATATAACTAAGAAATTAAGATCAGCCGGTTCCTAATCGTATCGGTTACACCCATTCTACTACGGATTTTCGTGTTCCGGATTTTATCATGTAGAAAAATGACGAGCATAACCCTTTCCATAGCACTTCACAACCACAGCTTTTTGAGCCTTTGAGCACACTTTGAGCCTTATGAACTATATGAAGCCGACGTTTAAATACCAAGATTTAGTGAATTTAAAGACAATCAATAAAGATCTTTTCTTCCCATACAAATTTTGCCACTGCAATTCACCACCTTTAGGATTCAATTTCCTACAACTTCATTGGTACTAAGTCTCTAGGTCACAAAAAGAAACAACTGTCACAATTTCAAATTTCTAGTTCAGTAGTTTAAGCACGGTGTTAATTATTACTTACTGACTATGGATAACGATTTTTTCTATTTTAGTTGTCTAGTTTGGACATTGAGTTTCACCTACTTTGGGGGTTGAATTTCATAAAATCCTTTATGAGCGAGTCTTTACTTCACAAAAGCATAGTTGTCTTTCACTGTCATAATTTCATATTTCTAGTTCAGCAGTTTCAGCTCGGCGTTGATGAGTCAGTCAGCCCAAATAACACAAATATAGGGATAGTGGTGTAACAGCTACACTTAGCAGATAGGTTGGTTATAACAGTGAGGTGTAGCTTTGCCAGAAAAGAGCTGTTGCTCAGTGTCCTGGTGAGACCTCAGCCGATTTAAGACTCTCACAGTCTAATAAGGGTTGGCAATAATTGTATTCTTATCTCGTTACCACGTGGGTAAATAGAGCATAAAAAACGATATAGTTTGAAGAATGATTAGATATAGAAAGCTATGTTGGGTGTTCAAGGTTCAATATTTTCGAACCACCAAAAAGGTTTGCAACCATTTTCTGCTCCCCTCTGTCAAACATACTTTAAAAAATAAATAAATATAGGGTCATAAAGTGGGGAAAAATAGAGGAATAAATTTTGGAACAAGTCAATTTGTTATTTAATTAAATTTCAGCACAAAACATAACAAAACATACTTTAAAAAATAAATAAATATAGGGTCATAAAGTGGGGAAAAATAGAGGAATAAATTTTGGAACAAGTCAATTTGTTATTTAATTAAATTTCAGCACAAATAAGTATTAGACAATCAGCCGCTCGAAGGATATATTTCTCCCTAAGGGTGTAACTATAGGGGGTGAAGTTGCGTGATATTTTTTACTCTACAACTAACTAAGAAAAACTAATAAAGAAAATTAGATCAGATGGGGATGTTACACATCATTTCTACTCAGATAAAGTCGCAGGCAAAAGCTAGTGTATACAGCCTCTTAAGATATTTATTTTTATTATTATTAGTCTGTTATCGAAGTATAATACATTTCAATTATCAGAATCCCCTTGGCACAAAGTTACTTATCTTAAGCATTATTCCAGTGTGAATTCGTTTGATGGACTTTGTGAAAATAAATTTACTAGTTAATAATTCATCATCGGCGTTCAATTCTACGGTTTGGGGATGATTCAAATTGAGATGGATCGCGATTTCGACCAACTAAATTAATCTTTTATGAAGTTTTCCTTTTATCTTCCTTTGAAAATGTTTAAATTACCGACTCATTGTTTTTGTAAACTTGATCGTGATTGATTGATTACAAATTTCAATGTCTTGCGTATAATTTAGATAAATGTATTAATGAAAATTGTTTAGATTTTTTTTAAACTTAACCCTTAGATTATAATTTTAGTATAGGTTGTTTAGCATTTATAATAATTTTAGCTTATTAGACAGAATTTTCTATAAAGTTTGTCTTGTAATTCTGTCTTGTGGTTATATATTATGCCTTTAATAGTCTTTTACTGCAATCTTACAAAAGGAAAGGATAGTGATAAATAATTAGTCATCTTTCAATTTATCGCACAAAAATATTACAAAAATTTTACCTTACATAAAGCAGACATTCAATTGATACATAAAGCATCTGTGTGGTAGCGGCTACGAATACTAACAACTCTTACTTTGCTCGTGGATATCGTAAAAGACGACTAAGAGCATTATAATGACCTGGGCCAACTCCATCTGATTCTGTTTCGTCAACAACTATATTCCCAAGGAGGGTGACGTCTGGCAAGCGGTCCGTCATAAAACTATTACCAATAACTTTTACAATATGTACTATGAAAGAGGTGTACATATTGTATCGATCCCAAGTAATTGGGTAAGAGTAGGACAATGATAAATCAGATTCAAATAGAATCTAAGTGACTTAAATAATACTAGTGATAAAATTTAAAATAATAAAACTAAAAATATATGTTATCGTACTTTCTTAAATAGCACTTAAGTATCAGAGACGAATAATGCGCAATTGAATGCGGGGTCACTGCAAAATAAAACGCTCGGCACGTATCCATTGTCCTTTGGGCGTGATTCAGCCATGATCTGATTCGAACTTATTCAAGAAAATCTTTCTACTTCAGCCCATATATGTTCAACTATTGAGTGTGGACTTTTTTTCTAAGCGCAGGGCATGTGACCTTTATATGCACCCTGGTTAAATGAAATGGTATTATAGGGTTGTTTCTCAATTGATTCTTATTATCTGTTTATTTCTTCTTTTTTTTTAAATTTAAGCTATTCCACAGACTTTTTGTCCGTGCTCTTTTTATGTTTAATTTAATTGTTATGGTGGTTTGTCTACAAAATTAATTTTATTGAAGTGGCTTTATTACAGTTGGTTAAAGCTTTAAGAGCGCAATTCATGTGTCATAGATGTTTTTATTTATTTATTTCAAATATACATCTATCTTTACAGGAGAAATACCTAATGCGATAGTGCAAACATTATTTTATATAACTTACTTCTATAATATAACATATGTAGTTTATTCTATATTTTAATTTACTCCATAACTTATTGTGAATAACAATATCTTAGTGAATTCACTTAAATAACACGTGAAAATATCGATTTCGATATGAACCTCGTTAATAATACTAAGCGCTCGCGTCATAGGCGCTCTGGCGAGCAGGTTTGTCCTGGACGTTGGCAGGGCCAGCAGTGGTGGGCGGCGTCGCCTCCATATATAACGATCCGGTATAAACATAAGTTTTGTAACACTCCCGGATTATGTTGTAGACCTCCGAGTACCTTTACCAAGTACAATACTAGCGTGAACTCCCGTCGTACTCTCCACTCGTTATATCCTACCATTCCTAATACGAATAAGGTTGGGTACATCAACGGGTAAAATGGGTATACACCGTACAATTTCTGATATAAGTACCGCGTGAACTTGTTCTGTACTCGTTCTAACATCGCCGAGTACTTAAGTTCATGCGGGGCCCATATGATTGCACTATGTTCCAGATGACTCCTGACTAGTGCATCATACAGTGCTCGCACTACAGAAATGTTGGTAAACTCACGCGTCTGTCTTAATACAAATCCCAAGTTTCTATATGCTTTTTTACAGACATTCGTTATGTGGGCGCGAAACGAAAGATCCGAGGTAACCTGAACTCCTAAATCACGTACTCCAGTGACTCGTTGCATTGGCTCAGCGTTCACCTTGTACTCATAAAGAAGAGGTGTACGAGCGCGTGTGAAGCTTATAACCGAGCACTTGGAGACGTTAAAGGCGAGGTTATTGCGATAACTCCATCCCACCACCCGATCAATGTCATTTTGCAATGATTGGCAATCCGTCTCACTATTAACCACAAGCAGCAACTTGAGGTCATCTGCAAATAATAAACACAACGCATTTCTAATGACTCCTGGTAAATCGTTTATCATGATTATGAACTGGAGAGGCCCCGAATTGCTGCCCTGGCTTACCCCACTGTTAAGTGACTACATGTCTTTTTGGGGTTTCTTCTTGGTGCTGATGATCTTGCTGTTAGTGAAACCCTTCTACTTGTAGATGTTGTTGTCCTCTGTGATGTAGTTATGATGATAATGATATGATTGGTTTCTTGTGTTGCCTTCTCCTGCTTTCTTTGAGTTTGTGGTGTTATATTTTGTGATGGGTTTAATTTGGATGTCTATTAGGTTGGTGGTGATTTACTCCGTGCTTGTGTTGACTTCGGTTCATTGGGATAATAGACCAAGCTCTTTCATTACCCTACTCTTATTACCTTTTTAAACCTTTTAGTGTCATATTTTGAAGAGTTATTGTATATGTATAATAAATCATCAGAAGGGCCTACGGAGCGGTGCACCAGCAGACCACCTGATAGTAAGTGGTAACTACCGCTAATGTGCTTTTGAAACACTAGGTGCAGTGCCATCTGACTGCATCAATACTTTTGTATTGATGGGATTTGCGCCTACGGCGTTCTGGGCAATAGACAGATTTAAGCAGAAAATATCACATCAGGAGAAGGAACACTCAAAATACAATCTCATACAGACAAATCTGACTAGCATGGCAATTCGTTTTCCATTATAAAGGAAAAAATAACGTGACATTTTGGGCTGAAGTACACATAACTCTAAATCTTAAGTTTAATCTAGATTAACGATTTCTGATGATTACGCAAATATTATACATTTGAAATAAAATTATTTTTACGGATTCTCTCGCGTTTGTATTTGTTTTTTTAATTTTCCAACGTATCGAACACTTTACAGCGTTCATAGTCCCGGGAGAACTAAGGTGTCTCACGTCCAACAAATCATCGTTATTACAGACATTTATATCTACCTGTTACAGTATAAGTTATTAAATTATGACCCATATTTTTAAAATAGTTTTATTTCAAATTAAATAGTTTCATTTCAAATCCGTAAAAATAGTTTTATTACAAATCCGTAAAAATAGTTTTATTTCAAATGTGTAATCTAGATTGTTTATCAAAAATGTTCCCTAAAATAAAATTGCATACGTATATTTATCTATTTGAAATCTTAAATCTCTGAAAGCTCTTCAACAAATGCTTTGAAATGTTGACACATTTGAAATTCTCGGTACATTCGAACGAACAGTACGAAAGTCTAAAACAGTACGCAGTTGTATTTTATAGATTAAATATTCATTTTTTTAGCAATTTCAAGTTCATTTATTAGAGGTAAGATTGTTGATATATATACCTAAATGGACCAGATCAATTGAAATAGTGCTACACTCTCGCAAAACTGACATATGAGTGGTAGCAACCTTTGGAGACATTTATCCAGATATATGATAAACAGTCTGGCTGACAGAACGCACCTCTGCTTAACGCCGATATTGACGTCAAACCAAGGCGACATTCCATCATCCAGCCGCACACAGGCTCTACAGCCCATGTAACTGGACTGCACAGCCTTCAGCAGTTTACCATTAATACCATACTCCGGTAAAATGTCCCAAAGTTCCTTTCGTACAACCGTGTCAAATGCTCTCTCCAGATCCACAAAACTGCAGAAAACCCTATGACTTAGAGCCAGATGCTTCTCCACAATGTTGCACAGAGAGAACACTTGATCCATGCATCCCCTTTCACTCCTGAAAACTCCTTGTGTCTCACACAGTAAACCATCGGACACCATCCTCATTCTCCTTTCAATAATTTTACCGTACACTTTTGCTGCCAAACTGGTCAAGCTTATGGCTCTGTAATTTGCGCAGTCACAACGTGAACTGTTGGATAATGCCTGTATAAAACTACATAGCAACATGTCGCGCCAAGTGAGATTCGCCCCGCTATTTTATAATGCTATGTCATGCACTTTTTTTCTGTAAGACCCTTATTACATTATTAAACTCACTGCATTAGCGTACACCGGCTGCCTTTTATTTTCTCTCTATTTATTCCCCAACATATTGGTCCATATCGAGCTGGATGGAATAAATTAGCAATAATCTGCTATTACATGAAGAATAATATATAATTACAAGAAAATCAATTAATTTGGAATCAAGATTATAAGACGGCTGTGTGGTATCCGAAGCAAGTACATCAAAAGTACGGTGTTAAGTCTTATTTAATATATATCGTTACCCAACACTCATTCAGGTAGTATATAATATAATTAAGGACTATCAGGTTAGTGCTATTAATATTACCTATTATTGTATGTAATTAGTTCGTTTCCTAACGTGTCATACTATTTGCCTATGTACATTGTGAGTAGACTTATTATAATATACAAAGTAGCAATCAATTAAGCAAATTCATACTTTTTACTGTATAGTAATATTATTTATATTACATTATTTTTTGTTTGATAAGTATTGCAAAGTTAACGACTATTCACGTTAAATTAGTTAATGTGCGAAGGTATTTATAACTAAAATTTATGACTGTTATATGATATTAAGATTTATTATTTACTTATTTTATTGTAAAATATAGTTAATTATTGTATTATTCATTGTTTTACACTTGTTTCGAGATAGCTATAATCATTCAATCATTTTATTCGTAGTTGAGTTGTATAAATATAAAATTAAAACGAGTTGTTACTTTGTAGGTATTCAATTAAAGTATTGTTAGCCATTGCAATAGGTATTTAGGATACTATTTATCAATCCCGTAGGCGTCTAGTAATTAGTTATATAGTATTGTAATAGTGATTATTATTTGTTAACGTTGTAGATTAAAAATTCCAGGCTTATATGACCGAGCCTCTCAGTATGACCGAAGAAAAAGAATTAGTAAGGAAACGAGGTAGTTTCAAAGGCCGTTTAACTGCATTCATTAATTACCTGGACGCGCTAAATGACGAATCAATGTCAAACTATGACTTCGCGGAGTTACAGCTGCGTATAGGCAAGATTGAGTCGTTATACCAACAATATGATGAGGTACAGTTACGCATGGAATGTATTGTAGATGACATTAAAACACAATTTAATGAACGTTCCGATTTTGAGTCGCTGTATTATAAATCCTTATCTAGGGCTCAGCAGTTAATTAGGGAATTTAATAAAGATAATGATTCTATCGCTGGGAGTACTCGCACTGGCAATTGTAGGCTGGTTAAGTTACCCACAATCCAACTACCCAAGTTTAGCGGTTATTATACCAGTTGGTTGGAATTTCGTGATATATTTACGAGTCTCATTCATTCTAATGATGATATTGACGAAATTAACAAATTTCACTACCTACGGACGTCTTTGGAGGGATCCGCTGCCGTGGTAATACAGGCGATCGAGTTTTCGGCTTGTAATTACCCTATAGCATGGCAGGTATTATGTGAGCGCTTTAATAATAAAAGAGTATTAATTAATAACCATGTATCAGCTATTTTTAATATTGAGGCACTTCCTAAGGAATCCTCTGTCACTTTAAAGGCCTTAATTGATCATTTAAATAAAAACCTGCGAGCATTAGAAACGTTAGGTGAACCCGTGAAGCACTGGGATACTCTTTTAATTTATATTGTTACTCGCAAATTAGATGGCAAAACCTTTCGTGAGTGGGAAGAGTACAAAGGTCGCTTAGACAGGGACAGTAATATTACGTTCGACACATTCCTTCAATTCGTTCGCTCACGGGCTGATTTAGTTGAGACACTGGAGTTATCGCGTAATAATCAGTCTCACGCTAGTAATAAGTTAGGTACTAGGCTGAAATCTATGGTTACCGTTCAGTCTAATAATAATTCCACTTCGGAGATAAAGCCGAGGGGTTGTCCTAAGTGCAAAGGTGATCATAACTTAGGCGATTGTGCCCAGTTTCTCGCGTTAAGTAGTGAATCTCGTATTAAATTACTGCCTAGTTATAAGGTATGTTATAATTGTTTTCGTTCAGGTCATTTTGCAAACCACTGTAAACGGTCGGGTTGCAAACTGTGTAAGCGCAGACATAATACTCTTATTCATGTAGATGATTATAAAAATATTGTGAATACTTGTAATAAAACTAATAATAACTCGTTAGATAATTTGTCGCCGCAGTCATCTTCTTCGTCTGTTACGGCAGAGACGAATAACGTTGCGTTGTCAGCAAACGTCACGTCATCTAATAGAAGCGTTAGCGGTGATGTGTTATTGTCGACTGCACTAATCAAGTTACAGGATCATACTGGGTGTGAGCATGTTGTCCGCGCCGTGCTTGATAGTGGTAGTACGTCGTCATTTGTGACAGAACGTTTGTGTCGACAGTTATGTTTAGAGACTAGGGAGGTAGATAGATTTATATATGGCATTAATAACGTGAATGCACGCGTAGGTAAAATGTGTCAGCTTAATATGACGTCATTAAATAATAGCTATACTACTGAGGTAAATTGTTTCGTTTTACCATTAATTACCAGTAATATGCCATGTCGCGAAATAAATATATCTGCACTTAATATTCCGTGTCATATTTATTTAGCTGATCCTAGTTTTTATAAGCCCGCTGATGTAGATATTTTAATCGGCGCTGATCTCTTTTGGGACTTATTAGGATCGCAAACATTAAAACTTGGTAAAGGTAAACCTGTACTATGTGAGACCAAGTTAGGCTGGATAGTCTCAGGTCCCATTAATCGTAATTACGTTACATTACTCTCTAAAAATATTAGGTGTAATTTTACAAAGATCAATTCATCTTTTAATGCTAATATCGATCATATTCGAAATGATTAACTTAAAATATAAATTCTTTGCATTACTTGTTAGACGAGAAATTGTGTGACGAGTATTTTGTTAAAATAGGACACGATTGCAGGATAGCCGCTTCTGTGTTCGTATTCCGCTCATAATGATCAGAAAAATAATGCCAAATATAATGTCCTTCTCTTTGGTGATTCAATTAATAAGGCTAAACATTGTTTTTACGCAAATTAAAAACTAAATCTAGTTGTCCATCCTTCTGATAAATATCTATCTGCAGCGGGTTGTCTGGCGTAGTGGAACATCTGATCCTATTAAGCACTTTAAATTAAACATACACTGTCACTTATGGTACGTTTTTAGTCTTTCGGTGTTTACTGTAGTTAGGACTTGACTGCAAGGGTAGTAAGGGCGCTAACGTTAAAGCACAACGTCTACGATGACCACTTACTCACAGGGGGTGACAATTTAGATGAAGCAAAGTTATTTTATTTTTGACAATTGAAATGAGATAAAATTTAATTGTCAACAAGTTACTAAGATGATACATCGGCTTGCATGCCACTACGAAATTGGATATCGAATGAACCTCGACTTGTTTGAAGTCTTTCAGTTGTCACTTAATTTAAAAATAGGTTCCACTAGTTGAAGTTGCTTGGTTTCGGTTGGCACGCAAGTTCAGATGAGCTAGTTTATTCTTTTGAATAATTCAATTAATTGTGATAGTAACACTATACGTGATTTACTATCAGTGATTGCAAGGATTTTGATCCATTAGGGCTCTTGTCTCCCTTTTGTAATCACTATGAAAATGTTGCTACAGAGAATGTGCTTAAATAAATTATCATGTTATGAGCCGTTGAATGTTGAAACTAGTACTCAGTGGGAGAATATTATTAAATATCTGCATACTTTAAATGATTTGCGTATTTCTCGAATGATCGTTCGTCATTCATACTATGAGTTAGAACTCCATTTAATCACTGATGCATTAGAGTGCGTATACTCATATATCTACCTATAATCATTTTTATGGAGTTAAGGTACGCGTTAAAAGTGTTACTATTTCATAGTCAGCGTGAGTCATTTCCTGAATATTAATTATAATTACTTATTTTTAAATAAACAAAATTGCCTGAAAAGGAGCCTCCTATTAAAATGTTATTTATAATTAGTAATTATATAATGATAATTTAAAATTTAATTATATAATGATAATTTAATACATGTCGGAGCACGTCTCGACAATTTAGATATATTAATATTTAATTTATTATTATTACAGTCCACTCATAATTTCACAAATTATTATTTAATTTCAATCATGCATTATTATTTTATGTAAATGTTAAAGCATGCATGTCTCTCAAAAATTATTAGCGTCAATTACTTAATTCTACTGCCTTTAAGAGGTCGAAATTTAAAGATGTTTTACTATCAGAAATGTGTTCTTTATAATCGTGTTACTTTGACGCGTAAATTGCCGCGGCGGTGTATTCTTCCAGGAGGTTGTCCATTTGAGAGCACGGGTGTTGATTACGCTGGCCATATTATGTGTGCTCGTCGTCAGAGTCATGGATGTAGACTCGTAAATGTATATATGGCGATCTTTATTTGCTGCACAACTAAATCTGTTCACTTGGTACTTGTGGGTGACTTATCAGTCATACATATTTCTTGGGGTTATATTGATTCTTCTGACAACGGTACTTCATCTATTGGTGCGTATAACGAACTTTCCAATTTTTAAAATATAGTTCTGATTCCATCAGTGAAGGTATGGCAAACGATGGTATCAATTACACTTTATTCCCGCGTATACTCCTCATTTTGACGGTTTCTGGGAGGCTGGTGTCATGTCAGCCTAATATTATTTACAATGAGTGTTGGGAAATTGTAATTAAGCGCTTTAGGAATTATGTACTACGTTACCACAAATAGAAGCCAGATTAAATTCACGCCTATTAACGTCGCTGTCATCAAATCCCGCTGATCATACCCATTGCACCTCAGGTCATTTTGTCGTCAGCCGACCACTTACAGCATTACCACAGAATGATTATAAGGAATGACCCACAATCCACCTGTCTCGATATCCACGGATTGAGCAGTTACGCCAGCACTTCTGGACTAGGTGGAGTAAGGTGATGTTCTTAAGTTGCAGCAATGAACTAAGTGGTGTCTTAACAAGGATGATTTAGATGTGGATTCCTTAGTGGTGATAAAGGAGGAGAAACCTTCCACCATTAAAATTGAGAATACGGAGAATTGTTGCTGTTCATCCAGGACCTGATGGGATTGTTCACGTGGCGGATATAAGGACTTCTACTGGAGGGATCCGAGGGCATTCAACAGGATATGGCCATTATCTCTGTCTTCAGAAACTGAGTCTGGTTGAAAGTATGGCTTTCAACGCCGGCCGGTATGTTGGATAATGCCTGTATAAAACTACATAGCAACATGTCGCGCCAAGTGAGATTCGCCCCGCTATTTTATAATGCTATGTCATGCACTTTTTTTCTGTAAGACCCTTATTACATTATTAAACTCACTGCATTAGCGTACACCGGCTGCCTTTTATTTTCTCTCTATTGATTGTATTATTCAAAGAATAACCTATTTTTGAATAACTATATTTGAATAACTTTCCAAATTTTTGAAATCTAGTTGTGATTCCATCAGTGCAGGTATGGCAAACGATGAAATCAAATTTCATTTTATTCCCGCATATACTCCTCATTTTGGCGGTCTCTGGGAGGCTGGTGTTAAATCGGCCAAATATCATTTACAACGAGTGTTGGGAAATTGTAATTTGACGTTTGAGGAACTAAGTACCACATTAGCACAAATAGAGGCAATTTTAAATTCACGCCCACTAACGCCGCTGTCATCAGATCCTGCTGATTATACCCCACTGACTCCAGGTCATTTTCTCGTTGGCCGGCCACTTACAGCATTGCCACAAAATGATTACAAGGATCAGTCGACAACTCATCTGTCTCGATACCAACGGATTGAGCAGTTACGCCAGCACTTCTGGACTCGATGGAGTAAGGAGTATGTTGCTGAGTTGCAGCAACGAACCAAGTGGTGTCTTAAGAAGGATGGTTTAGATGTGGATTCCTTAGTGGCGATAAAGGAGGAGAATCTTCCACCATTAAAATGGAGAATGGGGAGAATTGTCGCTGTTCATCCAGGATCGGACGGGATTGTTCGGGTGGCGGATATCAAGACTTCCACTGGAGTAGTCCGGAGGGCATTCAACAGGATATGCCCATTACCTCTGTCTTCGGAAACTGAATCTGGTTGAAAGTATGGCTTTCAACGCCGGCCGGTATGTTGGATAATGCCTGTATAAAATAACATAGCAACATATCGCGCCAAGTGGGATTCGCCCCGCTACTAATTTATATGCTATGTCATGTACTTTTTTTCTGTAAGACCTTTTATTACATTATTAAACTCACTGCATTAGCGTACACCGGCTGCCTTTTATTTTCTCTCTAATTATTCCCCAACATGAACCCTTGTTTTTAAACAAAGGCACGATGACTGCGCTATTCCAGTCCCTTGGAACCATTCCCGAGCTCCAATATAAATTGAGGAGCAACAGGAACGACTTCCAGACACAGGAGCCACCAAGCTTGATCATCTCGGCAAACACCATATCAATGCCCGCTGCCTTACCATTTTTCAAACTTCTTATCGCCCATTCAACTTCATCCATACTGAAGCCGTCGGAGGACGCTGGTGCCGAATGTTGATCTACTAAACCACATGCGACACCGGCGCCAGCCGTAGTATCAGCTTTAAACTTTTATATTTAAAACTTTTCTCACGACATGACTTTTATGCCATCTCATCACAAAATCAATCTACTATACCACGCTGGTCAGACGAATTGGTATTTATGTTGAGATTTTCTTCTTTTACAACATCCACAGGTAAGATAAGAGATGATGAATTATATTCTTACTCTGGCCCTACACCATATTCTTCCGTCTCGAAATACTTTGCTATGGAGGTCGTATAAACCAGTTGAAGGATCACCTTTTTTTTTTTTTATTTTTTTTTTTCTTATTGGTGGGCTATGGGTGCGTCTCGCCCCGCCAAATCGGTCCGGGGTGACGGAGAAGGCGGCGCGTGACCCCATAGACCCACCGTAAAATCCTCTCTCTTCGCCGTGCGAGCGGACCACCGGTACCCGATCTTTGTCTTCGGTGGTCCGCTCGGCAGTTGAAGGATCACCTGGAGAATAGGCAGCTAAATTCTCATGGAAAATATTATTATTATTTTGTATTATATGTTGTAGGACCACGCTGTTGACTGTCTCTGTCTACAGCCGCGGGCTGGTTCGTCCGGGGTAGTACCACACTCGCAGAAAATTGATGTCTGAGTAATGGTAATGTGCTATTGTGCTTCGTTCGGCGAGCGAGAGAGGCGGAAGCCTAACTGGGTGAGTTCGGGGTTTATATTGGTAGGTAGTGGCCTAGCTATACCCTTGGTCAATACCAAATTTAATACCAGTCCTTTACAATTAAAGGATGGATGGGCGGCACAGTGACACTTAACATCAAAAGTGTGGCTTGCTCGTTTGCCACTTCAGGCAATAAAAAAAACTACCATTCTAGGCAGGCTTCTTATGTCCAATAGTGTATGGATGAATTAAATTTCACATTTTTAAATTTCATATAAGAATTAAGGGGACATTTGCTTCTGTTTATATCATTATTCGACATAAAAAAGGCAAATTATAGAGAATTAGTTTTAAAATTAAAAAAAAAACCTCGAAGACGTAAAATTAAAAATCCAACTCTTTGTAACGTTAATATAATACACATATGAGATATGTATATGGCGATGTTCTTTAATACCTTAGATCGGTGAAGGATAAAATAAAACATATTATTGGATAAAATGTATTAAGTTTTCTAAACCAATGGCTGTGTAATGTTCTGATATAAGCAAAACCGACCTTTACGAGCCGATAAGGTTTAATATACAAAATATTTCAGTTTTATGAAAAGAAAACATAATTTATAATATTAATCTAATCCTCAAAAACTCATTTTTTTTTTTTTAAACCCAATGGAAAGTAGTTTTTAGTCATACAATTTAGTCATTTTATTCTATAGAAGCAGAGAAGTAACTATAAATACACTAGTATTGATATCATCTTCACTTTTTTTTTTGATTAGCAATGGAATTTTAGTATTCTTCCTAAATCGTATGGTTCAATGAAAAAGCGTGGAGCATCATAATTTGTTTAGTTTTCATATGAATTAAAAATTAAAACTATCTTTTTCTATTACGTATGGTGGCAAATGAGCAAGCAGCACACCTGATGGTAAGTGTCACTGCCGCCCATGAACCATTGCAATACTAAGAGTATAACTAGCCCGCTGTCTACCAATACAAACCTCAAACCCATTCAGCTGGGCTTCCGGCTCTCTTGCTCACCGAACGAAGTGCAATATCACGTTGTCACTACTCAGACGTCGCTCTTCTGCGAAAGTATGGTACTACCACGGACGAACCGATCCACGGCTGGAAACAGAGAACTGTCAACAATGTGATCCTACAACAAGAAAGTTTACGGATATTTTTATTATTTTTACGGATTTCATCACGTTTGTATAAACAATATATTGTCCCGATGATAGATCAATTTATTTCCCCGAAACCTGCTGTATACTAATTTCATGGAAAATCATTGGATCCGTTGACGAGATTCTGAAAGCCTATATATAGCTTATATACAAGATCATCATCATCATCATTCTCCTACTCTTATCCCAATTGCTTGGGGTCGATACAATATGTATTGTTATTTCATAGTAGATATTGTAAAAGTTATTGACAATAGTTTTATGACCGGCCGCCTGCCTGACGTCAACCCTCCTTGGGAATGTAATTGTTGACCAAACCGTATCAGATGAAGTTGGCCTAGGTCGTTATAAGGCTCTTAGTCGTCTTTTACGACATCCACGAGCAAATTAAGGGTTACTACCAAAGTATTCGTAGCCGCTATAACACAGCATGCCATACAAGATATCCTTGTTTAAATGTATTACATTTATTTATTGATTTCTTTCCATATTTTTCCATACTATTAGCTTCATTCCATTTACCGTCTATTTAGGGGACTGCAAGAAAATCTCCTACGGGATGTGACCACTCCAAAGCCCGCTACCAAAAAAAAACATCTGGTATTTAAAACTAAACTGAAATGTTTATTTGTAATAGATATATTTTTTTTTATTCTTATCATGTCTCTAATATAATTGACGCGACTATGGTATGTGATAACAAATTGCGAAGAAAGACTAAGGTGTATAAACTTTTACTGTTTATATTTCATCCTTATATATTAGATCATATAAACCTCAATTTTTGTCGTATATTTATTTTTTACCAGAAAATAGACGAAAAAGACTACGCCGCCTATAAATTGTAGGATAGATGACGGTGAATTGTCGTAAAAAATTTGATTTACTACCAAAAATTTACGACAATTCTTGATTAGTTTCGGCATAACTGAATAAGTTGTGTTGATGAAATCGCGTCTGATTTTTTCTTTAGTGCAACTCTGTGAATGATTCATATTAACTGATTTTTAGAAATAAAATTTTGCTATTTTATCAGTAAAAATAAATGAATTAAAATTATTTTCAAATATTTAAAAATATTTTATTTTACTAATTTAATAAAATTTATTTAATTATTGATATAATAATATCCTTTATATTTACGGGATCTCTTTTTTTGTGGCGGGCTTTGGTCTGATCACGCCCCGCTAAGGACTTAGCATCTTCTGTCTGAAGTGGCACGCGATCATATAGACCCACCTCGAAATGCACCTCTCTTCGCTGAGCGAGTGAGCCACTGGAACGCGATATTTGCCTTCGGTGGCTACTGAAACTTACCTAGAGAAGTTGCGTGGTCATTCGGTAAGGGTCCCTGGGCAGCAGTAACACTCACCATTAGGTGTACTACTTACTCATTTGCCACCATAAGCAAAAATAAAAAATAAAGAGTAAAATAATTGGCTAAAGATGCTCCAAGAAAGTAGACAGAAGCATTGTCTTAAGAAACTCGTCGGCTAACTATATCAATTATATCATAATTGTATCTCTTATCTCGAAGTGCTAAGTCCAATAACGGACGTCGATAAGTTAATTAAACTAAGGATTATATGCATGAATATTACTTTTAAATAAAAGATAAGCTCAAAAAAACTCAAAGTGACTTTTAGAAATATTATTGGATCGCAAGAGACACAAAACTAGCACCGCTTTTATAATTAGTCGCCGAAGCTCGTGAATCATTCAAACATCCTGCCGGTTAAGAGGAATTCATAATTGCTGACTGACAAAACGACTTCACCGCCATATGAGCTAAATATACGCTTTGTAAAATATATATGCGTTCTCACTTATAAAATTCCATATTTTACTGAACCTTCTCTGGTAATATTGAGGCGGTTATCTGATTTAAGGAAACGATTGCAATAATTTCAAGTGAAGTGGAATAAGATTTCGATGAATTTTGCATATGGTGATTATATAAGAATACACTTTACCACACCCTGTCTTACTTGTGGGTGTCTTAAAAGACAATATACCTAATATGCATAGAGAATTTATGCACTGAAGAAAAACTCAATATAAAACTATATACCAATCTAGACGGGTTATTCAGACGAGTAACGTGGTATATACGTATAATGGGTGATCTTTTCTCCTACTGTGGAGTGGAGGAGGAACCTGGAGACTAGCACTGAGATGTAGATGAACTGACATGGAGGTAATGATTATGATAATAGAATAAATCAGCAAATTACATTCCCCTTTCTTTACCGCGGACGTTATAAAGGCAACCAAGAGATTCAGACAGCTAACATCACTGCAAAAGAAGGAAAATTCTAAACAAAACCCTACTTCAATAATTTTAATATATAACCACATTAGGACCCCATATATAACCATGAATTAGGACGTTTAATACGTGATTTGATGATTCTTATTTCTTAATTGCTAATGGTGGCAAACGAGTCAGCAGCACACCTGATGGTAAGTGTCACTGTCGCTCATGGACCTTTGCAATACCAAGGATATAGCTAGGCCGCCTACCAATACAAATCTAAAACCCACCCAGATGGGCTTCCGACTCTCTCGCTCACCGAATGAAGCACAATAGCATATTGCCATTACTTAGACGTCTTCTGCAAGAATGTGGTACTACTCTGGACGGACCGGCCCGCGACTGTAGACAGAGAACTGGCAACAGCGTGGTCCTACTACTAAAATAGATAATACTGATAGTGGTTGTAATAAGTTTTATAGGCAATTGCTGCCGACTCCTTTGATGATCCCTCAGCTAGATTTTTCGAACTCCTACAAGAAGGTAAGGACAGATGATGGCAAGTATTTTTAAATTAACATCACAGGTTTTGTATAATACATTATATTATTCATCATCATCATCATCATCATCACAGCCCATAAATGTCCCACTGTTGGGCTTGGGCCTCCTCCATAATGGGAAGGAAATTAACCTACTATACCGCGCTGGTCAGACGTGTTGGTATAGGGTTTTGTTTCGAGTTTTCCTTCTCTCGCATAGATGTTATATGCGTTTTATATCCCTTAGTCGTCTCGTACGATCACCCACGGGCAAGATATGGAGTGGTGAATAGTATTCTTACTCCGTCACCACACGGAATTTATATTATATCATTAATTTGCTTAATTTAATAGTAATAAACTTTCAATTATTGATTTTAAGTATGAACTATAACTAAGATAGTAGTTTAAAGTTTTAATATCGAGATGAATTTTGATTCGTTATTCAAATGAGTTCAACTATATTGAGCAAATTATGATTCAAATAAATCATAAAAACCGCGGACCGCTTGCATTCGCTTATTACTTTTTAATCTTTATTCACTAAGTCGAGAAAATGTGGGTGCAGAAGCGAGGTAATTTGAAATTTTACGACTAAGAAATTCTATTCATGCAACTAGAGTTATAGAGGGTAATGAAAATTATTATGACAGAAAATGTTAATGTCAAGTTGGATTTCAAATTGGCATTAAAGAGGGCATATTAGTTACTTTTGGAACAATTTTATTTAGATAGAAATAGAAAGCTATGATTGGCAGTGAAAGTCAAATAAAGCCACTTACCAATGACTTATCCTTCACGCATATCCATAATACAAAATTTCAACCGTTTATTTGAATATGTGGCGGGTTATATGTTTGAAGTGGATTGATAAATTCAATCGGAATCACTTACGATGTTAGAAGAAGAGGATTTTTTTTTTTTTAATTGCTTATGGTGGCAAACGAGCAAGCAGCACATCTTGTGGTAAGTGTTATTGTCGCCCATGGATCTTTACAATTTCAAGGGTATAAGCTAGGCCGCTGCCTACCAATGAAAACTCCAAACCCACCCAGATGGGCTTCCGGCTCTCTCGCACACCGAACAAAGCGCAATAGCATATTGCCATTACTCAGACGTCGATCTGTGTCGAAAGTGTAGTACTGCTCCGGACTGATCGGCCCGTGAGTGTAGACAGAGAACTATCAACAGCGTAGTCCTCCCACAAAAAAAAAGAAACATTTGGTTAATCAACTCTAAACTTACATTTTCTAGACGATATATTGAGCGAATTTATGGGTTTTCTCTTTATGTATACCTTTTCTATTAATAAATAAATGCTAATCACACCAAGTACTTTTAATACTGACGACAACGCCGAATTAATGCATTACAAAATTAGGAGCCAAATTAATTAGAACGAAAGTAGAAAATCAAGTCGAGTCATTCAATTAGTACATAAATAGCTAATAAGCGTATTATATCCTTCTAGGTAAAGGATATAACGCTAAATGATACTAATAATATTTAAGTGTAATATAACTTTGAAACTAAAAATCAAGCTAATGGGTTTTGATATCTAAGGCCCTAGTCCCCACCAAGGGAATCATTACATTAAAGTGTTGGTAGTCCACTCGAAAACTAAATACCGTATTAAGACCGTACCGTAAATGATTTTTTTTTGTGTCTGTTTAGCTATTAGCCGCAGATGGCTTTGATAGCTTTACGTGGACTATGGGTACCCGATCCGTACAAAATGATTTCTTATGGTTTCTGATGTTTACTTGGGTATTACATATTTTAAATAAAACTATTTTTTAGGACTCTATCGCGTTTATATTTTATTTTTAATTTCTCGACGTTTTGAACACTTTACAACATTTATAGTCACGGAAGGACATATGATAAATTGTGAGAGAACCTTTATATTTACTATAGGAACTTTCCACAATCCGCCATCTAAAAAGGAAGATATCCATCCATCCATTAGCCTCTAGACATCGATACATGCCTCCCCATGAAGCAAATTGAAGATGTACAAATTCAATTTCTGACCATTCAAGTTGACTCGTGCCATATATATCTACGGATTGCAGGAGAATATTATATCCAACTTTCTATCGTTTATTTTTATGAAATGAATTTGGAAACTAATTTAAGCGTACACAAGGGAATGCCAATGGAATTTAATTAAATAGAGGATATCACTTTCGGTCACGTAGGAGACGTGGGTCGTGTCATAATAGATACTCAAAGATTTACCTTAAGGCTCCTTGATTTTATGGCATCAGGGAGCTCTTTCTTGAAATTGCTATTAAAAATGTAACTCAATGTTACCGCTTTTGTAATAAGCTTTCTCATATGGGTAGTTTTATTTTTATACTAAAATATATTATAATCATTTTAATCTCGGCTTTCCGTGTGGTGACGAAGTAAAAATTCACCACCCTCTCTACCTTCCTCGTGGGTGATCGTAAAATACGACTAAGGGATAAAATATTCATATAACATCTTTGCAAAAGAAGGAGAACTCGAAATAATACGTTATACCAACACATCTGACCAGCGTAGTGTAGTATAACAATTTTCATCCTAGTCTGGAGGAGGTTCGAGCCCAGCAGTGGGATATGACATGATGATGACAATCACGTGATCAAATCAAGTGCCAAATCAAATCAAGTGACGACTTCACAGTAGGAAGGAAATTGACCTGCTATACCTTACTGGTCAAACTATAGGTCTTGCTATAGGGTTTTAATTCAAGTCCTCATTCTTTTGCAGTTTCGACTTTTTCAGATTGAAATGTTATTTATTTTGACTTTTTTGAGTCTTTTTTATGATCTGATTAGAAAGAATATGACAGTGATAATTATATTCCATCATTACACAGATTAAATATAATATTATAATGAGTTAAAATGGATGATTTTACTTTTGTAAAATATAACTATTTTTACGGATTTTATAGCGCTTGTTTACTTTCTCCAGGTTTCGAACACTTTTCAGCGTTCATATTCAGTAGAGAACTAAAGATACAGAGCTTCATATCACCAATGATGACTAGTTGACACATTGAACAGTTCACAAAAACTCTATAATAACGATGACTTACAATACACTTATGATAGTGGTAGGACCACGCTGTTGACAGTTCTCTGTCTACAGCCACGGGTCGGTCCGTCCGGGGTAGTACCACACTCTCGCAGAAGATTGATGCCATCTGAGTAATGGCAATGTGCTATTGCGCTTCGTTCGGTGAGCGAGAGAACCGAAAGCCCAACTGGGTGGGTTTGGAGTTTATATTGACAGGCAGCGGCCTAGCTATACTCTTAGTATTGCAAAGGTCCAAGGATGGAAGCGACACTTACCATCAGGTGTGCTGCTTGCTCGTTTGCCACCATAAGCAATAAAAAAAGGAATGTCACCCCACCTTACTTGTCCATGGGGGGTGTAAAAACCGGGCGAGCGCGCAGCAGTTATCTTCTGTGAAATCTATAACTCTTTGTCATTATAATTGTATTATTTTAAGCTATTTTTATTATTAAAGGTTTTCCTGATAAATAAATAAATAAAATTAAATTAAACTACAGCAACCGGCAATCTGTCTAATATGCGTGGTGATTACGTCATTAACCCTTCAATTGAAGAAATAATAAATTTTCCGTGTGGTGACGGAGTAAGAATACAATTCACCACCCCCTATCTTACCCGTGGGTGTTCGTAAGAGACGACTAAGGGATATGAAACGCATATAACATCTCTGTAAGAGAAGGAAAACTCGAAATAAAACCCTATACCAACACGTCTGACCAGCGCGGTATAGTAGGTTAATTTCCCTCCCATTACGAAGGAGGCCCGAGCCCAACAGTGGGACATATAAGGGCTGTGATGATGATGAAGAAATAACCCCATTTTGGGGTATTCTATGAAGGAGACGTCCAGCAGCGTTATATAAAAAATTCTTCTCTCGTCGCATCGAGAAAGATTTATTTCATTTCATTTTAACAAAGAAAATTTTGCATGTAACTTTGTTTATACTCTATTTCGATAACGATGCAAGGTTTATTGAAGACGCTTAAAGTCACGTACGTGTTACCCCCAAGGCTTAAATATGGCCGGCAAGTAATAAATTAATAGTATATCGGTTTATTATGGTTATGGAGCACTTATGTACATAAATTATTATATACCATTTGCGTTTTGATGGTGCTTCTGTGACATTGTGTTTTGAATATGAAAATGTATGGATATTAGGAACACTTAAGTTTAAAAAACTTACGCCTTTATGATTTAGGAATACAATATAATGATAGGCTGTTTTATTCTCTACGACAGGTTATTGGCCGCCCAGCCCGGGGCAGGACACTCGAAGAGGCGGCGAGCCTGGCCACTCTCGGCACCGAGGAGATGGTCAGGCGAATCGAGGCGCTGGGGCTCAGGGTGGCCCTAAACAAGACGGAGGCCCTTTTATTCCATGGGCCCCGTGTGAGGCTGCCCATCGACGCCTCGTTAGTCGCTAACTCCATCCACATCAGTATCCAGGCCCATATGAGGTACTTGAGTCTGGTGCTCGAGGGGCGATGGTGGTTCCGGGAGCATTTCCGTCAAATTGCTCCCCGGCTGGTCGGCGCGGCGTCCGCCCTTTTTGGCTCATGCCGAACGTGGGCGGACCTAGTTTCGAGGGCCGACGGCTGTATGCGGGGGTGATCCGCTCAATGGCCATGTACGGCGCACCCGTGTGGGCGAGGGCTCTGAACGCACAGCTGAGGGCTATACTGTGGAGGCCACAGCGAGCCATGGCGGTCAGAGCCATTCGAGGGTACCGCACGGTGTCTACCGAGGCGGCATGCCTATTGGCCGGGACACCCCCGTGGGACCTAGAGGCGGAGATGCTCTCCGAACTCTACCGGCGGGTTACCACAATGCGCGACGAGGGTGCCTCCCCATCGTTCAACGAGATAGCCACCTGGCGCGAGGACGCCCGCCGAGAAGTCATCGCCCATTGGGCTACGCGGCTGGAGAGGCCTAGACACGGTATTGTTACCGTCGAGGCCCTCCGGCCCGTACTGATGGAGTGGATGGAGCGGCGGCACGGAGTGCTCTCCTTCCGGTTGGTGCAGGTCTTGTCGGGGCACGGTTGCTTCGGCAAGTACCTGCACACGGTCGTGCGGAGGGAGTGGACTCCGTCCTGCCACCATTGCAGTAGCGACGAGGACACGGCGCAACATACGCTTGAGGTATTTTCGGGCTGGGACGGGCAGCGCCGTGACCTCGTCGCTGTCATCGGTGCCGACCTGACGCTGCCGGCTGTCGTGAAAGCGATGGTCGACAGCGTCAGGAATTGGGACGCGGTCGCCGCCTTCTGCGAGGCTGTCATCTCGCAGAAGGAGGCGGCGGAACGAGTCCGGGAGGATTCCCGTGACCCGGGCCGCCGCCCGCGGCCAGGGCGGCGCATGCGCGAGTATCTGCGCCTGATGCCGCCCTAACCGAGGCTTCGGGTGATCGGACCGGGGAATTGTCCGGTCACCCGACGTGAGGCCACCGCGTGAGGGCGTCGACGAGAGAGGAACCCGAGAGGGTATATCGCCGGGCGGGCCACCGAAGACAAAGATCGGATACCGGTGGTCCGCTCGCACGGCGAAGAGAGGTGTTTGCAGGGTGTGTCCATGGGGTTGCGCGCCGCCTCTTCCGTCGCCCCGGGCCCATTTGCCTGCGCGCGACCACATCCATGGTCCCACCTTGCGAAAAAAAAAAAAAAAATGGCTATTGGCCGCCACCGAAGACAAAGATCGGGTATCAGTGGCCCGCTCGCACGGCGAAGAGAGAAGTCCTTGCACGGTGGGTCTGTGGGGTTGCGTACCTTCTCTTCCGTCGCCCCGGACCGATTTGGCGGAGCGGGATCACATCCATAGCGATAGCAACGGAAAAAAAAGGACAGGCTATTGGCCCGATTCCACCACGCCCAAACCATTCGGGGCAGTGGAAGGGATAGTATATAGCTTCATATCGTGCTGTACTGGACCTCTATCGCCATTTGGTCTTCTGGTACTGAGTTCTTGTGTTCACTTACCCGCTCAGGGAGTTACAATACTGGGCAGTATCTCCAATTCTCGCCCTGAAAATATCAGTTGCTGTTATTACCCTTGAACAGTCAACCAGTCTACGGGTGGCGGCCGAATCTGCACTCTAGCTACCCAGGCTACAATGTTGACAATTTTCTGTTGTAGCTATAAATGGACAGTTCATTCGTTATAGTACCACATGCTCACAGATTAGTAATTAGTTACTGTTTTTCGTCATTTTTGTTTGTCCTCATTTCATGGCCATTAATTTACAACTAGCTAACTTTTAATTTACCCCTACTATTGCCTGACGTATGAGCAGTAGTTACCACTTACCAACAGATTAGCTGCTAGCATATTTATCACAAAAAAAATACTGCTTAATTTCCAGGAAGAATCATAAAACGCGCCTAAGAGTGGTCTCTCTAAAGGACATATTACATAATGTGCTTTTACATATGTTATATGTCTTGTTGAGAACATGAAGATATGGGTCATGTCTAGCAGTGGCAATTGAGACACTGGTGGATAGGTAAACAAGTTTGACTTGACCAAGCCATGAACCCTAATAACTTTACTTGATTTTTATAAAAATCAGAAAAATCAACCCGGACTATCTTTATGTAAATACTGGACTCTATTGGACCACTAAGAAAATAAAGAAAACTATAATTTAGTATAAAAGAAAAACTATTTCTTACGATGCGTAAATTCAAGAGTAGAAAAAAAAAAGTTAACAAGACAATTGTTGTACGTCGTGTAAACTAGCTATAGTTTTCCGTGACAAACAAAACAAAATAAGTTTCTGTAATCTGTATGGTCCAAGTTGTAAGTGAATCGATCAAGAAGTAAAATATTTACACACTCACTTGGCTAGGCCCCAAGTTAGTGTGTAAGTAGTCTTATAGTAGGGAAAAACATATATAGTTGGTCCATACATACATACCATCACGCCATGTCCCTTGTAGGGTAGGCAGAGAGAACAGAGTGCCAGAGAACTCTATCCTTGCATACTTCACTCGCTGCCTCAACATTCATAATTCTCTTCATACACGCTTGCCGGTTTCGGAGACTCTTGACTCCACCTTCCTATATATATAGTTGGTATTTTTCCGGAAATATGTATAATTTTTAATCGGGACTCGATTTAAATGAATCTTTCATTCATAGACTTCAATAATACCAGCCTGTAGGATTAGAGAAAATGGAATGAAGATAGGAAAGGAAGGATTGGGAATTCTATTTCCAGCTCTTATATACACTAAACAAAGTGTAGCAGCAAATTGCTACATCTCAGACGTCGACTATATATGAGAATGTGGCACCAACCAACCCATTTACCACTACAAATTGACTAAAATTGTCAATAACGTTTCCTTACCATCAATAAACGAGGCTAAAGTTTCATTTTCATTCAATATAAAATTAAATAATAAAGGCGATAAGGAATAAAGACTCAGTAATAGTTCACTTATCCGTGTGGTTACGGAGTAAGAATACCATTCACTACCCCCTTATCTTACCCGTGGGTGATCGTAAGAGACGACTAAGAGATATAAAATGCATATAACATATAGATGATGCATAGGCAAGGGAAGGAAAACTCGAAACAAAACTCTATACCAACACGTCTGATCAGCGCGGTATAGTAGGTTAATTTCCCTCATTCCCTCCTATTATGGAGGAGGCCCGAGCCCAACAGTGGGACATATATGGGCTATGATTATGATGAAAAGTTTAATAAAATGTTTATATAAGTTTTAATTACCTACAAAATTTTAATAACTATGGACCTATTTTTGATGAATGCAAGAAGTAACAAAGTTTATACATTAAATACGAATTAAATATAACGTTATTTAATTTTAAAAATAAAGTACAGACAGTTAAATAAAACAATTTACTAATCGCTAGTATCGAATGCCTTGCAGCACAAAATGCCAAGAAGGTAAATAAAATTACCTACAGACTGTTCCATCTGAAAGAGTCACGTCGCTCCATGGTAATGGATTACGTGATCTCCTCTCATAGCAGGACTGCTATAGAGTACTGAACGAGGATTATACAGCATGTCCCACTTTTAAACTACGCACGCATTGTTCGGTAGATTAATAAGATGTCTAATGAAAGATTGATCGCAGGAGTTTCTTTTGCTTTTGTTTTGATAATATTGAGTTAATCTCCATGTATTTTATTTCTCAAATTAATTTTTTAGCCTTATGAAATATATTTTAGTAGCTGGAGTACCCAGCTTCGGCTCAGGAACTGAGATGAGATGGTTGTAGTATTCCAGATAAAATAATAAATTTTAAAATATAAAGAGACATTTAATTGAGATCTATAATATTCCAGAATATTCCAAACAATCAAGATGTTCTGGATCATCTTAGGTTCTGCATAATATTCCAGATTATTTCTGAATATGCACAACATTCTAGATTATACCAGGATGTTCTGTAATATTATTGAATGCTCTCGACTACTCTCAAATAGTCTGGACTAATTTTTTAAAGCGGGAAATTTCAAGGTTTATTCTATCAACTCATTTTTGAGCTGTTTTCTGAGTTTTAGCAACAAAAATAAATCAATTATTGTGAAACTATTTTAATATTTTGTACCTATATTATTTTAAAGATCATTTGTTACCTTCTAGTGACGAAAAATAAATCTATATAAAATATATTATAATTTATATCTTCATCCATTTGACTGATCACGTCTACTGTTGGACATGAGTCTCATCATAGCAATAAAAATGGCATAATCAAGCTCGATAGGTTGGTTGGTGATATCAACCGATATTAAGAATTTCTTAGAAGAGTACTAACCTTATTCTGTGCAGAGCAGCGCTGTGTCACAGCGATCGGTGATGATACCACACTGTCGAGCATCTTCCTAGCGATGGTAGGAAGCGGTTGAGTGGGTCAGACAGCAGACGTTATACATAACCGATGGGGAAGAAAAGGTGAAAAAAAAGTGACGACCGTGTATAGGATAAATTAGTGTAGCACGATCAAGGTGAACCAACGCTTTAATGAAGGTTGCTGGGAGTCGCTGGATGCGGGCGACACAGGGTTGACATGAGGGAGGCTTACGTATAGCAGTAGAAGGCAAAAGCTTGATTAATAATACATTTATAAGTGGGACTAATCCCACCACACATTCCCACCACTGTAACTCCTGTAAGCCAGGATTCACAATGGTCTCCGTATAAGACACCGAGATTTGACTGTCTTGGAACCCGCAGCAAATTTAATTAGAAAAGAAAAACAGAAGGAGTTGAAAAATATCAACTTCCCTCCTATGCAAAGCGGGAGACATGAAGCAAAAATTGGCTAATAGGCAAATAGATAAGAGGATGTACTGATACGTGAAGCGCGGCAATAGAGCACCACGGGTATGGCAAAGCTTATGGTGCCTAAATGTGAGCCTTAACATTGATTGCAACAGTAGGTATGGCAGAATCACCTGAACGCATGGAAATTTTCTAGATTTGATGATAATACATACTTATATGTTGATTACTAGTACATATTTATCTATAAATATTGATTAAATAATATTTATATAGCTATAATGTAATGTTATATTTGATATAGTTCACCGAGCTTTTTCTATTTTAAATATAAAATATGGTATGTTTTTAAAGTTAATAACACTGAGAGATATTTTGATGGCCTGGATTTTCACTGCGGTAACGGTTTGCCGCCTCGGTGAAATTGGTTTAATATTTTTATTCGTCGGACTAGCAGAATAGGTAGCGTGGTGGAAATTATGACACTATTTTCTGCAAACTTTGGATTACTTCAGTGCACGTGCTATTTTAATTTTAATTGTGTTTAATTATTAATTACTAATAATTTATGATATATCCGTATTTAGTTGATTTCTATGTAATAAAAAATTATTTAACTTTGCTTGCGTGAATTAATGATTTGATGCTATTATTTTGCGAATAAAATTACTTTTATAGATTACGTGGATTTATATTTTATTTTCATTAATATGTATATATATATATATATATAATATATATATATATATATATATATATATATATATATATATATATATATATATATATATATATATATACATATATACACTACCGTCCAAAAGTTTGGAAGCACACCTGTTTTCAAACAAAACAAATAAATGCCGACTAATAGCGGTAAAAATTAGCAATAATCTTAAGTTTTACAACCTTTTACGACTGTCTACACAAACACAAAAGGATTATTATCCTACATTCATCAAGTTTTATGGAATTCCTTAATATTGACGAAACACGTGTTTTATGACTTAATCCGTCGGCTACTTTATCCTATGCAATGGTGTAGTTTTATTGATAATGTTTGCTGGTTTTAACTTTTTTAGACCTTATTCAGTCGCACTTGAGCATTGGCACGTGAAAGTTGTAATATTAACATTGTCTGTATTCGAAAGATATCGGCTACTACTTTGACCGTATTTTTTCTTCTGAAAATGGCAAAACGCAAGCAAATCACGCTTGAACAGCGAAGCGCTATTTGCACTCTACGCGAGGAAGGATACAGTGAACGTCAAATCGCAGAAAGGCTCGGAATTTCTTGTAAAGGTGTCCACTATACCCTTGCTAGAAAACAAGAAACGGGGAAAAATGAAGATAGAAAGAGATCTGGTAGGCCCAAATCCACAACAAATCAAGAGGACAACTTCATTAGAGTTCTTTCTAAACGGAATCGACGCTTAACTGCACCACAGATCACTGCAGCTCTGAATGATACGCGAGAAACACCCATTTCAACAACTACTGTTAAAAGACGCTTACTGTCTGCGGGATTAAGAGGATGTGTTGCTGCTAAAAAACCCAAACTAACAAATCGACATAAGAAAAATAGACTAGAATGGGCAAAAGCGCATAAAAACTGGACTATAGAACAATGGGAAAATGTCCTTTGGAGTGACGAATCAAAATTTCAGATTTTCGGATCCAATAGACGTGTCTTTGTACGCCGGTCAAAAGAAGAGAGGGCTTCAGAGGCATGTACAGTGCCTACCATCAAACATGGTGGTGGTAATGTCATGGTTTGGGGGTGTTTTGGCAACAGTAAACCCGGCAATCTTGTGAGGATAACCGGAAAATTAAACAAGGAAGGCTATTTAAAAATTCTCCAAGATTCTGCCATACCCAGTGGACTAAGTCTCATTGGTTCTGGATTCATTTTTCAACAGGATAATGATCCTAAGCATTCGTCTAAATTGTGCCAGAACTTTTTAAACAAGAAAAAAGCTGAAAACATTTTAAACATCATGCAATGGCCATCTCAATCCCCTGATCTTTCTCCCATTGAACTTGTTTGGGATGAACTTGACAGGAGGGTGAAAAGTCGTTGTCCTACGAGCTCAGAACATTTGTGGCAGTTATTAGAGAACGAATGGAACAAATTAGATAAAGATTATTTTAAAAAATTGATTAATAGAATGCCCAGAAGATGTGAGAAGATTATAAAGGAGAAAGGTGGACACTTTGATGAAGCTAAAATTTAATCTAATTTACCATTGTATATTATTTTTTTATTTTGTTTAAGTTAGTTTCTGTTTGTTCTTTATTTTTTTATCAATACATTTAAATTTAAATGACTTAGTTTGGTTTTATTCGATTTTACCTTGCTGCTTCCAAACTTTTGGACGGTAGTGTATATATATATATATATATATATATGTAGAAGAAGGAATCGGACACGAGGAATAAAAATACGGATATAAAGTTGCAATTGACCGTACTGCAAGTAATCACAATTACCTTCACACTTATACACCAATCACAACTTACACCTTATGTGAACTCACAGGACAGACTCAGGCAATCGCCTTTGTACAAACAAGTATATGGTATGGATGGATGACACAGGATAGTCTTGGCCGTGCGACCACGGGACAAGACCACAACCAGCGCCACCCATTTACCTGCTCGTGGATTCCTCAGCCAAATCACCCAAGGGTTCATTAAGAGAACAAGCAACAGCTCTTCTCCGGAGAAGGTACAGCATCCACCGCTACCGCCAGCCCACCTGCCAAGCGCAGCAACCATGACACTACTCTCTGACAAGTGACAATATGAGAGATGTCCACAAAACTAACGTAAGCGAGAATACGATATGTGACCAGTGCGCCGTGCCAGACTGCCGAACGGACCTCACTCATTTAATTTTATTCGTCTCTTAAACAAGTTTGTGCTAGGTGGCGCGATTAGTGAATACTTCGTTAACATGTTTCCGCTTAGCACGTATGATAACCGGAAGTACCGTCATATATATATATTGGAAAATGATTGTCAGATCTTTTTCAGCGTGATCGCATTTCCATCTGTGCTTATTATTATTCAATTCGTAGTTTTTAATTTTTTATTTTAATTTATGTTGTCACGCTATAAATAAATCTATAAATACATGTTAAATAACTAAACATAATTTCAATCTTTCTACGTAGTGACGCAATATGAATAATATTCACTACCCAATTTCTTGCCCGTAGATGTCGTGATAGACATTTAAGAGATATATGCAGATATTAATAGATATTACAGACTTCGACGTAAAAGCTTATATAAACTTGTATAATCAGCGTGCTATATCGTGTAAATTGCCCACCCTATGTGCACAAGGCTTGCCTCTAGTGGTGGACATATACATATATGGGCTCAGATGATGATTGCAATGAATGTCAATTTAGATTTTTTTATTCAAAAATTATAAGACCGAGGGGTCGGATCGCCTTTAAATAATTCCGCCTTTTGTGCAGTCAGATTAAAAAAAAATCTCAGTAAGATTAAAAAAATATATTATAAGGGTTAATAGAAAAGCAACAACCGAAGTTTTTATTGACTAGTACGCGCTGCTCGATTCCAATCTCCTAAGTCGTTTCTTCTTATTTACCATTTAAAGAAAAGATGGGAACAAAATACCGGCACGCAGAAAAGACTTTTTATTGATTTTTCAAATAATGTAGAATTTTTTAAAATAAAGTCAATTACTCTAAAGTATATTTAAATGACAGATGACAGTAAAGTTGTGCAAGCTTAAAGAAAGAAAAACTTTGTATACATTTCATCATCATTCTCCTGCTCTTATCCCAACTACTTGGTTCGATGTAATATAATCGCAGTATTACACATTACAACAGTTATTGGCAATAGTTTTATGTCCGCCTGCCTGATGTGAATCTCCTTGGGAATATCACTGTCGACTAAGCGGCAGCAGATGGAGTTGGCCCAGGTCCATATAAAATTCTTAGTTGTCTTTTACGACATCCACGAGAAAAGTAAAGGTTGGTAGTATTCGTAGCCGCTACCATATAATATAATTCTATGTAAATAAATTATATACATATGTATAATATATGTATGTATGTAGTATATGCTTTTAACGCAACTTTAATCTGTATCGAGAAGAAACGTCCCATGGCAAAGCAAGGAATGACTGATGACGCACCGGGATATTAAGAAATCCATGTACTAAGATTTCTTGTGACGCCGTGGACTTGAAACATACACAATAGATGGGCACAAATTACATGGAGAATCCAATAATCATTTGTGGATCGCATAAAGATTTTTTCTGCTCGGGTATCGAATCCAACAAATTTGGCACAAAAGACAATATTTTAAACACTATCTATGCCGTCAAATAATGAAATATAATAATTTTCATAATTCATTATTGAAAATATTTAAATCTTGAAATTCATCGTTTGTTTTAAAATCGAAATATGTACGCTGGTCTTCGCGAAACTCGTTTAATACTAGTTTTTAATAAATTATGTAGATAATTTGTTATAAATTGTTACAATTTAAGATTAAACTTAGACCCTAAATGCGGGCTGGAATGTTACCGAGAATACTTCAACGAGTTTCGTGGATTTATTATTAAGGTCCTTGAAGTAAAATCTAATAAAATATTTGATAGACCCAATTTGAAGAAAGTTACATTAATTTAAGTTTCGCAATTATGGGTTTGCTTTATTTATATACATACTACCTTTTATGATATGTGCTGTGGGTTACGAATACTATCAACCCTTTTGTTGGTGGATGTTGTAAAAAACGACTAAAGACTTTATATCGACCTGGACCAACTCTATCTGATGACGCTTGGTCAACAATTATATTCCCAAGGAGGCTCACGTCAGACAGGCGGTCATAAAACTATTGTCAATAACTTTTGAAATATGTGCGAAGACATATTGCATAATAAAAAAAGAGTATTGTGATCTTTTGAGCATAATTCTGCTTTATGGAGATCGAAAGTGTGACATTCAGCAAGAGAGATCAGTACTTACACTACGTCTAGTACACTCAAATTATAAAATACTAGAAATAACTTACACTAAAAAAATTACTATAAAATACCCTAAACACAAATCCTAAAAATAACAGCATTTCGAACCTAAGCCTCATCATCATCTCAGCTCATAACATGTCCCACTGTTGGGCTCGAGCCTCCTCCATAATGAGAGGGAAATTAACCTACTATGCCACGCTGGTCAGACGTGTTGGTATAGAGTTTTGTTTAGAGATTTCCTTCTCTTGCATAGATGTTATATGCCTTTTGTATCCCTTAGTCGTCTTTTACGAGCACCCACGGGTAAGAAAGAGAGAGATGAATGAAAGAGGGTGGTGATTTGTAATCTTACTCCGTCACCACACGGATAACATAAGCCAATTCATATTTATTTTACACTCTTTTATTATTTTATAAATATCTTTTTGAATTCTGTCTCTTTCAAACTACTAACCAACCTAATTGACTACTCACGGTAACCTTAATGAAACATTAATTTAACCAAAGTACCAAACAACTACTACAATTATATTACACGAACTTGTATATAAGGCACCGTCTTCAAAAGGTTATTAAAATATAGCAAAGAAATTGTAAAATAAAGATTAATAGAGTGTCTAATAATTAATTAAACGTATTAGTTAGTTAGTTTACTAACAGATAAAAATAACAGTGGTAAATAGTGGTGGAACTACGCTGTGGACAGTTCTCTATCTACAGCCGCGGGCCGGTCCGTCTGAGCAATGGCAAAATACTTTTTCGCTTCGTTCGGTAAGCGAGAGAGCCGGCAGCCTAACTGGGGTGGGTTTGGGGTCTGTTTTGGTAGGCAGCCGCCTAGCTATACCCTTGGTATTGCAAAAGTCCTTAAAAGCAGTGACACTTAACATTAAAGCAGTAACACTTACCATCAGGTGTGCTGTCTGCTTGTTTGCCACCAAAAGCAATAAAAAAAAAATAGAATAGAAAATCTGTGCCGGTCAGAATCATACCTTTTACTTTGGAGAAGGTTTAATTCATACATCAAACGAAATGATTACTGATACTTATGCAAATATTATACATTTGACCGAGATTATAAACTTCCCTTGAATATTAGGCTAACAGTTTTTTGAAACGTTGAGCAATTAAAAATCGAATACAAGCGTGAGTGAGTGTGATTTCTATGTTTACCTGAATATTACACATTTGAATTTTGAAATAAAACTACTTTTACGGATTCTATCGCGTTTGTATTTGATTTTTAATATCCCGACGTTTCGAACACTTTACAGTGATCATGGTCACGGGAGGACTTTTCAGTGACTGTAAAGTTTTGGAAACGTCGGGAAATTAAAAATCAAATACAAACGCGATAGAATCCGTAAAAGCAGTTTTATTTTTAATCCGTAAAATAGTTAAATTACATACTTAAAAATAAGTATATCCAGAATGAAATGTGGTGAATTTAGTTGTAATTTTAGTCTGTTAAATCTATGAGATATAAGGATTAGTTATCAGTGGCAATGTGATCTTACTAAATGAAATGGTGGCAGCAAAATTGGCACAAACGAAATAACTAGTAGTAGTATAGCAGTATAATTGTAATAATTTTAATGAATACTCTGTCCAGCAAAAATAAACTCTTAATACGAAGAAAAAGCAAATGTCACCTCCAACGATTTGGTGTGAAATTATTTATTATGATGGATGAAATGATTTGAATCATATTTCGAAATGTGAAGTGAAAGCGTATGATACTTTTCACTGTTGGACTCGAATCACACACAATGTAAAAGTAAGGAACTTATTATACCACGCTGGTGTGATATATATTCAAAGGGTTTTTGCATAAGTTTTTAACTGACTTCCAAAAAGGAGGAGGTTCTCAATTCGACCGCTATTTTTTTTGTATGTGTGTTACGCAATAGCAACGCCAATTATGGGTGGATTTTTATAAGTCTTTATTTGTTAGAAAGAAGATACTTTAAGGGTGGTCCCAGGGTATCAGGATCTGATGCTGGGATCCTGGGGAAATCGAGAGGAATTTCTCAAAATGTAGGGCAAAGATTCTGTTTCTGATGCCTCTATACATAATTTAGATTGATTATTTGTGTATGGAGTCTATCTTTATGATCTTTAGCTGATGGTTAAATAACAATGTTACTAAGGGGTAAAATAAGGGTCACGGGATGAACATTTATATGGAAGTTCATCATTTTCAAAGTTAGAAGTTCGAAGTTTCGCACACCTGCATCTTTTTAGAAATAAAAGAATATGTGTATTAGCTTTTTTTTTTTTTAATTTCATTACTAGGGGTAAGGTATAGGTAGTATAAATAGGTTGAAGGACGGAAGCTTGAAGGATAAATAGGACAAGTGAAAAAAAATGAAAATATATTCTTTTCCATGTATATTAATTATTTTTTTCATTTTTTTTTCATCTTGAACTTATATTATTTTAAATTATCATCCATCGTGTGAATTATATTCCAGACACTAACAAAAATCTTTTATATCACAAAAATTATGATACAAAAAACAATAAATTGTCCTTGAGACGGTTTATTTTAAGATGTGAAAATTAATACGCCATTTTATATGTGACTTCAAAGGCAAGTGCTGATAAATCCCGTGGCCTAATTTATACTGTAAGGGTCAAAGTATTTTAATTAATGTTTAAAAGCTAGCGAACAGAAATAAATGTGAGCGGTCTTGGTGTGAGTGTCAGCCGAATGCCGCAATGTTACATTGTAGATACATGGCGTGCCAAATGCATTGGTCGTTTTCTTTATTTGGAGCGTCAGTGTTAGCGTTTTAAGTTATTTTACAATTTTATACTTAGGGAGTATTGCGCACATACTTTTTTTTTAAAGACACCATCCTGCACTAAGGAAATACTGCTTGTACAGCGGGGAACTTTATAAACGTATAATTAACGAACACATATTACACCTAGACTCAGAACTATAATTTGTAGAATGCACAAAGTGTTGTCCTTTATTTTTATTTTTCTTGGTGTGGATTACAGTCGGCGTACACTTCGCACCACTCCGTCCGGGGCGACAGAGGGGCGTAAGCACGCACACCCGTAACCCACCCGTGACGTCACCTTCGTCGTTGGGCCGACCACCGGAATATTCAAAGTGTTGTCCTGCGTAAGAATCGAACTAACGGCACTGAAACGGAGGGTCGGTATCTTAACCACTACGCCATCTGTGTAGTCATAATATCATTAAAGATTGAAATCAGCGTCTCATATAAGCAACACGTGACCGGAATGCTGACCTTTACTTGGCACAGAGGGTAAGCAATCAATGTGGCAATTGAGTAAATGTTTGAATAAGTTTTGTGTTTTTCATTTAATTAATTAAAAAAAAAATGTTATTAATTTGGAACAGTAAAAGTTTAATCTATGGTGGTTGCTAAAATAATTTTTCAAAAATTTCTGCTTTAGTTTTTATTTTTTTATTTTTTTTTAGATAAATTTTGTAAATGTACGAGTGATTAGACATAGTCAAGTGATCTAATAAGATTTTTTAGTGGCAGAACCACACTTTTGACAGTTTTCTGTCTACGCCGGGCCGGTCCATCCGGGGTCTTACCACACTCTCACAGAAAACCGACGCCTGAGCAATGGAAATATGCTGTTACGCTTCGTTCGATATGCAAAAGACCCGGCAGCCCAACTTTCAGATTGGGTTTTAGGGATTTCATTGGTAGACAGCGGCCTAGCTATACCCCTAATATTTACCATCAGGTGCGCTGCTTAATCGTATGCTACCATAACCAAAAAAAAAAGATAATAAAATAATGAAAAGGATAGTAGATTAATCAAGTTAATAGAATAAATAAATGAATAATTTATAATTTGGAAACAACATGGATAATAAATTATTATTAGCTATTTCAATATGTAGAAAATGACTTAAAAGACCGTACAAATATTTATCACCATCATTTAAGCTTATATACGGTCCCACCTTTGGGCTTGAGCCTCCTTCATAAGTGTCACGTGTCAGTGGACGAGAAATTGATCTACTACGGTGTTCAGACGTGTTGGTATAAGGTTTTGTTTAGAGATTTCCCTTTCTCGCATAGATGTTATATGCATTTTATATCCCTTAGTCGTCTCGTACGATCACCCATGGGAAAGATATGGGGTGGTGAATAGTATTCTTTCTCCAACACCACACGGAAATATAATTATACGTAATTAAATTATACGTATATTAATGCGGTCGAAATTCGATCTCTGCGGAAAATCTGTGGAGTTAAGCTGACCGACCGCATTTGTAACGACGACGTAAGAGAGCGAGTAGGTATGAAAGAGAGTATTGGTGTAAAGATGCGAAAGGGAATGCTCCGATGGTTCGGACATTTGGAAAGAATGCCGAACGAACGTCTGGTTAAGAAGATATACAATGCGAAAGTGGAAGGATGTAGGTACCGGGGAGACCGAGACTAACCAACCTAGACCAGATCGGTCATGTACTGAAGGAAGGTGGAGTCAAGAGTCTCCGAAACCGGCGAGCGTGTATGAAGAGAATTATGAATGTTGAGGAAGCGAGTGAAGTATGCAAAGATAGAGTTCTCTGGTACTCTGTTCTCTCTGCCTACCCTGCAAGGGATATGGCGTGATGATATGTATGTATGTATGTAAATTATACGTAATTGTAATTATACGTAAATAAATATTGAAATAATTAAAATGTCATTATTCTCTTGCTCTTATCCCAGTTTTATAATGGTAGGACCACGCTGTGGACTGTTCTTTATTTACAGCCGCTGGCCGTTTCGTCCTGGGTGGTACCACACTCTCGCAGAAGATCGACGTCCGAGTAATGGCAATATGCTATTGCGCTTTGTTCGGTGAGCGAGAGAGCCGGAAGCCCAACTGGTTTGGTTTGGGGTTTATATTGGTAGGCAGGGACCTAATTATACATTTGGTATTGCAAATTTCCATAGGCGACAGTGACACTTACCATTATGCTGTCTGCTCATTTGCCACTATAAGCAATAAAAAACAATGTAAATATTTGTGTTTTTAAATTAGATGACCTTAATACGCTAAAAAATATTGTGACCACGCCTTTATCATGATTTTAACGAGGGCTTGCAATTTACTAAAGTTTACATTTCTTATTTGGCCTTCTTGATAAATGAATCGTCCAGGAATGTTGGCTAATTCTCTCGCTCCGGGTTGCGGCTTCGCTGACATTGTCTTATGCATTTTAACAACATAAATACTTCATTTAATTAATAACGACTATGTCTATATTATTGTTTGGAAAGGACTATATATATATATATACATATATATATATATATATATATATATATATACATATAAATATATATATATTCTGTGTGGTGACGGAGTAAGAATACAATTCACCACCCTCTATTTTACCCGTAAGTGATCGTAAGTGACGGTTAAGGGATATAAAACGCATATAAGATCTATGTAAGAGAAGAAAATCTCGAAACTTAATCCTATACCAACACGTCTGACTAGCGTGGTATAGTAGGTTAATTTCCCTCCCATTATGGAGGAGGCTCGAGCTCAAAATTGGGACATAGGTATTTGAGTTGAGATGATGATGATCATTGTTTGGAATGAATGTTATCATTAATCAGAAAAGCAGATTATGAAATTAACTTGTGTTATTGTAGCAATATATGTAATTAAGAGTCGAGGCAATATGAACTTCTCTACTATCATACATATTGTAAATCATGTACAGATGTACAGCTGCCTGGCAGCAGCCCTTTTTGGGAATGTAATTATTGACCAGACGTCATTAGATTAAGTTAGTCTAGATCGATGTATAGTTTTTAATGGTCTTTCACAACATCCTCGAGCAAAATAGGGGACCGTAGCCGCCAACATACATCTATAGCAATGTCTATAAATATACGTAAATAAATATTAAAATATATAGAAAACTAGTTGAAGAGTTTTATATAAATCTTAAAATAATAAAAATGCAATTGGTAGAACTTGAGTGAAATGACATGTATCGAATTCAATGTCGCCTTCAAAATAAATTTAACGGGAAAATATTTGAAATTTTTGATTTCTATTAAATAATAATCATTTTATAATCACATGTATAAAATTATTGAGAGACTCACTTGAAAATATTTTTGAATAGATTAATAAATATCAAAATATTTCTATACAATGCAAACAAAAACAAGAATCCGTCAAATTTAACCGAAAAGCCCATTAAATATATAAAAAAAAAATAACTCGATGACCCGAAACAAGAATAATCTAATCCATCATAATCTGAAACGTATAAAAACATAAAGGATACCAACAAAGGCTTTTTCTCTCAGAATATTAATGACATTCGTTATAAGAATAATTACATAAAAAGGGGAGGACAAAACTCCGAATTTCTGTAAAAAGAAAAAGTTAGACGGGAATCTCCGTAGCAAATTAGACAAGGATAAAAAGCAATCTTTCTTTTTCAAAATGAAACGACAAGTTTTGTTAACGACTCGCGAAGCCACTGCTAGTATTTGCAACTTAAAACATACCGTGAATGTTAGCAGATAGCGAACTGAGCTGGAAAACTAAGACAGATTAATAAAGGTATAAGTAAATAACTATTCTATGTAAAATGCATACACGACACTAGGCATGAATGGTAGAAGGTAACTTATTACCTTCTATCTCCTATATCGTGGATTTATTTTCCATGCAGAATGTTTATTTATGTGATCAATAAGTGAATGTTACAAATCTATGTGTTAAATATATCCTTTTAATTATATATATATATATATATATATATATATATATATATATATATATATATATATATATACTGGACTGCATAAAGGAACCCTGTATTCCGGGGGACTTTAAAAGTATATAATTAACGGATACAAATTAAATCCAGACTCTGAATAACAATTTGTGGATTGCACAGTGTTGTTATATGGGAATCGATCTTGACACTGGGCACAGCAGATCGATATCTTAACCGCTATGCCATCTGTGTAGTTATTATTTTTATTTGCATGGCAGTTTCTTTTTTTATGTTTTATTGTTAACTCAACCATTAAGCTAGACAACACCTAACACTATAGAGTACGGTGCTCGTCTTA
Organism: Lymantria monacha; assembly: GCA_905163515.2. Taxonomy (NCBI): domain Eukaryota; kingdom Metazoa; phylum Arthropoda; class Insecta; order Lepidoptera; family Erebidae; genus Lymantria; species Lymantria monacha. Next base: position 3,722,737 of record LR991088.1, on the reverse strand, counting down.
GGTCGTTGTAAGAAGCAAAGTAGGTGTTCCCACGCTTCCTCACCTTGACAGCAAAAATACTGTTCATGTTGCAATGTTTTGAAAAAGGTTTTTATTATGATGTAGATATTTTAGCTCGATTATAAATAAGCTTCCATTTCAAATTGTAGCTCCTACTTGTGGTAGAGGCCCCATAATTTCAAATTGTTCTTAGAATATTTGCAGGCAAAGAAAAGATTTACTTTTAAACCATAGCTATGATGAGAGTATTCTTATAGTAGAAATCAAAATAATATTTTCTTCTTCTTGGAAGTCCGCCACTATTTTGTAACTTACACCAGGTTAACTAGCAGTTAATACATTTCTTTTGCACGTCAGGCTTGGTTTTCCGTGGTTTAGTTTTGCGTGATTAATGTTTCAACTAATTAAAAACAATATACGAAAACTGCAAAAAACATTTCTGTTTATTATTTAAAATAAATTTATATGAATTAGGCGATGAATTGTGAAAACCCATCATTAATCATCATTAATTTTACGGGACTACGCAAGCGATTAAACAAAATTAGAGAATTAAATAAGTAATCCACTCAAGCGACAATGATGGCCGCTGTAATCTGTGGGATAGTAAGTCGATTTACCTCACATTATAGAAGAGATTCTCGAATTAGACGACGCAGCGTCGTCGACGACCCTTACTAGGACTGATGACATCTTAAAACTCATTGGATGCATAAGAGGCCTATGTTCAACAGCGGTCATTTACAGACTGATGGATATAAAACAGGGCCGTGTAAGTATACGGGATAAGAATACAACTGCCACTCCTTATTTGCCTGTGGAACTCGTAAAAAAATCGGTTATGGGTTCGCCAGAGGAGCGGGCAATAGGCAGCTGTTGGGAAATGTTATAGTAACACCTTATTGCGATCGCTAACCCACCTGCCAAGCGTAGTTATGACATCACTACGTCCTCATATATTGAGGGAGAACTGCGTCCAGCGATGAACATCAAAAGACTGAAAGATGGTGTGTGGCCCCTTTCCAATAGTGGTCATGACCATTTATGTACCGAATAATAAATTAATAAAATAGTTATAATAGAAAAAAATACGGATACTACGAAACCTTACTTTGTTCGTGGATACCGTAAAAAAAACCATTACATCGACGTGGACCATCTTCATGTGATACCGTTTCGATTCCCTTGACTTCACGCAAGTGGCCGGTCATAAAACTATTGTTAATAACTTTTCAATATATACAATGGAAGTGGAGTACATATAGCGTTGATCACAAATAAATGGGATTAAAACAGGGTGATAATTGAAAACTATTCTAATTTCTCTATGGCATTCAACAATATACGAACTATTTCAAATCATATAAGTAAAGCAAATTCCCCGAATACCCACCTACATCATGCAATAATCTGTCACAACACACAAATTCTACGTCCCGGTTTATTAGTTCGAAAAGTGCCACAAGTCACTATCGATTTCTCACTAAAACGGTACTCGTACTATAAGTATTCTAATGTAGTTTGTTTTCAAAGTATAAACTATGTACTAATTAATTTAATTCTGTGATATTTTTGTAATAACTTCCAAAGTAGTTTAATTTTATTTTTGTATGATTACGGAGTAAGAATATGATTCACTATCAATTGCCTGTGGGTGAAGTAAAAGACCATGGGATATATTATGTATACAAAAACTATGCAAGAGAAGGAAAACTCTTAATAAAATTTTATACCAACCCATACGATCAGCGTGGTATAGCAGGTTAATTTTCTTTTCTTTTGTAGAGGAGCCTGGAGCCGGATTTTTTTTTTATTGCTTATTTTTTTTTATTGCTTGTTTTTTTTTATTGCTTGTTATTTTTATTGCCACTGGTGGCAAACGAGCAAGCAGCACACCCGATAGTAAGTGCCCCCGTGGACTAAGGGTATAATAACTAAGCCGCTGCCTACCAATATAAACCCCAAACCCACCCAATTGGGCTTTCAGCTCTCTCGCTCACCGAACGAAGTGCAATAGCACATTGCCATTACTCATACGTCGATCTTCTGCGACAGTGTGGTACTACCCCGGACGGACCGGCCCGCAGCTGTAGACAGAGAACTGTCAACAGCGTGGTCCTGCCACTGTTGAACATTATTACATTATAACTAAACGAAACTAGTATCTAAATTTCGTACAGCAATAATTTCAAACCACAGATCTTGACTTTAAAGAAACAGACATATTTAAGTACTATTTAATATTTGAAATATTCTTTTTTATAGAATATTCAGATCAGTTTCAGATCAAAATTGGGCTTAGTGAATGAAGGAATGTTAGTCAAGTTTTTGTTGTTTTTGATCAGACGAATTACCATACAGCTTAATTTGCTTATTCCTTATTCTATAATGGTGTTATCTGCTTAAGTCCCCGTGTATATTTTCACGATGGACACCTAAATTGTAAGTGACATCTAGCTGATTCAAACGCCAACTTTACATGATAAATAATACAAAATATCAATCTATCATTGATCGTGTCAGTTCTTATATGTCCCACTGCTAGGCTCAAGCGTCCTCCATAATAGGAGGCCAATTGACCTACTATACAGGGTGGAAGTGGACCGCTTCCGAAAACAAAGACAGGTGACCCTACTAGTCCAGATTCGGATGAATTTTTTTTTTCTTTTACACAACGAATTTTAAGATTTTTCACATTCCATGGTATTAAGAAAGTGCCATGTAACGGTAATGCCATAAAAAATACGTAACTTTACTCAGATGAGAAAAGATGCAATCTATTCAAAACTCACAATCATATGTTCAAGAGTTCAACGAACTCGTTAAGTGGGAAAAAATTTTTTTTCATCCGATTCGATTTTCTAGCCTATCATTACAAGTAGGACTAGTATGGTCACCTGTCTTTGTTTTCGGGAGCGGTCTTCTTCCACCCTGTATATACCATGCAGTTTTCCTTCTCTTACATAGATGTTATATGCGTTTTATATCCTTTAGCCATCTCTTACGATCACCCACGGGTAAGATAGGGGGTGGTGAAATGTATTCTTACTCCGTCACTACACGGGATCTATCATTGATGATGTGCATCAATCAGGCAAAGCTTTAAAAATATTAGCGCTTGGATCCATACTAAATATTAAGAAAAGTTAATTAAGAAATAGTCTAAAATTCCTTTAAATCATTCGGTATTAGGCAATTCACGTTACGTATTGTCACGTTAGTCGCTAGCGAGCTATTTCGAAGCTTATAGTACTAACTGGGGTATTATTTTAAGAGACGGTTGGCAGTTCGCAAGTGCAGTTACAGTAAAACTTTGTGCTAACGAGCGGCTGGAGATTTGTGCGTCCGCTAGTTAAATGTTTTGTTCTGTGGCGAACAACACTGAGATATATATTTAATTGCCATAAACGTATCACACAGCTACTATATAAATGGAAAGGGATTCTATATATATATTTTATTTAAAAAGGTCAATGTGAAAAAAAATGCCTTGATGATGATGGTTTCAAAATAATTTCATTAGAATATGCTATATGTTAATAATTTTTAATTATCTTGTTATTTATCCGTGTGGTGACGGAGTAAGAATACAATTCACCACCCCCTATCTTATCCATGGGTGATCTTAAGAGATGACTAAGGGATATAAAATGCATATAACATCTATGCAAGAGAAGGAAAACTTGAGACAAAACCCCATACCAACACGTCTGACCAGCGCGGTATAGTAGATTAATTTCCCTCCCATTAAGGAGGAGACCCGAGCCTAACAGTGTGATATATATATAGGCTATGAAGATGATGATGATGATGATATTATTTTAAAACACAGGCTAGTTATATACTCTATATCTGCCAATTAAATTTTGAATTTATGTATAATACATATTTGACTTTACAAATGGCGCAGTGATTAAGATACTGACCTTTCGTGCCAGTGCCGTGGGCTGGATTCCTATGCAGGACCTTATGCAATCCACAAAGAATTGTTCTGAGTCTGGGTGTAATTTGTCTGTGTTAATTATATTTTTGTAAAGTCCTCGGCAATACAAAGATTATTTCCTAAGTGCATGGTGGTGGTCTTGAAAAAAAATGTTTTAGTAACGGCAGGACTACGTTGTCGACAGTTCTGTCTACGCCTGAGTAGTGGCTATGTGAAACAGTGTTTGATTCGGTGAGCGAAAGAGCCGGTAGCCCATCTTTCTGGGTGGGTTTGGGATCATTGATAGGCAGCGGCCTAGCTATACCCATGGTATTACAAAGATCCAGGAGTGGTAGTGATATTTACCATCAGGTGTGCTGCTTGCTCGTTTGCCATCTAGAGAAATAAAAAGAAATGGATGTGAATAGTTTTGTAAAAAAATAAAATATGCATTGAAATTTATTTATTATATATTATGAATGTTGAGGAAGCGAGTGAAGTATGCAAAGATAGAGTTCTCTGGCACTCTGTTCTCTCTGCCTACCCTGCAAGGGATATGGCGTGATGATATGTATGTATGTATGTACATTAAAATTTTTACATTATTTGTAAAAATCCTTTTTACTATCTTAATGTCAAACCGTATAGTTTTAACCATCCTCAATATAATAAATGTCACAGTATTCCTCTTGTCTTTACCCGAATGCGCGACACAAAGGAGTGGTATTGTGTTTATATCGTTATATTCTACTTAACATAATTATCTTTTATTTTTAATTTGGACATAAACAGTTGTACAAAAAATGTCTATGGCAATAACAAATCGATAGATATAATATTAAGCATCCAGATGCGGTCATCCATGGTCATCATGGCGTGGTTAAAAAAAAATGTCATCACATTTTTAATAACGCCATCTATTAGCAAGAAACTTTTATAATGCTGTTGTTCTTATTCATGCTTTAAGCTTTTCAAAAATTCTAGCAATCATTGTTTTGTATACTGGTGTGTTAATATGAGAAGGAAAACTCGAAATAAAACCCTATACCAACACGTCTGACCAGCGTGGTATAGTGAGTAAATTTCTCTCCCATTACGGAGGAAGCTTGAGCCTAGCAGTGAGACATATATGAGCTGTGATGATCATAATGATATTTACATTAGGTAAAATAATATTTATATCTTATATAACTAAAACCGTTTTTAAGAATTCCATCGCATTTATATTTAACATTTTATTGTCCGATACTTCGAATATTTTACATTATTTACGGTCCTATGAAGATGGAGTATCTTCTTGTGACCCATCAATTAAATACAAACGCGATAAAATACATAAAATTAGTTCTATTTCAAATGTCCAATACTTTATCTACTAATCTTCGTGTGGTGATGGAGTAAGTCTTCGTGTGTGTAAGAATAAAATTCACCACCCTCTGTCTTAACCACAGATAAAGCAGTTCAATTGCCCTCTCATTATAGAGGAGGCTTGAGCCCAATATTCAGACTTATATAAGCTGAGTTGATGAATACTTTAGTAATGGTAGGGAAACACTGTTGACAGTTTTCTATCTACAGCCGCGGGCCGATTTGTTCAGGGTATTACCATTCTCTTGCAGAGAATCAATGTCTGAGCAATAGTAATATGTTGTTGCATTTCGTTCGGTTAGTGACAGAGCAGCAGGCAGCGGCGTTGCTGTACCTCTGGTATTGCAACGATCAATGGGCGGCAGTAGCATTTATTATCAGATGCACTGTTTGCTTGTTTGCCACTATAAGCAATAAAAAAACTCGCATAAATATCAGATATCCTAAAATGTCTCTATATGCGAATAAATATTACAAATGACTTAACTGGTTTAATAATAATATTTTCTATTTGTTACAGTGTTTAAATCACAAACATCGTTGTCGACTGACTCAGGCTTATGCACAGAGCGAGGTCTACGTCGTACTCATATAGAATTAATTAAGCCTCCAGGGAAACGCATCGGACTTAAGCTGGCAGGTAAGGTATTACTGTCTAAGATTAATACATCTAACTCCGCATTCAATATCAGAAATGTTATGTACTGTTCAAAACCCCTTTTGAAAATTATTAGTTATGCTAAACTTTATTCAATGTTATCTCATTTAATATGGCCATATTTCCATGAGCCTTTCAATGGCTCTTGCAAATTATAGTTAAATATAGTACGTTTGAATTTGGTTATTACTTTTCTTGATTAAACTTTTGATATTGTCTTGTGGCAGTTGCTATAGCAGCTATGTGTGATAATCAATTTTAAGTTCACATTATTCTCTATACAAAGGACGTTTTACGTAAATGTAGACAACTATAAAGCCACTTTATGCTCTTGGTCGTCTTTTCCGATACCCCCGAGAAAAGTAAAATTCATAGCCACATACCTAAAAAATATTGGACTTAAAAATAATTTCTATTAAAACATTATCTGAGGTCTTTCAATATAGATATTAAACAGCTTTCTTTAAAGATATTTTTTGAGAACTTTTTGTGGACCTCTGTTGCAAACAGAACTGATAACAGCGTGGTCTTTTTTTCGTAAATATTCCTCGTAGTTAGCACTCATATGAAAGTATGGTAATCGCTACGCTTGGCAAGTAAGTTGACGATTGCAGTAGTGAGGTTTTATACGTCTTCTAGAAGAGGGCTACTGCCCACTCTTCTGATGAACCCTTATCCTATTTTTATGACGCCCAAGGTAACAAATCAGCACGAAAGCGTCTTATAATTAGATACATTTTATTGGGAATCGAACATAAGTAATTTTGATCCACAGTTCTTTGCATAGGATGTAGGTACCGGGGGAGACCATGACTCACCCACCTAGACTAGATTGGTCACGTACTGAAGGAAGGTGGTGTCAAGAGTCTCCAAAACCGACGAGCGTGAATGAAGAGAATTATGAATGTTGAGGAAGCGAGTGAAGTATGCAAGGATAGAGTTCTCTGGCACTCTGTTCTCTCTGCCTACCCTGCAAGGGATATGGCGTGATGATATGTATGTATGTAGTTCTACGCATAAAAAAACCCCAAAAGTCCAACTGTAAAAAGTTTATTCTGATATTTCGCATGAAATCACAGTATAAGTATAAAACATAGAGGAATTAATTCGTGAAATGAACGTAAATAAAATAAATCGTTTTTCCACGTGCATAAATAGGGGAATGTCGGTTGTTTTTCACATGTGACGTCACGACACCGTATTGCCTTAATGTGATGTGTCACAGGATTAATGATACTGTTCGTAATTTAATTTATTTTATTTTATTTACAAATATTCAAGTGGTGATGGAGTAAGAATTAAATCTGAGACCGATAGTTTTCTCGCTTAATTGTAAAAGACAACTTAGGAATGCAAGCAGATAATATGACTTTAAAAGAAGACAAACTCAAACTATTGAAGAGAGAGACTCGTGATTCACAAAGCCTTAAATAATAATACGAACACAAAATTTATTGTCCAATGACAGCTCACACTTGTCTGAGTGTCAGGCCAATGGGAACGGATTCCCAATAGGCTTGGGTTCGAGTCCCACGTATGATAATCTTTTTTAACTCTTAAACAAGTTTTTATAAATAACTTACCTTGTTAAAAGGTAAATATTTGTATTTTTTGTATCTTTTTTTCAAATTTTCTTTCTGATACGATAATACATTTTATCTATTATCACCAATTTTCTGTCTGGTGTGACAAACGCGGGTAAAGAAATGCGATGGTAATTATATTTTTAGTTATGTTCTTTTAGTAATGCTTACGTTGGACTCTCCTGTTGAGCATCCCCAGTGGAAGAGGGGGATAATAGCATAATCGCTACGTTTGACAGGCAGATCGGCAATTGAAATTGAATTATAAGTAAGTGTTATAAGTAAGTGCTACTATTCTTTCTCTTGGAAATCCATCAGCGAATCTTTACGATTCTCACTGGAAAGAAAGTGATAGTAAGATATTATTTTCTCAATCCATACAGCAATAAAATACATAAAAAACTTAATCCTATAAACTGTATATCCAAATAAACAGTGCAAATACGTTTTCGATTGCAAAATGTAGCGAAAGAATTTAGGGCTCATAGGATTTACGATTTCCGAACGATTTATTTGTGGCAACACTCGGCGCCTATGAGTGGGAAGCCGTAGTATTACAGTAAGCATTGAAACTGCGGGCCCATTGCTTTCATGACAACATTTGGTAACACGTTGCGAGAAATATTATGGAAGAAAATGCTACTTTTGGACCTTATCTAAAACATTCCTCAAAGATTAATGGTCATTCCATAAAAACCATTTATTATTTTCTATTTTTTTTTTTAACTTACAAATTACTTAAAAGTCTTGTTTATGGTAGGAGTTTTGGCGCGAATGCGGAAATGTCATGTCACGCTCTTGTATTAATTTCATTTCTTTAGTGTTTTGTAGTGTTATATTGAATAATTTTATAGAATATGGTACAGTTAAAGTGCTGAAGTATAGGTAATATGGTATAATAGTGGTTTACGTATATTTTCATATTTTGCCAAAATTCCCAAGAAAACCATTGATTTTTTTTTTTTTTTGTTTTTTTTTTTTTTTTTTTTAAATAAGACACCTTCCTGCACTAAGGAAAATAATCCTTGTATCGCGGGGGACTGACAAACATGCAATTAACACAGACAAATTACACCCATTTTTACATTACTATTACTATTTTTACTACTACTATTTTTACATTACACCCATTACAACATTTGGTTATCAGCGCCCGATTAATGGTAACGACATGACTTACTGACGGACAATGACTATTAAGACTACACAATATGAAGAAATATTAAGAAATGTATGAAAAAAAAATTAAATAAGACTTGGCTGTATGGGCTGTGATCTCTTTGTCTGTCCGAACGGACGTACAAAAAAAAATGTTTATGGTAGTTTTGACAAATTTGAAATGGCACTTTATCTCCTTTTCACAAATTAGTTTTAAAGTTTTTTTTTGTTTGTATTGTATACCTACAGTTGTTAGCCTCCGATGTTTTTTATAAGTTGGTCGTAAATATGACTGAGCACTAATGGTCATCAACCTGATGAGAATAAGTTAAGCGACATCACCTATGGGTATGGCTGGATGAGTTTCTGTAGACAAAGTGGATATTTGTTTGGAGTAATGATTTTGCGATTATTGCCAATAATTCGTTTTTGTTATAAAGCATCATTACTATTATATCTGTAAAATGTTGTTAATCCGCTGATATAATCGTATAACTATCGTTTTCAGCTACGTAGGTTGGATAAAAATGAAATAACGTATACGTTTTTCTGCGGAGGAATTTGATACTAACCTGGACGAGTCAACCCATTTATGACTGCGAGCAAAACATTTTCTTTTTTTTTATTGCTAGTGGTGGCAAACAATATAGCAGCATACCTGATGGTAAGTGTCACTGCCGCCCATGGACCTTTGCAATACCAAGGGTATAACTAGGCCGCTGCCTATCAATATAAACCCAAACCCACTCAATTGGGCTTCCGGCACTCTCGCTCACCGAACGAAGCGCAATAGCATATTGCCTTTACTCATACTTCGATCTTCTACGAAACTGTGGTACTACCTCGGACGGACCGGCCCGCAAACAGAGAACTGTCAACAGCGTGGTCCTACCAATTTCAATTTTAATTTACAATATTTTTTTAATATTTAAATTCACATTGTGGAGGAGTTTCTTGAATTTGATATGATATAATCGTGCACAGATGATTATATAGTCAATAGAATGAAATAAAATGCTAAACCGCAGTAATAAAATAATTTTATAATTGAAAAAGGTATTTAATAATATTTAAAAAAAAAGAGTACACTAAGTATTGTAAAAACAAAATATTGACACAAGTTCATTATATTTTGCTCGCAGTTCCTTCATCGGAACGGCTTTAATCCAAAGTAAATTTACATATTTATTGGTAGCTCTAAGGACAGATGCGGTTACTAATCGATAACGGCCAAGTTTTGGATTAGATTGTGATTGGGCATGCTCCAAGTCTGCCTGCAAACGTATTTAAAATGTTAATTTTGAATTTTGACATCGAATATATTTGCCTGAAAGGAAACCATTTCTTTGCTGATAAGTGTAAATACTTAGACATACCTACGAATCTCTACACACTTTGATCGTTCACTGGCTATCAAACTAAATTCATTATGGCTTTGATGATGTAAGATCTGGAATTAGAATTTTATTTTTATATAGTAATATGCAGCTGTGTGGTAGCGGCTACGAATACTACCAACCCATACTTTGCTCGTGGATGACGTAAAAAACTACTAAGCAGAGAATATTTGAGGTCCGGGCAGTGCCCGGAATAATGGAAGTGCGGAAGGCTATGTTTGCTGCGGAAGGAGGGTCGCCCAATCGACTCTCCTTCTACATACAGACCATAACCTGGGCTAACTCCATCTGATGCCGTTTGGTCAACTATTACATTCCTAAGGAGGGTTGACATCTGGCAGGCGGCCGGTCATAAAACGATTGTCATTAACTTTAACAATATGTACTATGAAAGAAGAGTGCATATTATATCGACCCCAAGTAATTAGGATAATAGTAGGAGAATGAAGATTTTTATATAGTAATATATTAGTTATCAGATAAAAGGGTTTATTTGCTCTTCTCAGCCCAAATACTCTTGACTCCACCTTCCTTCAGTACATGACCAATCTGGTCTAGATAAGTTCGTCTCGGTTTCCCCCGGTACCTACCTATCCTTCCACTTTCGCATAGTATATCTTCTTAACCAGACGTTCCTTTGGCATTCTTTTCACATGTCCGAATCACCGGAGCCCTTTCACATCTTTACTCCAATACTCTCTTTCATACCTACTCGCTCTTTTACGTCGTCGTTACGAAACGTCGTAGCGATCGATCAGCCTAACTCCACAGATTAATTATTATATTGTGAAAACTGTAAAATGTTCGAAATTTGTAACACTCTCTATAGGCGATAGAAATAAAACTCGTATTTGAAGTTAAACGTAGCGCGTCGACTGCGTTGCACACAGCGTGCAATGGCAATATGTCGGTATACCTTCATTAGGAGAGTGGCGCGCGCTCTGATATTTATTCTCTAAGTATGTTATATACATGATTGTGTATTTACATTCATATCATCACGCCATATCTCTTGCAGGGTAGGCAGAGAGAACAGAGTGCCAGAGAATTCTTACCTTGCGTACTTCACTGACTTCCTCAACATTCATAATTCTCTTCATACACGCTCGGCGGTTTCGGAGACTCTTGACTCCACCTTCCTTTTCAGTACGTGACCAATCTGGTCTAGGTAGGTTAGTCTTGGTCTTCCCCGGTACCTACATCCTTCCACTTTCGCATTGTATATCTTCTTAACCAGACTTTCGTTCGGCATTCTTTCTACATGTCCAAACCATCGGAGCATTCCCTTTCGCATCTTTACAGCAATACTCTCTTTCATACCTACTCGCTCTCTTACGTCGTCGTTACGAATGCGATCGGGGTTATTTCTAAGGTATAATTATAAACTTTAACTAAATTACTTAACTTAACTATATCTATATACATATGCATGTGGTGCGTTGGCTATACTCTCGTAAACATTAAACTTCATTTCCGGTACGTAAGCGTTAGATAAGACGGTCTACATTATTAAAACCTTTGTTTTATTATGACATTCTTCAATCATTGTAGAACAAAGATGAAATGTCACTTCAGTACATAGAGATTGAAATAGGGGTAGGACAGTGATGGATTCATAGTCAACATTAACGTTTATACATTGTAATCTTACAAAAATATTGACTGCAGATATGACGTTCTGAATAATCTAAAGTGTCGAGTGACAGGTTTAGGATAACCGTAAATGATTGTTTTTTTTTTATTGCTTATGGTGGCAAACGAGCAAGCAGCACACCTGATGGTAAGTGTCACTACCGCCCATGGACCTTTGCTATAACCATGGATATAGCTAGGCCGCTGCCTACTATTATAATCCAGATGGAATATAAATAAAATAGAAGCGTAATTAACTTGAAAAAGGTTTATTTGTATTACACACAATCGTTCGGTTACAAGCAAAGATCCGCCATGACAGATTTTTACTAGAGAGAGAGAGAGATATACAATATACTATCTATCCTACTCTTATTACATTGTAATGTCTTTACTTTATTTTAACACCCCCCGTCAATGTAATAACATTAATTAACAAAATTTTGTGACAATTGAAAAGATATATGTTTTAATCATCCCTTTTTACATTTATCCTACACATCAAAAGGAAATAAGAAAGCCATTGAACCAAGAATAATCTACATATTCATACCACATAGCTTCACAAACTTTAAAAGTGTATTACCATTGAGGGACTTCGTTAACATATCAGCAATTTGATCTCTTGTTGTCACATATTGTATACATATCTTTTTATTTTCAATCAGTTCCCTTATATAATGATATTTGATATCAATGTGCTTTAATCGTTTAACACTATTTGTGTTGGCAATCGTTATGGCAGCTTGATTATCGCAATGCATGATAGCAGGACATACATTACTTACATTGAAATCACATAACACATTAGCAATCCAGCATGCCTCACTTCCAGCCATGCTCATTGCCACGTATTCAGATTCTGCTGATGATGGACTCACAGTACTTTGCTTCTTAGAGCACCAAGATATTAGGCAATTTGAATACATGAAGCAGTAACCAGTAGTGGACTTCCTGTCTCGAAGGTCCCCTCCCCAGTCAGCATCACAAAATCCAACCAAATTGCTATCATCACATTTATAAACTAATCTATAATTCAATGTGTGTTTAATGTATCGCAAAACCCTTTTTAAGTTGATTAATAACATGTTACTAGCGCAATCTTGATATCTACTTAATATTGATACGGCAACACAAATATCAGGTCTTGTGCCTGATGCTGCATACATTAAACACCCAACGATCTCTCTACAGATGTTCTCAATATTGCCTTTGCATTTATCATTTTCAAGCTCTTTACAATTAAAATTCTGATCCATGGGAGTTGAAATAGGTTTACAATCATACATATGGAATCTTTTTAACACATTTTCTAGGTAATTCTTTTGACATAATTCTGTAACATTTGTTTTTAAATTCTGCTTTACATTTATCCCCAAAAATTCTGAGATTAGGCCTAAGTCTTTCATTTCAAATTCTTTGTTTAGCATTGACTTTAAATTTGATATATGTTCTTCATTACTACCAAACATCAACATGTCATCGACGTATAAGAGAACATATATTTGTTCTGAATCGTTACATTTAGAGTACAAACATGGGTCACATTTAGATCGTTTAAAACCTTCCCTGATCATAATAGAGTTAAATTTTTCGTTCCAATATTTAGGAGACTTCTTTAGCCCATATAATGATTTATTTAGCTTTACAATATTTTTATCATTGTCATAAGCGCCATCTGGTAAGCTTATGTATACATTCTCTTCAATCTCCCCATACAAAAAGGCTCCGGTTACATCCATTTGGTAAACATATAACTTTAACTTAGTTGCTATAGCCAAAAATAGTCTGAATGTACTCAACTTTGCAACAGGTGCATATACATTATTTAGATTTAATATATCATTTTGTTCAAACCCTCTGGCCACCAAACGTGCCTTGTACTGAATATTACTATTATTTCGTTTAATTTTAAATACCCATTTACTACTTATAACTTTTTTATTATCAGGCATGTCACAAATACTCCAAGTATTATTATCTTTAAGAGTTTTTAGCTCCCTTTGAATAGCTTCCTGCCATTTACATGCATCCGGACTATTCATAGCTTCACGATAAGTTTTTGGCTCACAGTTATCTAACATTACATTATTACAATTATAGAAAACAGTCTGCTTCCTAATACGTTTGTTTTTAGGATCTACATCACGTCTCACAACCTCACCACACTCATCACTATCACTAGGTTCATATACACTACCCTCAGAATCACTCTGCATGGTGCGCTGAGAGTCATCACTACCCATGGTCGGTGATTGGGAACTGGACATACCTGCAGCACTGGTATCTTCTACTTGAGCGCCTACCTCAACTGTAGCTGGAACCTCCACACTATCCTCTATATAACTGATTGTCTCACATTGTTGTATTGGCTTGACTGGACTGTTGTTCACAAACACAATGTCTCGTTTGGTCTCAACTTCACTTTTCTGTGGAAAATATACTCTATAACCTTTTGTTGTTTCTCCATACCCAACCATAATGCCCTTTTCACCTTTGGCATCCCACTTATGTCTTTTTTCTTTGGGTATGTGGACATAAACAGTAGTACCAAATATTTTGAGGTTATTTATATCATAACTTTTGCTTGACCACAGTTCATATGGAGATTTCCCTTCTATTGAGCTTTTACCAGTTCTATTAATCACATAGGCAGCTGTATTAACACTTTCAGCCCACAAGCTGATAGGTAAATCTTTAGCATACAGCATTGTTCTAGCCGCTTCCACTAAAATCCTATTCTCCCGCTCAGCTACTCCATTCTGTTCAGGAGTAAAAGTTACTGATGTTTGATGTATAATCCCCTTGTTCTGGAACACTTCTCTGACCTCTTTGTTTATAAACTCGGTTCCATTGTCACTTCGAAATATCTTTATTTTATTTCCTGTTTCATTTTCAGCCTGCGATATGAAGTTCTTTATACATGATTTAATTTCGTCTTTTGTTTTCACAAAGAACACTCGCCTGTACTTTGAGTATTCATCTTTAAATACCACGAAATATCTGGAGCCTCCAATCGATGGCTTCTCCATAGGTCCACAGGTATCGGCGTGAATAATTTCGCATACTCTTGACGTCACATTGTTACTTACAGGATACGGCAATCGGTGAATTTTCCCTTTTAGACAACTTTCACATGTTTGAACATTGGCATTTTTAATATTAATATTATTTTTCTTCAGAACATCTTTCACATAAACAATGTTTTGGTGCGCCAATTTTTCATGCCACTCACTCAAATCACAACACACGTCAGCAAGGTTCGCTGTATACGCATTAAAATAGCGAAAATCCAAATAATACATGCTTCCACGTCGCTCAGCAATAGCCATCACCTTGTTTTGTTTATAAAATTTACATTTATTCTCTTCCGTAACGATAACATAACCTCTGCTTGTCGCACAGTTGACAGAGAACAAATTTGTTTTCAACTCAGGAACATGAAGTACGTTGTCAATGGTAGTGTCAATCCATTCACTCCCATTCCAAACTTGCAGCGCCACCTGGCCGCAACCCTTGACATTAATTTTCGTTCCGTTCCCTACTATTACCGATTTATCTTTTACAGTCAAGTATGAATTGAATAGTTTGTAATCACAACACATATGCTCGCTTGCACCCGAATCGACTAACCACTGAGATTTTTGTAACTGTTCGTCAAAAACACTGTTGACTATAAAAGCATTACTTTCTTTTTCTTTGCCCTTTTTAAAACGGCACTGGCTCTTTATATGACCCGGTTTATTACAAAAATAACACTTAATATCTGAACGATTGTCTTTAGAGTTACCAAAATTATTGTTATTATTGTATCGACACTCGCTTTGATAATGTCCAAGTCGGTGACACTTATAACACTTTACACTTTTTTTATCTACTTTCTTTGCCACAAACGCCGTAGACGGCGTTGGCCCGCCTTTTTCTTTAATTCTTTCTTCCTCTATCAATAATCTGGCTACCAGGTTATCATAGGTCTGCTTGTCATCAGGAGCAGACTCCCATGCCGAGATGAAATGCTTGTAATCTTCTGGTAGGGACATAAGAACCTTAGTGATAACAAATTTATCAGACATGTTCTCTCCCAGCTGTTTTAACTGATTCTGCATCTCATGTACTTTTGATAAAAACACAGACATCTCTGTTCCTTCTTCGAACTTAAATTGAAAAAAGCGTTGTTGCACAATGTGAATGCTTGTTTCAGATTTTTGTTCATACACGCTTAATAATTTCCTCCACATAGCCGCCGCCGTATCGCACGAGATGATATGCAACATGACTTCTTCCGTCATCCTCGTAACTATCAGCGTTTGAGCTCGCGCATCCTGGGTTTCCCAAGTACTACGCTGAGTATCATCTTCAGGTTTTACTGTTGTTCCGTCCACGATTTTGTAAAGACCTTGACCTCGCAGCAACACGGATGTTTGGAACTTCCAAACATTCCAATTCCTGGAACCCTCCAGCTTCATGACGTTCTGTTGTCCACTTCCACCCTGTGTCGAATCCATTTCACAACCTTCCTGTAGACTCTCCTGCCTTGCCCAATGATAGTAGACAAGTATTTTCCTTCCCGGTGTTCTAACCACAAAAATGGCGTCAACCCACGCCGCCGGTATTTCTGACTATTTTCGCTACAGTATGTATTTGCAATCCTTTAGCCACACTTTTATTAATCCAAGCTAGTTAGTGACCTGGGCCCATAACCAGATGGAATATAAATAAAATAGAAGCGTAATTAACTTGAAAAAGGTTTATTTGTATTACACACAATCGTTCGGTTACAAGCAAAGATCCGCCATGACAGATTTTTACTAGAGAGAGAGAGAGATATACAATATACTATCTATCCTACTCTTATTACATTGTAATGTCTTTACTTTATTTTAACAAATCCCCAAACCCAGTTGGGCTTCCGGCTCTCTCGCTCACCGAACGAAGCGTAATAGCACATTGCCATTATGGTCCTACTACTAATAAAAAAAGATGTTCTAAGATTGTTAGTTATTTGTGCTATTTGATTGAATGTATTTCCAGTGCTTTTAATGCAACTTGGAATGCGTCATAGTTATTTGCCAATATGGTGTTTATTTTTCATTTTTGAAATACCATTAAATCAAATTTGACTTCGTAAACGTAAGTATATTGGATTATATCGGATTTAAATATACTTTACCAGTCGAATAGGAATTGTTCGAAGTTTCCTAGATGCTATTTGTATACTCGTAATCCATTTTATATATTTTTTTTTAATAGGTTATAATATGGACATACCCCACCTACACTCTTTTCGCTATGGGCGGGTTGTGTTCAAATCATAGCCAACAAAAAACCCCATAACAAAAAAAATATAAAATAATTGTGTAATTTTTCTTGATATTTAACAATAATAATTACTTCGTCTTTTGGAATGATTTTATTTTATTAGTTCTACAGCCTTTATAAAAAAAAAATACCTAGACTTAATATGGCTGATCTTTACCTCTAACTTTATTTTTTTCATATTTCTACATATAACATATGTTCGGCAAATACGTTTATATTTCTGCACTTGATGATATAGAGAATATGTATTTTGCTCTAAAATTATGCAGATATTATTGTCTATTGCTGTTATGTAATTATTTTATTTCAAAATTTTAATTAAATTATAGGTCCGCCCTTTTTCTGTATAGTTTATATTCCAAATAAAGAAAAAAGTATTTTCAGCACAATGTCTCTATTAAATTTACATACATACTATTTTTTAATTAATTATTTTCTAATTTAGGAATTAAAGTTTACAGAATGTGTCATTCGTTCATCACGCCATATCCCTTGCGGCAGAGGGAACAGAGTGCCAGAGCACTCTATCCTTGCATACTCTATTAAATTTAGTACTTAAATTTTGCCTGCGTTTACGCACTGGTGGTTTTTCTTCTAGCACTTTCTATATTTTCACGTTGTACGTTTCAAATGTTGAAGAACATTTCTAATTTGACATCCAAATTTCTTTATCGGTATGAAATTTTATTCAGTTTTCGTCAATTAGCGATAGTCCTAGAATATACTCGAAATTTCAAGTATGTAGGTCAAATGGATTTTAAGTTATTCGGAAGTGAAAACTCCAAAATAGTTACATACATATCATCACGCCATTTCCCTTGCAGGGTAGGCAGAGAGAAAAGAGTGCCAGAGAACTCTATCTCTGCATACTTCACTCGCTTCCTCAACATTCATAATTTTCTTCATACACGCTCGCCGGTTCCGAAATAGTTCATGTAAAATAACCCATGGCCGGTGTGTTACGAACTTGACTACTGTATGTTTATATTTTTATATAACTTCATACAAATTCTATCAATTATTTGCCTCATAACTGCATATTATAAATAAAAGTATCACTTACCATCAGATGTGTTGCTTGCTCGTAGGCTATCATAGGGAATAAAAATACTACCTTGCTTAAATTAAAAGAAAGTATCTTTGATCCTAAAGTACTATTTAACTTTACTTAATCATCATCATCTCAGCTCATATTATATTTCCCACTGTTGGGCTCAAGGCTCCTTTATAATACCTAGGAGAAAAATTGCGTACTATACCACGCAGGTCAGATGTGTCTGTATAGGGTTTCGTTTCAAGTTTCCCTTCTCTTGTATAGATGTTATATGTATGCGTTTTATATCCCTTAGTCGTCTCTTATGATTGCCCACGGGTAAGATAGGGGGTGGTGACGCCGTCCTCACAAGGAAAACTATACTTAATATTAATAATAGAATTGTAGATAAATTATCGATATAACTTTTGTAACTTATCTCAACCACACTAAGTTTACTGCGAGGTAGTAATATGTATATGGCGGACAAAATTGTTCGCTCAAATTAGAAATGAGTTTAAACAACATTACTTTATTTTGCTACCGCTACGGTTTCCGTTCGAGACATCGTCTTTACATATCAGTATTTTATTGCGCGAAGATATTTTTGTCCCTGTCAGAAGTATCGTTGATTACTCAAGTAGTTTGATTTAAATACATATTTGAATTCAGACTAGTTTGTTATATTCATCCATCAGCTATCCATCTACTAATGAACATAGGCCTTCTCTCGCGAGAATGTCACTCTCGACTGAGCAACTCATAAAATAAGTTCGATCTTCAGCACGTTTGCCAAGCGTAAATTGTGATTGACGCTCTTAATAGCAGACATATTTTAAACAGTCGTCGCCAATACAGTTTTAAATCAATGAATAGATTCATAATGGTTGTGTATAAAAAAAAAACATAAACTATTTTGTTTTGGGAAAAAATATTCCCTGCCATCTCCTCATTATTACCTTTTTTTTTTTGGTGGACTATGGATGCGTCTCGCCCCGCCGAATCGGTCCGGAGTGGCGGAAAGGCGGCGCGTGACCCCATAGACCCACCGTAAAACTCCTCTCTCTCTTCGCCGTGCGAGCGGACCACCGGTACCCCATTTTTGACTTCGGTGGCCCGCCCGGCGGTTTAGCCTCGCGGGTTCCTCTCGTCGACGCCCCAAAGATTGTCGGGGCTTCGCCCTCACGCGGTGGCCTCACGTCGGGTGACCGGACAATCTCCTGCGAGTGTTGTAATAAATTGCAAAATTTTTAAGCAGGTAATATCGTAGTACACATATAGGTAGTATTTATACCTTCTCAATGAATTATCAAATTTCCCTAAAAAAAATATTTATTCGCAGTTGCGTTAGTTGTTTTAATATAAAAAAATAAAGCATTAGGACTACTTTCATGAATTCATATTCATTGTGACTTGAATAGAATACACAGAAATTTTATTTAGAATTTCCACCATCCTTTGAACTAGGTTTGTTGGATCGATAACGGATGGATACTAATACTTTTTATTCATGATCATATAAACATTAAAACTCAACGAAATCATTCGTAAAAATAATTTATTTCATTTAGACACGATTACTTTTAACATTTAAATGAAAACACGTTTATAAACAGAAAATAATCTACATGCAAAACTAGCCACATAACACAAAACACCATGTCATTTGGCAAAATAACAAGAGTTACATCGTAAAAGTACGCAGTACAAGATATAAGAGTTTACGACGTAGTGTTTGCTCGTATTTTTCTGTCGGTATAACAAGGGAATTTTAAACCCAATGGAAATGTCTCGACAGCTGTTTGAAGTTAAATGTTACAAGGAATTAAAGTTTACAGAATGTGTCTTTCATTCTTTATTAATGTTAAGTTAATTGATTTTATTAAAGTTATTTACGTGTGATGATAAAGAATGAATATACTCTTTTCTTTAGCTCCATTGTTGTAAAATACAAATTAAGAATATATGCGATATCACTGCATAGATCACCGGACTAGTGATTGCAGTAAAAGTGACTTGTCTATATTCTTGTATTAAGAAGAAAAGGCTATATAAACTGCTAAATTAAGTGCAGCTTGACTATAGTCAGCCAAAACAATGACATGAACGTAGATAGTACTGCAAGAGAAGCAAAGCTTGAACTAATGACAGACAAATCAATCCAACCAGCTTTACAATGGAATATTAGGTTCATTGACTCTCTTTATATTGAAGTGCTTGCCTAATAGTTGGAAATTTATAGACTGAAGATGTTGGATGAATGATGAAGTTTGCATAGATAAAACAATTGCCTGACATACCATTACCTTCTTCTTCAAATTACTGAAATTTAGCATTTAATATGCTTAATTTTTAAAAAAAACCCGATTACGAAGCGAAAAATGATGTTACAAGCGAGATTCGAACCCGCGCCTATTGGGATTCCGGCCCAATCGTGCTGCCACTACACCACCGTGAACTATGGCATATAAATTATAGATTATTAGTCATGGGATATAGATTATGATATGAAGCGAGATTTGCATGTCCTACAATAGTTCACGGTGGTGTAGTGGGCACAGCACGATTGGGCCGGCATCCCAATAGGTGCGGGTTCGAATCCCGCTTGTGACATTATTTTTCGCTTCGTAATCGGGTTTTTATATCTTCTTCTTGCAATCCAAAAATGTTCCACTTTTTAGGTATTTTCCTCCTCTTAATGAGGGTTATTAGCATGCCACGCTAACTAGATGGGGTAGCATAGGATTATATTCCAACCTTTGTCTGTGTTTTTCCAGTTTGCTTGGTTAGTTAGTTGTAAAATGCCCCGTTTGATTTTCGAGTCAAGCATAAAATAGTTGCTGTTTAAATACTTTTAAAGCATGATCGTAATAATAGGGTCATACCTGTTATATGGGTGTCCGATGAAGCCAAAATCTTATACTTCTAAATAAGTATTGGGTGTCGACGAGGCCCTAGAAATCAAAGCGGACTTGATGATCAGTAAAAGAACATACGATATATTATGGGGTACAAAAACATTCTTGGCTTGCCCCTGACGGCTTAGTGTGGGTGAATTATAGCCGGCTGCTAAGCTTGAATATATAATTCTTAATTCTCGAATGTACGATTATTTATAATAATCCATATTAGTCAATCGCTTTAAACTGTTAAAAATTGGCATGCGTTTATAATGGTGCTATAAGTTTACCACGCAACTACTGCTTTTGATGATTTTGTTTATCGCTCAACTAGATTATACTTCCATGGGCAATAAAAGGGTAGAAACACATAAGCATTCATAATAAATCACGTCCACCAACAGATTTTAATTATTTCTCTTCTTCTTTCAGTTAACCATATCTAGCATATCATTATATCTACAACATAAAAGTATTTTTAGTATCTCACACCAACAAATTTAGTCTCTCTTAGTAGCCGTGTATACTAATTGGTGGTTTAAAAATATGTTCGCACCCTTCATTACTTTTAAACTCGTTCACATTTTTATACATAATATTAGCTACGTCCTTTTTTGGCAGGCTATGGTCTGGACGCTCCCCGCCCAATTTCTCCAGGGTAAAGGATGAGCGGCATGTCGTCCCATAACCTAATTTATTCGCCATTGAACTGACCACTTGTATTTCTTGACCTCGATAGTGGTATATCTACCCTCATAACTTCGCCAACTGTTATGTTATATATTGTTGATTAATTGACAATATGTATGCATAAATTTATTATAAACAATAGAGCAGCTACAAGATAAAAATGAAATAAAAATCCTCTTTTGGACGTAGGCCTCCTTTACATAATGTCACATTGAAGTATTTATTGCCACAATCGCTACGCTTGGCTAGTGGGTTGGCAATAGCAGTAAGGTATTGTACATTTCCTGAGAGAGCGCACCTGCCTATTCTTTTGGTGGTCTCCCACTTATACTAGGTAAGGTTTGTCAACCTGCGTTCTAATCTGTATTCTTATCCTGTCCTTACGCGGGGAAGACAGTTACTGCATATTGCACTAATAATCCATCAGTTGGTTTTTTAAACAACATAAATATGAAAAAAGTGCTATCCTTCGTGCTAATTGAAATCATGACACTTACCACGGTAGCTCAGTATTTTAAACGTTTTTTCAATTGTACAGTAGTGGTAGTGCCAAATTATTGACAGTTTTCTGTCTACAATTGCGGGTCGGTCCATCTGGTGTAGTACCACATCCTTGCAGAATACCGACGTCTGAGCAGTGGCAATATGCCGATGCGCTTCATTCGGTGAGCGAGAGAACTGGAAACCCAAAATTCTAGGTGGGTTTTTAGTTGTTAGGTAGCGGCCTAGCTCTACTTTTGGTATTGCAAAGGTCCGTGGGCATTAGTAACACTTACCACCAGGTGCGCAGTTTGCTCGTTTCCATAAGCAATAAAAACATAGTTTTAATATGTTGCTGATCCCAATATATATAAAAGCGTTCTTCCTGATATTCTATGAACTAAAACTCTCGTATCATATGTCTGATACCCTTATTTTTTTTTTTGGCAGGCTATGTTCTGGACACACGCCGTACGTACCGTCTGAGGTGACAGTAGGCCATCGCGTGGCCCCATAACCCACCGTACTCCCTCCCTATCACCATTGGGTAGGCCACTTTTACTGCTTCCTTGACACCCGTGTCCAGCCCGGGCCGTTGTTGATTCTAACAGTCCTGATCACTACAGTCCCAAAACAAAAGCAAATGATGGATAGTGTTAGGACCACGCTGTTGACAGTTTTCTGTCTACAGTCACAGGCCGGTCCGTCCGGGGTAGTACTGCACTCTCGCAGAAGATCGACGTTTGAGTAATGGCAATGTGCTATTGCGGTTCGTTCGGTGAGCGAGAGAGCCGGAACCCCAACTGGTTGGGTTTAGGGATTTTATTAGTAGGCAGCGGCCTAAGCTATACCCTTGGTATTGCAAAGGTTCATGAGCGCCAGTGACACTTATCATCAGGTATGCTGCTTGCTCGTTTGCCACCATAAGCAGTAAAAAAAAACCTTGAAAAATATTTGTCAGATATTTCAGTTTATGATAAGAAAAAGAGGCAACAATATGGTGCCCTCATAACGTGAGATATCTAACTTTACGATGTTTTAAACCCTCTGATGTTTAGCAGAGTTTAGTTATGGCTATGTTTATTTGTCGTATGGTCCGCTTAAACATGTGATTCGATGAAAAACCTGTATAATATAGAAACAACAATTTTATAAATGGATTTCTGATGTTTCCGCGAGTATTATATATCTGATATAAAACTACTTTTACGAATTCGATGGCGTTTGTATTCATTTTTTGAAGTGAAGACTTCTTTTGGCGCACCGCACATAGATATTTTTGTAGGCTGTAATTGAGGCTGATCCGTCACACTCTGAGGTGAAAGGCTCGATCGGGTGACCTCGGGACTGAGTGTATCCGAGCGAGAGAGATACAGTCACCTGCTTTTCACGGCTGTGTCGCTGTGTTTACTCTTCGCTGTGCACCGCGTGAGGTCGACCTCACACGGTGAGCCTCTCTGCGGGTGATGGACTTTTGCCCGATCTAGTCACCCGCGGTCTCGGCTAGGGCGGCATCAGGCACAGATGCTCGTGCCTGCGTCGCCTTAGGCCGCCGGCGGCGGAGCGTGTCACCGAAGAGGATTTCCTCTCAGAGCCGCCCCACCGTCTCCTTTCGCGAGACAATTGTCTCACAGAAGGCGGCGACCGCGTCCAGTTCTGTCGAACATCGCCTTAGTGATAGTCGGCATCATCGGTGCCGACCTGCCAGGTCGGCACCGATGATTGCGACGAGTTCACGGCGTTGCTCTGCCCAGGCCACACACACCTCGAGCGTGTGTTGCGCCGTGTCCTCGTCGCAAACGCAGTAGTGGTAGAACGGTGTCTTCTCCCTCCTCACGACCGTGTGCCGCCCCCTGCCCAAACTTATTCTATCTTAGAGTAGTTTTATCTTTTAATTTTCTTTATGTCTGAATCATTTTGCAAATACCTATTTACAAACAATTATTTGCTATTTATTTTTCTTTCAAACGTCAAATCAGATAAAAACATTATAAATATAGGTTTAAGTCACAGACACATCAAATTTGATTAACTAACATAACAGTTTCTATGGATATAATGACTTCTAATGTTTACGCGAGTATTACACATTTGAAATAAAACTACTTTTACGGATTCTATCGCGTTTGTATTTGATTTTTAATTTACCGACGTTTCGAACACTTTTCAGTGATCATAGTCACGGGAGGTCTGAGGTGTCTTACGTCCAATATGTCATTGTTATTACAGAAATTTATATCTACCCTATAAGATATTTAATTTTGACCCACATTTTTAATATTCAAGTATTAAAAATGTGGGTTCAAGTATTAAAAATGTGGGTCAAAATTTAATATCTTATAGGGTAGATATAAATTTCTGTAATAACAATGACATATTGGACGTAAGACACCTCAGTCCTCCCGTGACCATGATTACTGAAAAGTGTTCGAAACGTCGGGAAATAAAAAAAATAAATATAAACGCGATAGTTCCTATGAAATAAATCTGAAGATAATTATAGCTTTAAAATTATCAATATATTATTTCCTACATACATATTTATCTGCCTATGATGTTTTAAAATTTTCTATCAGTAAACCATCTAATAATTAAACCATATAAGTATGGAATAGGAATAAATAGATCAGATTATCAATAGACAGGTAATTAATATGATTTCAGTTAATGAGGATGAAATTGACACCGATTAACGACGTTCTCGTTTCCATGGCAACCACTTACGCTACATACCACAATATTTCCTTCTCTATTATAATATCATTGATATATAATAATTTCTATTATATTGTAGCATTTTAGATAGGCTTTGATATACTAAATTGATAGTTCTATTTTGTGTCGTTTAAAGCGCATATAAGACTTTTGGCGGCAATGTGAAAGCGTCATGTGGTGGTCTTGTATTATTTTAGTGTTTTAACATATTCATCATCATCATCATCATCACAGCCCATATATGTCCCACTATTGGGCTCGGGCCTCCTTTGCAATGGGAGGGAAATTAACCTACTATACCACGCTGATCAGACGTGTTGGTATAGGGTATTGTTTCGAGTTTTCCCTCTCTTGCATAGATGTTATATGCGTTTTATATCCCTTAGTCGTCTCTTACGATCCCTCACGGGTAAGATAGGGGGTGGTGAATTGTATTCTTACTCCGTCACTACACGGACTCTTATTATTATCTAATTACCAACACAAAAGAAATAAGAATAAGAAGAAGAAAATGCAACTAGTGAGATCACTATAAACTAAATTTAATTCATTGATTTGTTTACAAAAGGCGTCGTATTATTAAAAAAAAATTTTTTCTATTTGCCCAAATTTTGTCTTTTTAAATAACTTTGTGTAATCAAAACGGCATCCAACGCTATGTAACCCAAAATAATTTAATAAGATAATATAATAATTAAGTTGAAATAATGTATTCATCTTTTACTAAGGGTGATATTTCAAGTTAACATATCTCTATGTGGTGACGGTTTAAAGCAAAAAGTACCTCCACGCCCGATTTTCCACGGCTGTTGTATGATCGGTTTTTTTTTTTTTTTGGCGGCGGGCTACGGATCGGTCACGCCCCGCTAATCCGTCCGGGGCGACGGGAGAAGCGGCGCACGACCCCGTAGACCCGCCCTACAATGTACCTCTCTACGCATTGCGGGTGGGCCACTGGTGTTGTATGATCGGTAGCAGATATTTTCACGGTAAAAAACAGTGCCAATTAAACTATATGATAAACCATATGATCAGCGTAAAAGTCTAATTTCTCTACTAAAGAATTAGCCATAGCAGTTGATGTTACATTTTTTTTTCAGAATTATGCTGCTGTCTGTTCTCTTGATTATCTCTCAATCAGCTTGTACGATCAATATCGATGAATAGGAATATTTTAACCTATAACTGTTATATTATATACTTATTATAAACAGCGAACGAATAAACTCATATATAATATAACCAAAGGACAGAATCCAATACTGTACAATATTTTTCCGTGTGGTGACGAAGGAAGAATACAATGCCCAACTTGTATCTTACTCATAGCTATCGTAAAAGATGACTAAGTAATACTAAGGGATGAAAAAGAAAAAAACTCAAAAGGAAAAGATATACCAATATGACGGACCAGCGTGCCTCTCATTGTGGAATAGGTTTGACCCTTATAGTGAAACATGTATGAGCCTTTATGAGACAATATTTTGGCACACTACTTATATTTAGTAAGTTGTCTTGTTGGTCACAACTTCGGTACTTAATATAATATAGATTAATGAAAGCAGCATATGAAGTCTGTGTTTGTCACTACCTTTTTTATCTGTGGCAGTTTTAGCGGGAAAAGAAAAGTGTCATACTTTTCTTTTCCCGTTGTTCTTGTATAATACATACACATATTTCCGTGTGGTAACGGAGTAAGAATACTATTCACCACCCCATATCTTACCCGTGGGTGATCGTACGAGACGACTAAGGGATATGAAACGCATATAACATCTATGCGAGAGAAGGAAAACTCGAAACAAATTAGTAATTTTAAGTAGTTAGTAATTTTGATGGCGTTTTATGTAATATGATGTACAGGAAGTACTGTGGTGTAGTGAATATGGTATAACAGTACTTTATATACGTTTTCGTTTTCCATCACAACTCCTAAAAGATAATTTTAACAGAATGGCTATAGCATTTATTGAACATGATGATTTGACGTGCTGAAGGACAATGACTTTAAATGAAGTTAATTTATTAAGAAAGTTTTAGCTTAAAGTAAAGTAACCAAGACATAAACTTAAAAATAAAAATGTGTGTAACTCCGCTTGTATCTGAGTGTGTATATACATATGCTCGTATTTGTGTGCACGTTGAAGATCGACGCCTGAGTAATGGCAATGTGCTATTGCGCTTTGTTCGGTGAGCGAGAGAGCCGGCAGGCCACCTGGGGTGGGTTTGGGGATTGTAATGGTAGGCAGCGGCCTAGTTATATCCTTGGTGTAGCAAAGGTCCATGGGCAGCAGTGACACTTGCCATCAGGTGTGCTGCTTGCTCATTTGCCACCATAAGCAATAAAAAAAAACAAAAAATCTTACAATTTTACATGTGTGTGTGTCTGCATATATGTTTTTCTAGGGTTTAGAGGACATTACATTCATAAGTCGGATACCAGGTGTGCAATGAATTACAGAAGGCATCTATCACCAGTATCTTCATATGGTTTTGTTGTAACCCTAGAGTAACAGACAAAAAATATAAAGGACATGATAAAACCTTACACGCCAGGTAAAAAGAAATTAAATCACTATCATCATCATCTTGCATTTATTTCAATCACTCAGACTTGACCTAATATGTACTCTGTTTCCGTCGCACATATTGTAAAAGTTATTGACAATAGTTTTATGACTAGCCGCTTGCCTGACGTCAACATTTCTTGGGAATGTAATTGACTATGTCTAGTATATACAAAATAGCATCAGAATGAATTGACACAGGTCTACATATCACTCTTAGTCGTCTTTTTTTACACCCACGGGCAATTTATTAATAATTTGAAAAATCCAAAAGTGCACGCCTCATAACTTTTATATAATATATCATTTATTATTCAGTCAAAGCCATAAATCAAAATAAAAGAAAAAAATACTTTTGAAATTTCGTGCCATTCTCGACGTAGTGCTAAACATAGGTGTATAGGCTGTATGGGATTTCTTTCCTTAGCCTGTCCGAATAGACTAACAAAAAATGTAAACGAACCCAATTGTCATAAGTTTACATACACTAATGACTAACCAGTTTTTTATTAATTGCAATTAAACGACATAGAATTACCAAGCCATTTTCGAAAGAAAACAGCGATTATGAATGTTGCGATTATGAAGCTTTTAATTAAAAAAAAACTTCGATACATTCATTTTACGGTCATGAGAATGCCAGATGCTTACGGTAACATCCGGACGTCCTCGAATATTTTTTTAATCAAATGTTTTCTTACTTTAAACAAAATAATTGCTTTTTAAAAATAACAAATACGTTTAGACGAATGTTTTTTCTTGACATATGTATGATAATATTATCCTAATCCTAAGTGCAATGTGAGAAAATAAAATCATTTTAAGGTTTGAAAAGTGCTTGATTTTCATTTATTGAGAGTAAAGTAAGACCTCAACGCTTCGCTTATGAGGCGTGCAATTGTTATTAATCGTAACTAATATGCGGTAGACGCAAAATAATTAAAATAATTTCTAGTTTGGATAAGCTCTTGTGTAATAAGGATAGGGATTTTTTACTTACCGTGAACCGTAGTTTAAGAAAAACAAAAATAAACCAAATAAAAAAGATAATTTTCTATTTCGTCCACTATTCCATATCCGTAGAATCGGTTTAAGGAGCGATCTATCTAAGTGGATTTGTTCGTCCTCCAGATAAATATACACCACTGGATTGTATTGTTTGATAGAATCAAGATGGATCTCGTAACAGGAACATTTCTGTCACTAAATGTTTATTACTTTCTGATTAAATAATATCCAGATACGGAGAAATGTTATTAACGCGTTTCGTTAATCGATTAAAATCTTTGTATTGCGGGGGACTTTACAAATATACAATTAATAGACACAAATTAAACCCAGAATCAAAATAATAATTTGTAAATCGTATTAATACGATTTGTATGTATGTATGTAGAAATTATTATTTTGAGTCTCATATAGTCAATAAGTCTAATAAAAATAATACTTTTGTATTATCGTTTAAAGCAGTCTTTATTAAAAAATCTTAATATCCGTACATAATGGTATAGTAGGCCAATTTACCTTATATTGTCGTATTTAGACGGGCCTTGAACGAGACATTGCGATGTTCGTGAGTCCAGATGATAAAAGCCCACTGATTTTATTTCAACAATTTTTTTATATGATTTTTCCCATCGTTTCAAATCTTTTCGTTCACATATCGCATTACAGCGGACTGTGGAGTGGTCCGCATTATTTGTGTGTTTTGATTTGTTTATTTTTGTAAATATTGTTAAGGAAGATTAAGTTATTAATAGCATAATTGAAATTCGAAAATAAATAA
Organism: Lymantria monacha; assembly: GCA_905163515.2. Lineage (NCBI taxonomy): Eukaryota > Metazoa > Arthropoda > Insecta > Lepidoptera > Erebidae > Lymantria > Lymantria monacha. The sequence continues at coordinate 3,693,529 of LR991088.1, read as the reverse complement.
TTTGCTCAGGTTTTAGTATGCGTCGACCTAAATGATTGTACTTATTCTGTACTAGCTAATGCCCACGACCTCGTCCGCGTAATATATAATATTTTTGGGTTGACCTTTCTAGTGAAAATATAGGCGAGCGATGGTTTTTGAAATTTAAATGACCACAACTTCTTTTTCTGACGTCAACTTTTAATGAAACAAAAACTAAATGTTGCTCTTATCTAGTCCTAATCTATTTGTGAAAACTTCGGATCAATCCGTTAAGTAATTTTAGAGATTAGTGTGTACATACATACACACACACACAGACATACAGACAGATCAAAAAATCTAAAAAATGTTCTGTTTGACTTTTCTTTCTGCCTAAATTCGTTTCTTAATAAATTTATCAAGACACGCATTTTCTATTTATTTATTATATGTATAGATTTCGTATTCTAATACTCGTCGCCGGCAGCCGCCGTTACTGGCGGTGCCCCGCGCGCGCACCAAACGCCTGCAGTGCGCACCTCTCGTGCGGTCGCTGCGTGTGCTCAACACACTGTCCGACCGAATAGATCTGTTTTCGTGTTCACTGAACGTGTTCACCAAGGCTGCTTATTTACTCTGCAGTTTAGAGTAAGTTGTTATATTTTATTTCTTTAATTATTTTTTTTGTTTTCTTTTTTTAGATAGTAGGAACATAATGTGTAATATAGATAGATAGTTCACTACTCTGTCGCATTGGGCTTGCCTGTAATGATAGATGTAAGTTTTATAGTAAATAAATAAATAAATAAATTGAAATTAAAATTTATAGTTGGATATCTACTATTGATTTCTCGTTATCATTTTTCAATTATTATAAGATTAAAAACTCGATTTTAATACACTAAATAGAATAATATTCGAATAAATTTAAATTGTATGCCTACGATCTAAAAATACTTTTTCACTTACATTATGGTTACATAAAACTACACCATACTTTTAGTATTAAGCCATGGTTAAACAAACTACTGACATAATTTATATTCAGAATCATTAGCGGACTCACGCTGTTATTTCTAAAGGACTTATTATTCAACTCTTTCAGGAATGTAGGCGTAAGTTTGTAAACAAATATGGTCTCACTTCGTTTCCATTCTTTTTCCTTATACACTAAATATTATGTCACCGTATAATACTGAGATGTTTGAAACAAAAACAAACTAATTTGATATAAGTAAGTCGAGGCGTAACACTCGTCTGCCCTCATCGTTCACAACTTTTGTGGTCCGGAACTTTATCAGTATTACTTAGAATAGTGAAGACAAGATATGAAAATATTTTACATGTCGTTAAAATTAATGGTTATTTATGTAATGGCTTTATTAAATATTAACTTAGAATAGTTACTTTAGCCTAACGCTAACTTTAATTTGCGACTTCGCTTCGTAGAAGGTGAAAATATTTTTTAAATAATATGTACGATAAAAAAGTGCTTTAGGAGGTCCTAAAGCAGTTTTTTATCCGGACCTACATCACGCTTATTTAGGACCTACATCACGCTTATTTAGGACCTACATCACGCTTATTTAGGACCTACATCACGCTTATTTTAGTGAGAGTGAAACATTAAAAGGTCTAGTAAAAAAACTGACTCTCTTCGGTGCTTCGCTCTTATTGGTCTTAGCGTGATGATATATAGCCTTCTTTGATAAATGAGCTATCTAACATTGAATTTTTTTTTTAAATCGGAGCAGCAGTTCTTTAGATTAGCTCGTTCAAGCATACATACTCTTCAGCTTTATAATATTAGTATATAAAAACCCCGATTACGAGCGAAAAATGATTGTCACAACTAGGTTTCGAACCCACACCTATTGGAAAGCCGTCCCAATTGTGCTGCCACTTACACCACCGTGAACTATTATATGACATTCAATTCTCGCATCGTATTATATTTTCATCTTTAAGTAGACGTGTGTCATCTACCCGACATTGTTTACACTTTGTACAGACTCAAACTTTGCAGTTAGAATTGTATTAAATGAGTGACACAACCTTATTATTTAAAATTTCGGTAGTTTGAATATTAGTATAGATTTTACTATAAATGTTTGCCTCATCATCATCGACCTCTCGTCAGACACTGTAGGACACATTCTTCCCCTTGGCAGATGAGTGGACGATCTTATTTACCATTATAAATTTTCCAAAAGGCCTACTACCTAAGATTACTGTTGCCTACTCCCCCTTCACTTGGTACTCCGTTTGTTTTTACGACTTCCATTGGAAAGTTAATTATACATTTTATTCTTAACATTTCAACATACAAGTTAAGTACTAATGTGTTGTAAAATAAAAGGCTTAGAAACATCTGTTTGGTAATCAAGTAGGGATAAAATTTAGCAAATCTTTCACCCCGTACGTTGTAAAAGATGAAAAAAATAAATTATAAGGATAATAAGCCCAAAAGACAGGCCATTTCTGATTAATAATGGAACAGGTACCCACTAGGCTGATTTTTAGTACATATTACAAATAAATATGTAATAATCTAGAAGTTAAAAACATATATAAAGGAATATTATACGTAACTAAAATATACCAAAGCGTTTTGTAATTAAGTAATATATCATAACCATTATACTAGGAAATTCTAATGCGGACATTAATCAAACAAGTTACCCAATTATTACAATCGGAACTATCCATAATGGTATCATTCTCAACACAATCCTATCTCGTATTACTTTAATCTAAGTTCGAATTACTCCAGTATTCAAATGTCTGCGTGACCGCAACCGATTATAATGATTAAATCCGGAATTAGTCTCGGCCCTATATCTTCTGGACCTCAATAACGCGTGATTGGGGTACTCCGGACCTTCAGATAACGTAGGGTGCGAAGTAATTTGTATGGCAATGAGATTAACATAGAGTGGGATTAGGCCGTGTTAATTTTCATTTCGGGATGTATGATTATGGGTGGACGAGAAGGGATCATGTATACCGTGATTTATGAACAAGAATATAGACGAAATTTAAATAATTGCAATATCCTAAAGACATTTACTTTATTTAAATCATTTTTGATACATATATCTAAAGGAATTATATATAAAATAATAGGTATATTAAAACCGATATACTACTACCTAAAATAGAAGGTTTTTTTAAGACACTGCCCTGAACTAAGAAAATAATCCTTGTATTACGAGGGACTTTACAAATATACAATTAACGCAGACAAATTACACCCGGAATTAGAACAACTGTTGGATCGCACAAAATATTGTCCTGCTTGAGAATTGAACCACTGACACTAACATGGAAGGTCGGTATCTTGACCACTACGCCATCTGTACAGTCAGTGCAGTTGAAAGCAATATCGTAGTACGTGAGATCATAGTAGGTCCCTTTCACCTCCTATAGTTGAGAAGGTTAGAACCCAGCAATATGACACATATAAACTGAAATAATCATGACGATTTGAAGCAAGTCCTTCGAATTTTTGTGTCGATTAAGGGAATAATTAGAAATGCAACTTACACAATTACGTAAAACGTATAAATTTCTATGAAAAAATTAACTTTGGGAGAGATATCGTATGATAAGACTGAGGATAATTCATGATACTCGGTAAGGCTAGCCCTATGAGTGCATTAGAATCTTCGTGGATAAGAGAGAATACTCAGAAGTTTAACATGACGTGCAGGCTACCAAAGTTAGTGCATGACGTGCGGGCTACCAAAGTTAGTGCATGACGGGTAAAAACACATTATGCCGCCTTTTAGTCACGATTGAGATTTAATCATATCCCCCTAAAAAGAAGATAGAAGAAATATGGTCATAAATATTACATTTGTTTTGTAGTGACCGTTCGAAGTCTAGTCGAAAAGCAAGTTGCTAAAATGACCAACGAACCTAATCCATGTAAAACAACAACGTATATAGAATCTCAACCCAAACACAAGTTTTATTAACTTTGGTTTGTTTATTGTACAGTCTGGAACGCTTAAAGCCAAGTAAATCGGCCTAAATAATAAGCATAAAATCTCTATTCCCTAGAAACTCGAATCGGCTTATAATAATAAGCCGACTTGAACCCACTAGACTATTTCTGTTTCAATATTTCATACTAGTTGTTTTGTTTTATTTATATTGTTTCACTGGAATATAAATATACCTATTGTCTCTTAATATTAAAGCACAATATAACGTGTAAATTTCTATTATTATTATTACTCTGCTCTTAACTAAGTTACTTGCGGTCGACGTAGTATGGTGCCTTCTTTCACACAATTCTATCAGAAGTCATCTCTTCATTCACTCCCATTTCATCCTTGTTATGTTTTATGTAATTTCTTTATTTTTCTTCGTTATTTCTTAGCTCTATAGCCTTCGATATTCATACTTTTCTAACAACGTTACATTTATCCGTTCTCATCACATATCCGTAGGAAGTTAGACGTAATATGTAACATAAATATCCATCCATCAGCCGGTAGACGTTGACTAAAGACAGGCATGCCCACGAGAATGCCATGCAAAATTGTCCTGTGCCACTTGCATCCAACAGCTGCTTGAGATTATTGAAAGGTGGTCAATCCACCAGTCCAGTGGGGATTATTTAGCTGAAAATTCAACTGGAGTAAGAGACATTTTGTCTAAAATCGAGTGATTTTGGCGCGACAACATTAGACAAGCGCACAAATAACTAAATATAGCATTCATGAGTATAAATGCTATATTTAGTTATTCGTGCGCTTGTCTAATGTTGTTTTAGACCTAAAAAAGGTTAGGGAGTAATTGAGATTGAGATATTTCAATATATCATTTGGAATAGCGCAAAAAACTATGTATAGCATTCATGACTCATTTTGAACAAAATGTTTCTTACGCCAATTGAAATGTTCGTCATGGATATATTATTGTCAATGAGATAATTAGATTATATCACCATGCTTGATTATAATCAGTATTGTAAGTCGCAGTCGCGTCTGTCTGTATTACTGCCTGAAGGGATGGATGGAGGAATATATTTCTGATGAAACTTCAGTCAGTTTTCAATTTCCCATGAGAAAACAAGGCATTTAGACTCATGATAAATTTTATTCTTAACTCATTACCAAATGGCAAGTGTATCCTAGTCATTAATTATTACATCATTAATTATCTTTTTAATATAATTGTTATTTACGGCATTTATTGTAATTGTATTTAATTTTTGGTTTCCCGACATTTTGAACAGCACACCAACTTTATATATATATATATATATATATATATATATATATATATATATATATATATATATATAGTCACTCCTTGTCTATCCATGTCATGTTTCACGCATTCCATCCATCTTTTCTTTGGTCTTCCCTTACCTCTTAAGCTTTCAACATTCATAGTTAAAACTTCCCTCACAACATTACTTTCATCCCGTCTTATCACATGTCCATACCATGTCAATCTTTCACTCCTTAAATTTGCCGTCACTGGCGCAACTTCAAACTTCCTCTTATATGTTCATTTCTTATTTTATCCATTCTTGTCACACCACACGTCCATCTCAACATTCGCATCTCTGCTACATGCAGTCGTCTTTCATCCGTCGCTTTTGTCGCCCAACATGCTGATCCATACAGTTCAGCATGTCTTATTAGGGTTTTATATATTTGACCCTTTAATTTAAGGGGTACTTTGGGGTCGCATGTTGTACCCGTGACCTGCGGCCATTTAATCCATCCCACATTAATTCTGTGCTTCACCGCACGATCCAGGTCGCCATCGCTTTGGATAAGGGAACCGAGGTATCGTAAGTTCGAGCATACTGATATAGGTACTCCATCTAGAGTTATGGGTGTAAAATTGAAGAGACCGCCGAATATCCATATATATATATATATATATATATATATATATATATATATATATATATATATATATATATATATATATATATATATATATTCACTTCTCAGGCAGTCATGTAGAGGCACAAGGTAGATACTTAAAACTTATTCATTTTGCCATGTAATAATTGAATCTCAAGTAACGAGAAGTCTATTATCATCTATCTACACTATCATTTGCTATGCAATTTAAGACTAGATAAAAGCTATTATAAATTCCTAGAAGACGAATCTATTAAATTTTTCCGCGAACGCAGATTTCATATCGTCCGATCTTATGTTAAATATTATAATAGTAAAAGATGAAATCTAGTCAGAACATAGCTTAAAAAAACTAACTAAAAGATATCAACAAGACAACCTTATAACAACTCATAATTAACAAATATCAGTAAAGGATCTACTAGCGATAGATAGATACATCTTGGTGAACCACAAATAATACTAAATCATAGTGTTTATTTGGGAATCATAAAAGATCAGTGTTGTACAATATGTCAGCGCTGTGAACTTTAGTTACATATGTTCGAATTTCAAGTTATGTTTTTTTTTTTTTAAATTAAATACAAATATTGCTTTAAGGAATTTCATTTGAGGTTAAGTTTCGGTACCTATCAATACGAATCTTGCCTTAGGCCAACGTTTTAAAGTGCTCAAAAGTATTGAATATATGTCAGCCGGGCGTGTAACCAGAGTCAAGTAACAGTTTCCAGTTGTTCCTTTACTAAGCGTAAAGGGTTAATAAGCAGGTAGATTACGAACATCCACGACCATTTCTATCGGTTTTATCTATAACTACATTTGGGAGAATTGTGTGTGAAAATGTATATTTAATAATAATACTTACTTGACAAAAAAAAACAGTAATTTGGCAAAAAAAAATTAATTGACATGAAGAAGAAATAAAAAGGAAAACAAGATGTAACAACAGAAAAAAAAATCAATATTGGTTATTTAAAATCCAGCTGATAAGTCATAAAAGAATTGTATCGCCCGCTTGTCAACATCGAGGCACAAATGCATAACAATGAAATCCTATACTTTAAGTTCACTTTGCTTAATTTTACACTTTAACACTTATTATATATTTTGTCAATATTCTGAATATTTTTTCAATATTTTGAATATTGAGAAAATGTATAAATAAGTATTACAATTAATATATACTTAATATAGCCTTATACCCAAATATATATAAATATATAAAACTAGTTTTACAGATTCTATCGCGTTTATATTTGATTTTTAATTTCACGACATTTCGAATACTTTACAGCGTTTATGGTCACGGGAAGATTAAGGTTTCTCGCGTCCAATAAGTTATTGTTATTATGGAAATTTATATATAATATATTTATATCTAACCGCTACATTTTCAGTTATTATAGATTGAATAGATAAAACTAGTTTTATTTCAAATGTTAATAGTGGTAGGACCACGCTGTGGACAATGCTGTCTACAGCCGCGGGTCGGTCCGTCCGGGATAGTACCACACTCTCGCAGAAGATCCACGTCTAAGTAATGGCAATATGCTATTGCGCTTCGTTCGGTGAGCGAGAGAGCCGAAGGCCGAACTGGGGTGGGTTTGGGATTAGTATTGGTAGACAGCGGCCTAGCTGTACCCTCGGTATTGGAAAGGTCCATTAGCAGTGACACTTACCATCAGGTGTACTGTCTGCTCATTTGTCACCATCAGCAATAAAAAGAAATGTGTACATACATACATACATATCATCACGCCATATCCCTTGCAGGGTAGGCAGAGAGAACAGAGTGCCAGAGAACTCTATCTCTGCATACTTCACTCGCTTCCTCAACATTCATAATTCTCTTTATACACGCTCGCCGGTTTCGGAGACTCTTGACTCCACCTTCCTTCAGTACATGACCGATCTGGTCTAGGTAGGTTAGTCTCGGTTTCCCTCGGTACCTACATCCTTCCACTTTCGCATTGTATATCTTCTTAACCAGACGTTCGTTCAGCATTCTTTCCACATGTCCGAACCATCGGAGCATGCCCTTTCGCATCTTTACACCAATACTCTCTTTCATACCTACTCGCTCTCTTACGTCGTCGTTACGAATGCGGTCGGTCAGCCTAAATCCACAGATTTTCCGCAGAGATCGCATTTCGACTGCATTAATTTTACTTTCATACTCTTTTCTGCATACCCAACTCTCGCTTCCATACAGTAATGTTGGGACAAGCACTGCGTTATGTATTGCTACACGTGACTTCTGTCTGAGGTGGTCGCTGCCGAGAAGTTACCCCAACGCTCCGTTCACTCTATTTCCCGCATTCACTCTTCGCTCTATATCAGTGGTGTACCTTCCATCTCGGCTAAATCCACATCCAAGATATACAAATTCATCCACTTACTCTAGTATATCATTGTCATCATCATCACCTATTGTTACTCTTACATCTGTTCTGGCTTCGTCTCTTTCAAAAATCATTATTTTGGTTTTGCTCACATTCACGCATAGACCCTTTTCTTACAATCTTCTTTCATTGTGTCGACTAGGGTCTGCAGGTCAGTCGCTGACTGTGCCAGTAGGACTGCATCATCTGCATAAAGCAGAGCAGTGACCACTGAGTCGCCCATCTGGACTCCCACATTCATATCGTTCAACCTTTGGAGACATTTATCCAGATATATGATAAACAGCCTGGTTAACAGATCGCACCCCTGCTTAACGCCGATATTGACGTCAAACCAAGGCGACATTCCATCATCCAGCCACACACAGGCTCTACAGCCCATATAACTGGACTGCACAGCCTGTAGCAGTTTACCGTTAATACCATACTCCGGTAAAATATCCCAAAGTTCCTTTCGTACAACCGTGCCAAATGCTCTCTCCAGATCCACAAAACTGCAGAAAACCCTCTGACCTAGAACCAGATGCTTCTCCACAATGTTGCGCAGAGAGAACACTTGATCCATGCATCCCCTTCCACTCCTGAAACCTCCTTGTGTCTCACACAGTAAACCATCGGACACCATCCTCATTCTCCTTTCAATAATTTTACAATATACACTTTAATACACTTTTGCTGCCAAACTGGTCAAGCTTATGGCTCTGTAATTTGCGCAGTCATAACGTGAACCCTTGTTTTTAAACAAAGGCATGATGACTGCGCTATTCCAGTCCCCGGGAACCATTCCCGAGCTCCAACATAAATTGAGGAGCAACAGGAACGCCTCCCGGACACAGGAGCCACCAAGCTTGATCATCTCGGCAGACACCATATCAATGCTCGCTACCTTACCATTTTTCAAACTTCTTATCGCCCATTCAACTTCATCCATACTGATGCCATCGGAGGACGCCGCTGTCGAATGTTGTTCTGCTAAACCACATGCGACACCGGCGTCAACCGTAGCATCCGCATACATATCGCCAAAATATTCACTCCATCGGCTTAACACGTCTTGTGTTTGTGTGAGAATGTCTCCACCTTTAGACCTTATTTTATTCATTCTGAAGGCTGACCAACCACCCCGAGACTTCTTCACCTCCCTCCAAAAAAGTTTGGTGTGCACTCATGCTTGCTCTATCACGTTTCTCTTTCACTAAGGCCTTGGTGTCATTCTTAAATTGCCGATATATTTCTTTCTTCTGTTCAGTAATACTCTCATTCAGATTCAAAGAAGAGACATAGTCCAGCCACGCTTTCTTCTTTTGCTCTACGGAAGCTGCCACTTCCGCATCCCACCATGCATCACCATTTGTGTTTCTATGCTTCTTTGAACTTCCACATACTTCTTTCGCTGTATCTACCATACTCTCCTTCAATACTCTCCAGCATTCTTCAATGTCCGATTGCGGCTGGCTTGCCATCGTCAGCCGTTCTCGGACACCCTCTGCATACTTTTCTCTTACACCCTCTTCTTGCAACCTTTCAACCTTTATTCTTTCAAGCCCTCCGAAGTGGACACGCTCTCGCCAGTGCCTCCACTTTCTGAACAGACCACTAAATCTCGCAATAACGAGATAGTGGTCCGTATCGACTGTGGGGCCCCTGTAGGCTCTTGCGTCCAATATTTTGCTTCGGAGGCGACTGTCTACCAAAATTAAATCTATTATACTTTTTTGTCCTTCTCCATGTATACATGTGGATGTCCTTATGTTGGAAAAATGTGTTTGACACAATAAGGTTTCTCTCCATGCATACATCCGCTATGAGCCTACCTGCATCGTTCACCCTCTTATCACCAAATGGACCAAGTACGTCCTCATAGTCAGGACGCTTGGTCCCCACCCATCCGTTCAAATCTCCGCATACAATCACGCGTTCACTGGTTTCTGCCATATCCAGAACTTCCCTAATATTATCCCAAAACTTCTCTAGGTCTGATGCCACCGAGGATCCTACGGGAGCATATGCTACAACCATGAATACCTTGGTGACACCTAGTTTTATGCGGATCCAAAGAAGTCTGGGATCATACATTCCGTAATCCTTCACACCTGGGGCCAAGCGAGAGGACAACAGCACTCCTACCCCCATGCTGGCTCGATCGCTCTGTGGTACACCAGACCACAGAGCCATCCCGCCACTAGGAAGATCGCAGGCGTCGCTGCCCCTTCGCTTGGTCTCTGTTACACAGAGCACGTCTAGCTGTTTGTCCGCCATGACGGATATCAGCTCGTGCAACTTACCTTCCACACAACCTCTTACATTCCACGTGCCCACCCGGCACTCTGCTCTCCTCGACTCGCCTGACTGAGCAAGGCGTGATGGGTGGCGGCCCCCATCGCCGCAAAAAATGTGTAAATGTGTAATATATGTAAACATTAGAAATCATTATATAAACAAAATCAAAACTATTTTAGGTAAAATAAAAAATAAATAATATTTTAGGTTTTCTGCTTACAATCTTACAGTACAACACCATTAATCCATTAAAACCCACACGTCGCTCCAAACAAACTAATTTAAAGTGAAGCACTTATTTAATGAAATAATTACGTTAGCGGTACGCCGAATTGTTTAAGTATAAATAGTGGGCGAAGCAATTTAAAAACAATCATATAAAGATAGTTACGAATTACAAAATAACAAATGCGTCACTCACACTTTCTTCTCATAAAAAAAAACTCTTAAGGAATTAATTTTTTTTTTTTGATAACGCGCTGCAGTAAGAAAATAATCCTTGTATAGTGGGAGACTTTACAAACATATAATTAACAGACCCAAATTACACCCAGACTGTTTGGCAGGCTATGGTCTGGATGGCCACCGAAGACAAAGATCGGGTACTGGTGGCCCGCTCGCACGGCGAAGAGAGACGCTTTGCAGGGTGGGTCTATGGGGTCGTGTGCCACCTCTTCCGTTGCTCCGGACCGATTTGGCGGGGCGCGACCACCTCCATAGTCCAAAGCAAAAAAGACGTCCATGGTCTGGGTACCAGTCAGTTCCGTTCGGGGTAACGAAAGAGCGGAGCGCGGCCAAGTAACCTATCGTGTTCGCTCTTTATCGCCATTGGGCCAACTACTAGTACTGAATCCTTGACATCCGCGGCCAGCTCAGCAAGCTATCTTATCAGTTACCATCTCTCATCGACGCCCTCGCTTGCTGCCGAGGCCCTCACGCGGTAAGCCTCTCTGCGATTAACGGACTATTCCCCGATCCAGTCACCCACGGCCTCGGCTAGGGCGGCATCAGGCGCAGGTAATCTACCTATATGATGGCAGAATAAGTACATAATTTATCATCAACCTTCCCGTGATAATCCTATCAGCTGAAGTACCAGTTAAGACCCCAAGGAAGTGAATAATTGTAATTATCAACGCCTACCAATGGTAAGAATTATACCATTTTTGAGGCGATCTTGTCCAAGTTTAATTGCAATAGACTGTTGGTTCTTCGGAGACTGGACCTGTATCTATAGTCTAGCTCTATCTAGTTTTTACACTTTTACTTTTATTTGTTATATTTACGTATATTTAGAACAGAATAATTTTTGAATATACTTCGATAAATACATATATAATTTGGGTTGAATTTTGTATAAAATTTGCATAATCTGATATGGGTCAGAAAAGCTTTCAATGAATAGTTCAAAGCAGTAATAATAACGCCTTTCTATGTATTAATTTTATTATGTTATCTTTTTTATTTAAGAAATCTTATAGCCCTGTTGGATTCCCATTTAATGTCACCAAAGTCACCATTCTACCTGTTAGAATCGTAAGAAGCGCTTGTGGCATTACCAGGAAAATGAGCAACAGTACTCTCAACAAAAACTGCCCAACTTTGAAAAATGAATGGCAAATGGTCATTTATTGCCTACATGTGTGTAAATGTAAATGTTAGTAACATTAAGGAATGAAAGCATAAGTTTCCATAAATTTACATATATTTTTGCGTCGGTTTCAGTAATCCGTTGTTTTGGAAGATCGATGAAAATCCGCATTTGGGACGAGAATAATGTAGTGTTTTAGGGAAATGCTCAACGTTTATGTACCGCATACATTATGTACATAATGTTATAAATAAGATATATACTTATTGCATTTGAGAGTTTACTATATTTATTTGTAAGTGAGTTTTACGTAGAGAATATTTTCTATAATAAAATTTAAGTAGGACCACGCTGTACACAGTTCCCTCTCTACAGCCGCGGGCCGGTCCGTCAGGGGTATTACCACACTCTCACAGGAGATCGACGTCTGAGTAATGGCAATGTGCTATTGCGCTTTGTTTGGTGAGCGAGAGATTTAGAAGGCCAACTGGGTGGGTTTGGGGTTTATATTGGTGCAGCGGCCTAGCTATATCCATGGTTTTGCAAAGATCCATGGGCGGCATCAGGTGTTCTGCTTGCTCGTTTGTCACCATAAGCAATAAAAACAAAAGTAAAGGATACATATAGGATAGATAGGCCAAATCATCCGGGGCGGTGACAAGGATGACTTGCAACCACATAGGGGAACGTGGCCATACAATGTGACTTGTTCAGGCTTGGTCTTCAAGAATATACCATAGTGGAACTAAATTGGGCCTTGGCCACATACATTTGTGAGTAATAGTATGGGTACGTCTTTTAACTAACTTTCACGTACCTCCGGGGCCATGGAAGGGGTGGTGTACAAACCCATAACCTGCCGTATTCTATCTCTTTATCGTCATTTGGAAGGCCACCGAAGCTCATTCGTTGTCTTTGATAGCATCATGCTACCTATCTACCACTATTTTTTTTTTCAAAAGCATAGCGGCAATTCCAGTAGCTTATAATTTTCCTGGCAATAAACATTAACAACAACAAATTTGTTAATAACAATATTGTTAATTAAAATCTGATTGAATTTCAAATGAAAATGTAGTCTGAGTTTAATTGCTCAAATTTATCCCAATTATTCAATCTATTTGATTAGTATAATACATTTAAATATTACAAACTATTGTGGATAGATTTACTAAAATAGAATACAGTTAATTAGACAAAATTAAATTAAATTTGGAATATCGTTCAATATTACAAGCGGTAATAAAGTGGAATAGAGGAATTGGATGTAATTATTGTTACCTTTGGCGAAATCTTGTCCTTGAAGAAGGGATCGTTGGTCAAGTTGGACACGTTATATCGATTCTATCCATCTCCGGAGAAGATGGACGGAAGAGGCTTGTAATATGTTTTATTTTTGTGATAATAATTCACTCAAAGGGTGAAGAAAGAATTAAGAGTGGGCTGCTAGCCTATTGCCACCGAGACGACGAATGTCTAGGATACCCTTGAACCCACCTAAAAGAGATACTTAGTTAATTCCACTTGATTTTAAGTGACAATATTTACATACATATATCATCACGCCATATCCCTTGCAGGGTAGGCAGAGAGAACAGAGTGCCAGAGAACTCTATCTCTGCATACTTCACTCGCTTCCTCAACATTCATAATTCTCTTCATACACGCTCGCCGGTTTCGGAGAAACTTGACTCCACCTTCCTTCAGTACCTGACCGATCTGGTCTAGGTAGGTTAGTCTCGGTCTCCCTCGGTACCTACATCCTTCCACTTTCGCATTGTATATCTTCTTAAACAGACGTCAACTTTAAGTTTTAGTTTTTGTGCTATAAGACGCGTCATTTAAATGTAGATTACTACATAGTTTAATCAATGACCAAAACATTTCAGGAGATAAAGTGTCTGTAAGTCCATATTGACTGCACAGATGGCGTAGTGGTTAAGATTCAATTCCCAGGTAGGATAATACTTACCGCCGAGCGGACCACCGAAGACAAAGATCGGGTACCGGTGGTCCGCTCGCACGGCGAAGAGAGAGGATTTTACGGTGGGTCTATGGGGTCACGCGCCGCCTTCTCCGTCACCCCGGACCGATTCGGCGGGGCGAGACGCACCCATAGCCTACCAATAAAAAAAAAAAAAAAAAAGGTAGGATAATACTTTGTGCGATACACTATGAGTTGTTCTGAGTCTTGTTGTAATCTGCCTGCGTTAATTACATGTTTGTAGAATCCTCCGAACTACAAGGATTATTTCCATAAAGTGCAAAGTTGTTTTTAAAAATTGTTATCAAAGCAGAGCTATACTCTATAAACCCACTAAGGCAATCCACTAGGCGGACCGTTAAGGTCTAGTAATCCGTGCTAGTGGGCCACTGAATAAGCGATGAAGAATATAATAGGCTATAAGATCCCACGTAACCCCTTCCATTGCACCGGATGATTTGGATGGGCGTGACTAGATTGTGGGTTATTTTAATATATAAAAAAATATTGGAGTGAAAGTATAAAAAATATTGGAGTAAAAGTATAAAGTATAAAAAATATTGGAGTAAAAGTATAAAGTATAAAAAATATTGGAGTAAGAGAAGGAAATCTCAAAATACAAATTTACATCAACCCTTCTAATTTTCTCTCCTGTTGTGAAGGAGGCTTGAGCCTAGTAGTGGGACATATACGAGCTGAGAAAAAAATAGTGGCAAATCTATACCCGAGTGCCTTTCATATATATGTTAGTAAAAAGCTTTACTGACCCTCTATAAACTAGTATAAGAATGGAAAAATATTATTATATCATTAAAATATGTGAATAGACAGAAATCCTTTTAACATAAAAAGAACTCTAAAAAGACTATGACATAATAACAAAGACGTTCTCATCTCACACTTACCATACTCCAAAACCTATTCAACCGCAAACAATAAATTCCCAGCCATTTGTCGATATATTCGTGGAATAACCAGAAGCATCCCAGTGTGGGAAGATTAATCGACCGTGAGAAAAATGAAAGAACGTTGTTACCTTAGCAACGTGTCGTCATTTATTATACGAGTGTTCCATTATTACGAGCGACACATAGGTGTTGAGGACTACCAACAAATGTCAAGGTTATGGAAGATAAATTGTTTTATTAAAAGATAAAATGTACGCTTTGAAACTTAGGTTGATACATACATTTTATTTTACAAATGTAAAAACTATTTTTAATGTATATCTTCCGTGTGATTGATGTCTTAGGAATATGTAATCGAATAAAAATCATCAAAAGATTGGATAGCAATCATTTGGGGAATATATAGCACCAACTGTAATCCACAAGCTGATTGCCAATTATGATAATTATTAAAAGATAGAAAAAAAAAAGTGTGTGTGTCAGCTCCGACGCACGACTGGAGTTTACTCCTTAAGTACGATTATCAAAACAGGCGCAAAAAAGCTCATTTGACTAAAAATAATATATATATATATATACATATATATATATATATATATATATATATATATATATATATATATATATATATATATATATATATATATATATATATATATATATATATGTATATATATATATATATATATATATATATATATGTATATATATATATATACATATATATATATATATATATATATATATATATATATATATATATATATATATATATATATATATGTATATACTTATAATATAGAATGACAGAATTAAACAGCTTCTGTAGGGCTTTTAAAACCGGCTTGCCGCCTGCCCTCAGGAGCTCTGTGGTAATTCCGTCATCTCCCGGTGCCTTTCCGTTCTTTAATTGTTTTAGAGCCATTCTGATCTCGTACAAGCTGACGTCCGGGATTTCTTCGGTATAGTGCCCAGTTTGCTTGGATCTGGGGTCTTGAACCAAGCCGACAACAGGATGCAGGGATGATTTGTACAACTGCCCATAGAACCTTTCGACCTGTCCCAATATCTCATTCTGGGATGAAATAACAGTACCGTTATCGATCTTCAGCTTAGTCATTTGGCTCTGCCCAATAGACAAATCTCGTGCGAACACTTTGGAGCCTCGATTTCGCTCTATCGCCTCTTCAATACGCAATGTATTGAATCGGCGAATATCACGTCGCATAGATTTGGAGATTTGTCTATTAAGCTGCCTGAGTTCGGACCAATCGGCTGAAGACTGTACCGTCATTTACTTTCTCCTCTCCATGAGTTTGAGAGTCTGGTCAGAAAGCTTTTTTGTTCTAGTTGCGCGACGGGCCTTGAAGAATTTTGACCCGACCGCGTGGACAGTTTCCACGAACCTGTTGTTCGTATCGTTCGAAGATTCGCACTCTTCCAGGCATTGGAAGCGATTATGTAATTCGAGTTGAAAGCTATCAGGGTTCTGGTATTGGCTAGGTGTAGGTTGGAGTATAGACTTCATTAAGCGAGACCGCTCGACTTTCGTACAAAGATTCAATGAGCCTCGAACCATCCGGTGATCACTTCCAGTTTTAATCCTGCTGATCACAGAGACATCATTGAATATTTGCCGTTTGTCCGTCAAGATGAAGTCTATCTCATTTTTAGTGGATCCATCAGGGCTAATCCAGGTCCACTTCCTTTGTGGCTGCTTCTTGAAGAAGGAATTCATCATAAAGAGCTTCCTTCTCCAAAAAGTCGGCCAGTTTTTGACCCCTTTGGTTTCTCTGTCCAAATCCATATTGCACCACTCTCAACTCATCGTCTGTCCTTTTGCCTAGTTTTGCATTGAAATCTCCCATAACTACCGTGAAGTGGGTTTTGGACGTGTGGATGGCTTTCGAGATGTCCTCGTATAAGGCCTCCACTACGTCGTCGGAGTATGTCGAGGTCAGTGCGTAAACCTGTATGACCTTCAACGAATACCGTTTGGTAATTCTGAGTATCAGGTACGCTACCCTTGTCGACACACTCAATCCTCTCCACGTTGTCTACGAGAGACTTACGAACTATAAACCCTACACCGCCTTGGGGTGGGTGATCTCCCTCCCGGTAGAAGAGCAGGTTTCCAGACTACAGGATTATCGTGCCCTCTCCCTCTCTTCGCACTACTGATAATCAAATCAATGGCCCTCTCCTCGGTCCTAAGCGATCGAATGTTGTGTGTTACCAGGGCCAAGGGTCGATTGTTTTGGTAGCCGGATTGCTGCCGGGGATTCTTAGCACACCCTGCCCCGCTACCAACAGGCCCGCTACCAAAATGAGCCCGTGGAACAGCGGGACTGCCGTGACTGGGGGCCGAGACTTTTATTGCGTTTTCCATATTTTTGGGTGAGGAATAATGTCTTAATCGCCACGCTTGGTAGGCGGATTGGCGATCGTGGTAGATGATATGAAGTTTCCCGGGAGACAGCCGCTGCCCACTCTCCCGGTGTGACCCTTAGCCGGTTTTTACGACTCCCACGGGCAAGTAAGGGGTGACGACAATTGTATTATTTTCCCGTCGCCACACGGGTAAATATATAAATAGTAAAAATAAAAGGCATATTAAATTAAAAAAAAAAAAAAAATATTAACACGGTCGCTGTGAACTATAATAACAAAAAATAAACAAAAATTGTGCGTTAGACTTCTTTTCTAACCGTGTGTCTCATAATCAAAACGTACATTTCGCACAAGAAGAACAAAGGTTGAAATAAATTCATACTGTCTAATTCTTTGCGTCTACATAATGGTTCTTGTATGTACTTACAATAACTGTTTGTAGAGATTTTATGATAGATATTTATTTTTATTTATATACTAGCATTTGCCCGCGACTTCGTCCACGTAGAAGTCATCTCTGACAGAGTTAAATAGAAAAAGCAATGCAAGGTGTTGAAAGTTTGTCGCTAGGATGATAATCAAAAGCGTCAGAAACTGGGATGCGTTGAGGTGTTAATTCTGCGAGTTAGTTGTCTAACGGAATTAGGCAATAAGGTGGGTCCGAGAGAAAATACTCTACGTTGTCACGCTCTACCGTCGGTGCTTTGGGCGGCGCAAGCGTGAGTACTTGTATTTAGGGCTTCGACTCGAGATGATACCCGGTTGCGGTGGCCTGCCCGCACAAGTAGATGTACGTGTACGGCGCGCGTGTGTCTATATACATACCATAGCCGGCGGTCTCTAAAGAAAAAGGTGGTTCAAAGTTCTTTTCATTCTACAAATTATATTGCAATTAATATACTATTTACGGTATGACCATGGGATAAAATTATAATTATCGCTACCCTTTATTTGACTGTTTTGTTTCATCAGCAGAGTTGCGACCTCGTTAGATATGATTTATTATTTCAGTTATAGAGTGAACATTTTTGAAGCTAAGCTTAACCTGTATCTTAAACTATTAGGCAAGAACCTATTGTCGTCTACTATGTGTATCGTGTGAGCTTTCACGCCGGAACTGGTCGCCACAACGGCACTGGTGGGGGGTTGATGGAGAGGGAGAGAGAAACACGTGTTTATTCATTTTTACCGAAGAATATTTGTACGTAATTTGAAAAGAATCGATAAAGAAATTTTCTCTCCATACACACTTTGCCTCTTTGTTACACCCCCTTAGGGCGGAATTCATAAAATCCTTTCATATTGAATCTCTGTCATAAATAAAAACGTGCTTCAAAATTTAATGTTTCTTTCTAGCTTTAATAGTTTTGGCTTGGCGGTAATGAGTCGTTCAACCCGCTTCACAGGCCTAATTTACACAACCAGAGGGTGAAAATTGATATATGCCGGATATTATAGAAGAATATTTGATTCGACTCGTAATTTGAAAAGAATCAATAATTTTTTTTTTCTCTTCACACAAACTTTGCCACTCTGCTCCACCCCCTTAGGGGTATAATTTCGTAAAATCCTTTCTTAGTAAATCTCTACGTCATAAGGAAACCACTGTCAACATTTCAAGTTGCCAGCTTCAATAATATCGGCTTGGCGCTAATGATTTAACGAGTCGTCCAACCCGCTTTGCAGGCCTAATTTACACCCCCAGAGGGTGAAAATCAACAAATGCTAAAATACGTGTTTATTTATTTTTACTGAAGAATATTTGTACGTAATTTGAAAAAAATCGATAAAGACTTTTTCTCCGAACATTTTTTAAATTGACATAACTTTTTTTTATAAACCAATTGACATAAAATAAAGCCTAAATGTTAAGTGAAGCTTACCACAATATATTAGCGAAAACCGCGTCTAAATCGGATAAGCCGTTTCTGAGATTAGCGTGCACAAACACACAGACAAACAGATAACAAGACAAAAATTTTAAAAATTATTGTTTTGGGTTCTATTAGTGTTGATAAAGGTCCCAGTAATTTTTTTTTTCATATATCTTCCATGTATAGACAGCGACCCGTTACATTTTTATTATATGTATAGATGATAGTTGGGCTAATATTCTAGTTGATACTATTATATTAAGAGCTTAAAAATAGTCAAAATTTAGTAACTAGTATTGCAGCCGGTTTATGCAATGACGATGACTTATTGGACGTGAATCGTCTTAGTCCTCCTGTGAATATAAACGCTGAATAAAATTTGAACTGAAAAAAATTAAAAATTAAATAAAAACGCAATAAATTCCGTATAAAAATTGTTTTATTTAATGCATAAGACTGATGTTAATATCAAAAATCATTAAGAGCTCAATTTTTTAAATTAAAATGCTAATGATTGCAAAGAATCGGTGCCGTGGTGTAATAGAGTTACCCATCTATTACACCTATAAGTGAAGATGGATAATAGGACAGGTTATGGGCTCTTTACGACCCTTTCAGCGCCTCGGGTGGCTTCATCAAGGTGTAGTCAGATCATAGCTCAATAAACAAAATATTTTATAGAATTATTAGATTCTTTAAACGTTAATAAAATCAATCTTACTTTAGGATATCTAAATTGGACTATAATAAAAATATTGATGATATTCTTATGCTTTTTTTTTTTTTTTATTGCTTATGGCGGCAAACGAGCAGACAGCACACCTGATGGTAAGTGTCACTACCGCCCATGGACCTTTGCCAATGGAATAGCTAGGCCGCTGCCTACCAATACAACCCTGAACCAGTGTTTCCACTTTTAGGGATTTCGCCCTTTTTCAGGGCGAAACTACTAATTTAAAATATGGTTTAGGGCTATTTAATATTTTTAGGGATTTAGAGTAATTTGGGGTAAAATGACCTGGTGAAAATCGCTGGGCATCGTTGGCTGCAGGCGGCACAGGACCGCACTCTGTGGCGTAACATGAGAGAGCCCTACGTTCAGCAGTGGACGGTAATTGGCTGAAATGATGATGATGATGAATTCAGATTTGACTTTAAAAATCTTTTCTATTTAATAAAATATGTAGACCCACAAATTACACGACATTTGGAAAATTGTTCTTTAAAGGATGTGTTAAGCCATTTCAGTTTTTTAAGTAATAAATGTAATATACAAAAAGCAGATAGTGAATGGCGTCAACAAGCCCTCATTGAAGCGAATTATTTCAAGGTAAAAAGTGAAGAAGAGGTCACAAAATTACCAGCGGAAGTATACTGGAATAAAGTGTTGAGCTTGAAAGATCATTTTGGAACTTATAAATACCAAAACCGTGAAGTTGTGATTTCACTTCTATTAGCACTGCCATCATCGAATACCGAGGTGGAAAGATTATTAAGTATAATAAAAAATGTAAAACTTATTAAAGAAATAGGCTTCACAATGAAACCCTCAACGGTTTGTTGCATACCAAACTACGAGTAGGTATGACAGGCTCGATTTTAGGACCCAACAGATAAATATTGAATGCAGCTCAAAAACTTAAGACCAGTTTTGTTATATTTTGAACTCATTTAAATTTTGCGTCCTAAATCAAGGATTTTCAGAGAATAATTAAGGTATTTAGGGCAATTAATAGAAAAATCTAGGGTAAAACTAAAATCTGATAGTGGAAACACTGCCCTGAACCCACCCCAGTTAGGCTTCCGGCTCTCTCGCTCACCGAACGAAGCGCAATAGCACATTGCTATTACTCAGACGTCGATCTTCTGCGAGAGTGTGGTACTACCCCGGACGGACCGGCCCGCGGCTGTAGACAGAGAACTATCCACAGCGTGGTCCTACCACAATAAGTCTATTTTTACCAATGAAATATATGTATACAATTATACATTTCCCAAAAGACAGCCGTTGCGCACTTGCCTAGCTTCCATTATCCGATATTCCCAAGAGCAAGTAAGGGGCAACAACAAGTGTATTCTTATCCTTCCAACTAATTACCACAATCAAAAGCAAAACATTCTTCTCTGTTAGTTCTAATTTCATGCAATTTAGATTACCATAATATCATTAGTGTTCATAACAGCTGAGACCAAATAATTGGGATAAGAGTAGGAGATTAATGATGATGATGATGTATTAAGAAAGATGGGTTAAAATATTACGTTTGGATAAAATGAATTAACAAACCCTGACTATTTAAAAAAATGTTTTTTTTTAGATTACCTTTATTATACAAGCTGGTGATGGCCGCTTTAGTAGTTACGAGTAACTCGTCATCGGGTGCCGTTTCTGGGATTTCAGCCATATTTTATATTATATTTGAGAATTGTATTATGTCATGGTTTAAAACTCATCACAGTGAAGTAAATGCTTATACTATGAAGCATATTTCATCATCTCAGCTCATATATTATTATGTTCCGCTGTTGGGCTCGAGACTCCTTACGAACTCTAGAAAGGAAATTGACCCACTACACCACGCCGGTCAAACGTGTTGGTATAGGGATTTATCCGAGTTTTCCTTCTCTTACATAGATATTATATGCATATTTTATCTCTTACGCGTCTTTTACGTTCACCCACAGGAAAGATGGGGGGTAGTGAATTGATTTCTTACTCCGTCACCACACGGAAGCATGTGTTGTATCTAATTTTAGAGAAAATAAGTTAAAGTGATAATAAAATACTATCATTTGTATGTGCTATCTATTGATAGGTTTGAAATCGGTGCCAAGCCTTGAACAAAATTATAAACAGCTTACTTACTGTAATGAAATTCATACACTAAAGATACCGACACCGGCACCGACTTCATACCTATCGATAGATAGCACATACTAATGATAGTATTTGAACTTATATTGTACTTTTCAATTTCTGAAGTCAGTTTTTTTAAACATAGTTTATTCTTTATTTTTTTTACTTTTTAGTGTTACAGACAAACATAGGTTGTTGTATTAGTAGCGGGGCTTAAGCTACTCGTTCATGTGTCGCACTCATACTTAATGCTATTTTTTTTTTTTGTCAGAACTAGACCAAATTATGAACACGGGAAGCACCAGCTTTCAAATAAAATAAGAATCATTAAAATCGCTTCTCCCAATCGAAAGTTATGAGGTAACAAACATAAAAAAAAACAGACGAATTGAGAACCTCCTCTTTTTTTGAAGTCGGTTAAAAATAACAGCTAACCTAGCTGATTTTCTTGCCAGATTTTCTTAATAACGATTGCGTTCCAAGTCAGTAGTAGTTTATTGCATTCATTAAAGATAAAATATTTACATTAATATAAGTGGCACAATAATGGTAGGGTATACTGTTAACAGTTTTCTGTCTAGAGCCACGGGTGATTCCATGTGAAGCAGTACCACATTCTCGCAGAAAATCGACGTTTGGGCAATGGCAAATATGATGTTGTGCTTCACTCAATGAGCGAGAGAGCCGGCAACTTTCTGGGTGGGTTTTCAATAGGGAATATGCACGTGACTCCAAAATTAACAAAATATTTTTTTTTGTAATCTTTATTGCTTAAAAAATATACCTATATAATTATATTTGAAATTCATCATTATTTAATAGTGAAATTTAATTATCAAAATCGGCTTTTTTGAAATTCGCTCGCAAATTTCTAAAACGCGACGCGATTGGTTGTTCGAAACGTGACGTCATCGTACACTCGAGTCTTCTAGTATTAAGGTGTTTCTAGTGATTATTTTGTATCGTTACCCAGTTATTTCATGAGTTTTCTGTGTTCAAGTATTAATCTTTGTGAATGCGAGAATTAAAAAAACGTAAATTTTTGTCCCTGTTCTAATGCCATTATTTTGTATTGCATATGATTCTCTGTATCTGTACCCAATAGAAAGATGAATAATAAGTAATTTCAAACTTTTCTCTTACTCTAATAGGTTACATATTTTCATTCATAGGTATCTGCATATAATTATCTGTATCTGAAACCCAATAGAAAGATGAATAATAAATAATTTCAAACTTTTCTCTTACTCTAATAAGTTACATGTTTTGATTCATAGGTATCATAGATGACTAAACATATATTACTTTTAGACCCATGTACCTATTACATATTGATAATATATCTTTAAGAACTTTATGTAAACCAGGTAGGTATTTGTACGTCGAAGTTTGTTAACAAAACAAGTATGTGCATGTAATTAAGGAAAAATGATTCTTTTATGTACTTCATCACTTCTCTAATGTGTTTACTTACGTTAAAATAATCTTCACAACAGTATAAACTGCTCAAACACGACACATTCTATTTTCTCATCGCCTTGCATCATTTTTTTCTTATTTATTACATTTCTCGGCATAAGGAAATATACTTTGTTAGGTACAGTTTTGATAATATTTTGGCACATAGGAACGACACAATATTTATAATACGGTCTTCTGTTCTTATTCATAGTAATAAGTTAACTTTACACTCACTTTTTAAATTTTCAATAACCTCGTGAACCAACCATTTCGTTATTGACATCCAACTTGTGTGTGTATTCTGTCGTCACAGAAGCGCGCCATAATAGCCGCGTTTTAATCGCCCAAAAAATGATATTAATTTTAATATTTTTTTTAGCTTAATGGTTTATATTTTGGATGTATTATATTTATTTTTGGTAATGTAATAACTAGTAAAAACGTTTAAAAAAAATCACGCATATACCCCATTATCATTGGTAGGCAGTAGTCTAGCTGTACCTCTAGTATTGCTAAGCTTTATGGGCGGCAATGACACTTAGTATCAAGTGTGCTGCTTGCTTGCCACCATAAGCAATAAAATACAAGTTAAAACAGAGTTTGATATGAATTTCAATAAGTGAGTGACTTGGCTGAGCCCTGAAACTACTAAAATTCATGAACGAAACTTGATCAGCTGCTTATCCAAAAAGTAACATTCATAAAAAATAAAACATGGTTAGAATAAAGGATATATAGGGTTAAAGGCATTTCGTGTACAATCCTTGACCTACGTAAAATAAATTATTTGGCAAAAGCAAGGCAAGTAAAAAAATCTTTCAAGCCAAACCATTCGAATAACATTTTGCTATGGCGAAAAATTTTATATATTAGCTGATCAAAACAAATGCTGTTCAATACATCTCTAAAAAAATTCTTTGAAATCGATTGTAGCGCTGCCTAACGTCACCAATTTGTTAGTCTAAATAATTGTTAAATCCACTTGAAATATTAAATAATCATTGAAATCGGTCCAGTAGCTCTGGGGGAATTCAGTCACATTCATGCCTATAAAATAATTAGGTATATAACGTAACAGACCCAACAAACGCAATTCTATTTAAAAAAAAAAAACATTAAACACTCTTTTGAATCATCGTTTTCTGTGTGATAAAATCCGAACTAAGGAAATCCGTAGAGCTAGTGTAGCCACTCGTCGAACCGAAAACCATAGAAGAAGGGTATAATCGCTCGTCGCACCAATAGCCATTGATAATAGAAGATTTTTGAGTGGATAAATAATTAAGCATATTAAATGCTAAATTTCAGTAATTTGAATAACAAGGTTGTGTCATCGTTTAATACAATTCTAACTGCAAAGTTTGAAGTATTAAGCCTATAACAATGTGTAAACATTGTCGGGTAGATGGCGCATGTCACCTTAAAGACGTAAATATGATACGAAGCGAAATTTGTATG
The DNA here is from genome assembly GCA_905163515.2 of Lymantria monacha. Taxonomy (NCBI): domain Eukaryota; kingdom Metazoa; phylum Arthropoda; class Insecta; order Lepidoptera; family Erebidae; genus Lymantria; species Lymantria monacha. The sequence continues at coordinate 3,668,468 of LR991088.1, read as the reverse complement.
TCCTACAATAGTTCACGGTGGTGTAGTGGTAGCACGATTGGGCCGGAATCCCAATAGGCGCGGGTTCGAATCCCGCTTGTGACATCATTTTTCGCTTCGTAATCGGGTTTTATAAATAATTAAGCATATTAAATACTAAATTTCAGTAATTTAAAGAGTAACAAAGTTTATTTGAAATTTACACAGCAGTAAAACGAGAAAACTATTTATAGAAATAGTTTCTTGCGGACAAATTTTATGCAATATAATAAACCTGTAGAGAAAATGTTCTCACACACAGTTCTATGTTAATAATATATTTAGTTGGCTTAATAACTTTAGATGAGACAAAATTAATTAATTTATTATTTTATTTTATGCCACGTCTATTTGCTATATAGTAGCAGCTACGAATACTACCAACCCTTATATTGGCCATGGTTGGCCTATAAGACGACTAAGAGATATATATACTACGGCATATAACATCTGTGTGATATAAAACTGTATCATGTATTCTTTATTGACTTATTTCTTTCTTTGGTATCTACACTAATGTGTGAGGTTTGCAAAATAAAATTTCTTTCTTTCTTTATTTAGTCACTAATGGTTAAATTGACCTGGATTAAATTTAATTGTCAATTGAAAGGTTGCAAATAACATTTTCAAACTGTGGTTACTTCTAAAAGTACCAAGAAAAGTTAATTTTGTCTTGAAAATTTTATAGTTGACGGAGTGTTCAGACCACCAAACGCCCAGGCCATGTGGTTCTTGGTCTTCTTCTCGATATTTTTAGGTGCTATACAACAAATAGATGTGTTTGCTGTGTTTATACAACAAATAGATATAGCATAAAAATTATTAAGCCATTAGTTTGCTTAATAATTTTATTAACATAGAACTGTGTGTGAAAACATTTTCTCTACAGGTTTATTATATTACATAAAATTTGTCCGCAAGAAACTATTTCTGTAAATAGTTTTCTCGTTTTACTGCTGTGTAAATTCAAATAATCTTTGTTACTCTGTTTATTTGCTAAAATATTAGGTAAGCTTAATTTCACAAGCCGTATATTTCTATAGGTAATTCTTCTGTACGTATGAGACTGAAATTCTTGTAAACTGCTAGAGCAATTTTGATAAAAAATTTAAATAGGAGGGTGAGGCAAATTGTATACATACTCCGTCACTATACATACATACATACATACATATCATCACGCCATATCCCTTGCAGGGTAGTCAGAGAGAACAGAGTGCCAGAGAACTCTATCTCTGCATACTTCACTCGCTTCCTCAACATTCATAATTCTCTTCATACACGCTCGCCGGTTTCGGAGACTCTTGACTCCACCTTCCTTCAGTACCTGACCGATCTGGTCTAGGTAGGTTAGTCTCGGTCTCCCTCGGTACCTACATCCTTCCACTTTCGCATTGTATATCTTCTTAACCAGACGTTCGTTCGGCATTCTTTCCACATGTCCGAACCATCGGAGCATTCCCTTTCGCATCTTTACACCAATACTCTCTTTCATACCTACTCGCTCTCTTACGTCGTCGTTACGAATGCGGTCGGTCAGCCTAACTCCACAGATTTTCTGAAGAGATCGCATTTCGACCGCATTAATTTTACTTTCATATCTCCGTCACTATACCTAACTGATAACAACGATAAAGATGATAAAAATTATAATGATGATGAGGACGATGATGTGTAAAATTATATCATTTAAGGTAATATATTAAGCACATTTATGTCATGACAGAGTAAGAATACAACGGTCACCACTCCTGCCTTCCCAGTGGCTAATCATAAAAGTTGACTTAGGGTCGCAAGCAGATATACGAGTACATCGCTATAAGAAAAGATAAACTAGAAATAAAACCTTATACCAATCTATTTGACTAGCATGGTCAATTACCATTTCGAGACTTCCACAAAGTGGAAGGACTTAGAAAAGGCTGAAGACTAGCACAGCTAAGTGTATGAAATGAGATGATGATTAAGTCGACACCAAAATATTCAAGTCAGCATTATTAGGATAAAATTGTTCATCTTCCGACAAACTAAATAGTATTAAAGTAATGGAAGCACAAGAAATACAAATGCAAGGTCGAAGAAACGTTCTTGGTTGATATATTGCTCTCAATATTATGTAAGGCTAAGATACATTACATACGCACTCCGCGACCGAGAAGCAAACGGGCCTGTGGTGCAAGTTATAAAAGAAAAGGAACATTGAATATTTATATTTTTTGGACTTAGTCACTGCTCATGTGAATTTACTATCTTGTTTAATACGTTACAATCTTTTAAATATAATATCCATTTATCTCATTTTTTTTATATTTCTAGACATAGTAAAAATATATTTCATCAAACTTTCTCTGCCCTTGGGTATCATAAAAGATGATTAAAGGTACACATAAGTGCATATTATATGTTTGTGCATATTATATGTTTATGCAGTTTATGAAAAAGAAGGAGAATTTGAAATAAAACCCTATACCGACATGACAGATCAGCATGGCAAAGTAAATCAAGTTTCTTGCCATTCAGGCTCGAGTCGAGTTGTGAAAATGAGATTTTCTTTGAATTTATGGCTTGGTTACAAAGACCTTTAAGCCAAATCTTTGTTTGTATAAAGCTTCATTGAAAGTCATCGTCCGTCAGTAAATCAATTCGTCGCCATCAATAGTGACAGGGCTACACTGTTAAAGGTAGGTTTTGGGAATTTTAGTGGAAAACGTCAACGTATGTGGGTTACTGTTTTATCATATTCACTACACCTCAGTACTTCTTCCGCATCAGATTACTTAAAATGACATCAAAATTACTTGATATAACACGTTAAAATACTAATATATTGAATTTAATACAAGAGCACCACATGACATTTTTCCTTTCCCGCTAAAATTCCCTATAGAATCTCAAGAAATGAGATAATCTATTTATCCACTATATATTTTACCAGAATTAGAAATGGTTATTACTAAAGTCGTATATAAAATAATATATGTATCTATAACGAAATTCGTTGGATTCTATTTACATTTCTGACTTGATATAAAACTAGTTGTAATTCTCGCTGACTCTTTCAACTTGATATTTATAGATCCTGTTGGAATAGTACGCAATAATTCACACTGTTGATAAATGAAAATACGTGACGTTGATAACATCGGTTCTATATTCATTTTTCCTCTGTCATCTCACCTGTGGGTATTGACACATTGTTCTATTAATTTTCAATGTCTAGACTATTCTGGAAGCTATCCATGTATTTGTCAATCCATTGAACACATCTCTTCTAATTAAATTGTTAATTTATTCTGTACAATTAGAATTATTTGCATCACTACTTCTTTTGTTATATCTTCATTCTACCTACGGGAGCATTCCTATATTTTTGTCTAATATTCGGTCACTAATCGAGATCATATATATTCTAATGATAAAGGTTCATAATGTGGTCTGCCAATAGCCATTTCTCATAGTGACACAAGGTGTTTCTCGAGTGTGGTGAAGTGAAACGTCCTTTCGATTTTAAATACACAACTTTTTTTTCTTCGTTTGAAATATTGTTTTTATTGCTTACCGTAGCAAACGTTTGATGTGCCGACCATCGCTAAGGTGATGCTCGGCACGGATGATTGCGATGAGTTCACGGCGTTGCTCTGCCCAGATCGTACAAACTTTGAACGTATGCAGCGCAGTGTCCTCGTCGCAATCGCAGTGGTAGCAGGACGGTGTCCTCTCCCTCCTCCCAACCGTATACAAGTACTTGCCGAAGCAAGCATGCCCGTCAAGACCTGCACCAGTCGGAAGGAGAGGACCCCGTACTGCCGACCCAACCACTCCACCAGCTTTGGCTGGAAGGCCTCTACGGCCCGAACGCCGACTCGCGCTGGCTGCAACCGACCAACACGATCTGATGTCATTTGGTCAACAATTACATTTCCAAGGAGGGTTAACGTCAGGCAGACGGCCGGTCATAAAACTATTGCCTATAACTTTCGCAATTATTAGGAAGAGGATTACACATTACATCGACCACAAGTAATTGGAATAAGAGCAGGAGAATGATGATGATGACCTATTTTTTTTTTTTGGACTGAATTAAAAACGGATACCAAATTTATTAAAGGAAGTTCATCGACGTTTGATCTATTAACGAAATCAACTCAGTTACACGAATCCCATTTCGATAATTGGATAAAAAAAGTATTGCTTTTATTAATTACTTTCCCTTAGTCAGCTAGACGGGTCTGTTTTTAAATCAATAATGGATGTCTTCAAACGATCCACGATATAAAATCACTTCACTAATTAGACAAGTTTAGAGGATTTCCACTTAGATCACGATATTTATTTTATCTGTTAATAGAACTGTGACTGCACAGGTAATGGTAGGGGGTAGTCGTTAAGATACCAACCTACCGTGCCAGTTTGATTCTCACGCAGAGCTATAGTTTGCGGGATTCACAAACTGTTGTACTGAGTTATCATTCATCATCATCATCATTCTTCTCCTCTTATATCAATTACTTGCGGTCGACGCAATGTGTACTCTGCTTTCATCATACAAATTGCAAAAGTTACTGGAAACAGTTTTATGACTGGCCACCTGCCTGACGTCAACCCTCCTTAGGTATGTAATTGTTTACCTGATGGCATCAGATAGGGTTGGCCCAGGTAACTGTTGTACTGAGTATGAGTGTCAATTGTTGTATTAATTTTATGTTTATAAAGGCTCCTAAAATACAAGGATTATTTCCTTAAAGTACCCTACTTTTGTTGTCTTAAAAAAACAAAAACATGACTGGAAAATTCGAATTAAGTTGAAACCAAAATAGTTGATCTATAAAATTCGTATTATGATTGAAGCAATATTATCTATAGCCGACACACAACTTTTGCTAAAAGAAAAACAAAATACCTAGGTACATGGGATTCAAAATTGGGGAAACACTTTTCAATCAACGAGGCAGTTAAATAATGAAAAGCAATATTAATTTAATACCTGCAATGACTCTCCATAATAAAATTATTTACGACGAATATTATAACTCTCTTGCAAGTTGAGAAGGAATTTTGTCTATTATCACGTTAAAATACCATTTAAATTAATCTAACCTGATTAACATATTAGTTGTACTTGAAGCTAATGCCTTAGAAATTGATCGCAATAGGAATCATGTATTACAAAGGATGAAACCTTTGATCGAATTTGCCCTTGAGTATGTGACACCCATGTATTAAAATATTACTATGTATGTTATTTATAGTCCATCCATTCTTCCTGAAGGATTACGAATATAACATTATGTTAACAATAATTTCCTTTCTAGCTATTATCATATTATAAAAAATAAAATCGGTTAATAAGTAGTAATGAAGACTCCCGACAGAAGTAAAAACTTAAACCTATAAAAATAATGAATATTATATATTAAAATATAACAAGTACGTATTTCAACTGATTTCACGACGCTCATATTGTTTACTTTGCTGCATACTATGAATATCACGCGCATGTGCTTGGGATCTACCGACTCATTCTCTTTCTCTCTCCTACTTTCTACCTTTGTGTATCTTTCTCTCTCCTTCTTGCACTGGAATATTGGACGCTACTCGTTGCTAACGTTCGCGCTGACCTGTAACAGGTATACTACGCGCATGCTTCGAGTGCCATTACGTTAAGCGTTTAACGCAACCTTGTTGGAAGTCGCATTAGAAGTTTCACTTCAAAATGATTAAGCAAGCAGACTACATCAGTGTGAGAGAGAAACTAGTTGCATTGGTGGTTGAGAGCAGTAATGCTCTAGAAGTTATATTAGTATCATATATTATTTTATTAACCCGGCGTCATTGAGGTTGGGTCAAAATGACCCAGTGTGCTTAAGAATGTTAATATTATTTTACGTGCGCGCGCGACTTTGCCATTCTTCTCAGTAGCTGAAGCCAACGTTGTGTTCTAACCGTTTTCGAAAAGAAATCAGTCAAGCGGTGACCGCGCTGGGAGCTCTACGCATGTATTTGTCAAAAAGGTAAATATGACCCATCCTCACAATTATCGTAACAATTTCGTACCTTATTTTTGTATAATTTTTTATTACTGAATTTTGTTTTTTGGTGTTTATTTAAGTTTTTCTTTTCTCTTATGTTCATATTTTTGATTTTATTCTTATATTACACCGGATCCACAACAATAAGCCAATAGAAAAAAGACGTAATTTTTTGAAACGCTTAGGTCTTGAGCTCGTCAGTGATCATTTGAAAAATCGTCAGAATTTGGATCGCCTGCCACGAGAAATGCGTAAGAGAATCAGAGAGTTCTCTGGTGCATCACCTGAAGAGCCTCCTGCAAAAATACCCAATGCCCGCAAAAGATGCCAAGTATGCCCTGTACAAAGGGATCGTAAAACCAAACACTCATGTCGAGGTTGTGACAAACATATTTACCCTGAGCATATTATACCTTTCTGCAGTGATTGTGTAAATAATGAGGATTCTAATTTTTTTTCTAAAGATATAAGTGCGATATGTGATTGAAAAGACTATATTTTAGAATAGTAACGTGATAAAACTCAAAAGGATCTCAATATTGTTATTTTTTCGAGAATTTAAGTAAATATTTAGATACTTTGAATAAATACTTTGTGATTAATATTTTTTTCTTTTATTCCTAAGATCAGAGTGTAAATATGCATTATAATGATAAAAATTACAAATATATTAAAAAAAACATGAAGATGTCATACTTTATATACACGGGTTATATTGACCCACCTCAACATCCGTGTAATAATTTAGTACCACAATGACGCCGGGTTAAAAAAATCTATAGTTTTTAGGATAATTGAAATATCACACCTCAAATTAACATGACCAAAATGTAACCTTGCAATTCGCACTAAATAATACCTTTGTGAACGTAAAAAGCTGACACCGAGCCGTGGTTAATTCCATCTTTTGTTTGAAGTGAAATTGCATGCCACTATTACTATGAAAAAGTCCAAATTAACTACGTCAACGGGCACATTGTAATTTGAACTTTCTTGCATTGAGAATTACGAAGATTTCTTTAATAATACATTTTTAGTACAATGTGTTCGATTTTTGTTTTGATATCCGATACCTTATGTATTTTGTTACAAAAATATGCTTTATGGGGATGTTATATTACCCATTTTTTACTTCCTTTTGGTAATGTCTTAAGAAAACAATGTTTTACTATTTCCTTTTTATCCTAGGAGTCGTAAAATTGCCTGAGAGTTTAACAAAAATCGAAGTGTTCACCAGATTCAAATTCAAAATCATTTTAAATTAATCCAATAAAATGATTCAGGATAATCTATTAAATTACTACATGACCACCACTGAGATGATCCGATACGGACTGTACGTACTCTTCCAATTTTATGCAGGTGCTTACCAAAGACCCCGTATCTGGCAAGAATCTGCACCATCCTAAATGTTAGGCTGCCGGCCTCCTCACGAGACAGCGGTGGAGATGCGGCGCAACCATATCTGTAGTTCCACGCCCTGTTACGGAGGACTCTGGATCGTCCCTCCTCCGCTGAATGACTGTCCTTCGGGCCACTTCTCATGCTCTGCCCATCCTCCTTGTGGAGACTTGCTCAGCGTTGGCCCGTATTGTAACGTGGAACCGGTAGACCTTGGCCAACGCCTCAGCGTCACCACAAGCGGTCAAGGCAGGTCACCTGCCAGTAGTATCACCACAGTCCAGGAAACCGTACGTACCCCCTGGTAGCACTAAATGCCATAATTCCCGGCGATCGTCGCCCAGTTGATATCCTTCGAACGAATTTATATTTCCTTTTTCAAAATATAACCCATCCTGAAGAGCTCGATGAATTTCTTGCCGGATCTTATCAGCTTGCAGTCGTGATCCTATTCGGTGATACATTATTAGATTTAAATTAATATAATTTGCATTTACCACTGCCTAAAAATATACGAGTATGTAACTAAGATGAAGGCATAATATAAGCAGACTTCATCTTGACTCATATTCATGCCATTCCTTTGATATCTTTTAACTTTGTTGCTTAATAACTGTCTTTCTAATAATGCTATATTAAAACGATCTCTATTGTCTAGTTACTAAAGTTCATTTATAAAAGGATATCACATTAGCAGAATCATCGTTTGTCTGTCACTATCCTTTCTTAATGCAATATAGTTTTAATGAGGATGCAAGCGGATAGTATGAAAATATATTCAAAACTCCCTTTGAATTCGTTGATAAAATGTTTGATATGAAACAGAAATAACTTTAGGGAACGATAAATCTGCCCAAAAGCATTACGGTTCATAGGTCAAAATTAATTACGTTGTTTCTGTTTTATTGCATTTTTTTTTAATATAAAAATGAAACGCGAAAATAATTGGAACAGGAAAAAAAAATTACCATTTTTTTCGTGGAATGATTTGGACTAATGAGTTTTGTTAACTTAAAACTG